>MU865316.1:0-135691 GCA_033297215.1 Podospora fimiseda | reverse complement strand
TTTTAAACCCTCTTTAAAAATGGGTCTACACAAAACGCACTTTTGTGGGCTTTTTTTTGTTTTATGGCGCCGCCCCCCCCCCCCCCCTTTTCTTTTTTTTTTTTTTTTTTTTTTTTTTTTTTTATATATCCTTCCCACTCCTTGATCATTTATAACTAACTCAGCTTCTTCTTCTCCCCCAAAAAAAGCCGTCACTGGCGCCTTTCTCCTCCCATTCACGACCTACTTTGGCGTCTTATCCACCCGAGTAGTCCTCCAACGCCTGGCAACCCGAACCGTCCTCGGTACCGATGCGCCCGCCATCCATATGGCCAAACCGGGCTCAGAGGCGCCCACCCCTCCCGCCACGAGCAACGAGGCCCTCCTCATCGCCTCGCGCTGCCAGGCAAACTTTGTCGAGCACGTTCCCCTCGCCCTCTTCATCGCCGGAGTAGCTGAACTCAACGGCGCACCGAAAAAGGTCATCACCCTCAGTCTTTCTGGTCTTTTGGCGGCGAGAATCTTGCACGTTGAGATGGGATTGCGGAGACCCGGAGCGGCAGGCATCGGACGGACCGTTGGTTATTATGGCACTTTGGGCGTCATGACTTTCTTGGCTGGATATGCTGGGTATCTGGTCAAGGGGTATTGGGGATACAAGTAAATGGGGGAAATTGTGAGCAATCTTCAAGTGGCTTGTAAGATTATGACCTGGTTACAATGCATTTTTGTTTGATGAGATTGAAAAAATTTAGCATACCAAAAACCCCCATCAATCGAGTTATTTACATTGAACATCAAAAAGAATACATGACAAAGGGGCGACCTGCCAACATACATGATGTCAAGAGCCCTTGAATATCCCTTCACTTTAACTGCAATCGTCTTGCAAAGCTAAATCTCGAGCAAATTGTGGCAAGAATGGTGGCCAGGTGTCTCAAGATGGGATATCTGTCATAATATACAACAAAATCAGAAGCTAGGGCTCACTTTCAGCCCAATCACTATCACTTGTTGAATGCCCACCGTTAAGTGCAACACGCCGGCGAACTGTATTCGGGGAAAATGGAAAACGGGTCGCTTGAGAGAACTCAATCGCGTCCCGTTCCTCGCCAGCTTGCCAGGCGGTTTCGTCTGCTCCCTCATTGTGAGCATGGACTATATTTGCGTCCGGCGGGGAAGCTTGCAGGGGATTCGACGACACGCCAGAGACTGCAAACCGGTGGAGTGGACTGCTATCCTGGGTTGGGGGAAGTTGAGGAAGATCATCCTGAGATGCTGCCCCGGGGTTTGCAGAAGAGTCAGAGGAGACGACGCCCGTAGGTTCTTCGCGCTTCTTCCCACTTTTCTCAGGTTGGAGAAACGCCGCATCCTCGAGGATTTTCTGTAAAACGTTCGTTGTGAGAATCACGATGCAGTTGTGAAAGTTGAAGGATTAGACTTACAGCTGGACGTTTGGGCTTTCTCTTCGCAACACCGACATTGATTCTTTTGGCAGGCTCCGGCTTTTGACTAGCTTTGATGCCTACGGTCTTGTCCATATTGGCGGCGACAGGTTGACTTGGGAGTTGGCGTCGGGTCGGCAATAGAGGAGTTTTGTTCCTTGATCCATCCTTCTTTCCCGAGTTCGTGATGGGGCGCGGCGCTTTGCCAGTCTGCATAATTGATTGTCCTCGCTTTGACTTGAGCTTTGCTCGAGAGTTTGACTGGGACAGCTCGCCAATCTTTGCTGCTGGAATGGTATCTTTTACTTTGCGGGTCACGGTTCTTGTGCGGAAAGCAATCGTATTCGTCTGCGTATCTCGTTGTTCTTTAGAGTTCGTCCTCGCTTGTGAAGTTGCCCCTGACCTGGGCCCTGATGTAAGCTTTTGTCTCTTGTTGACCTGAGACTCAACTCCCTTGTCGTACTCCCCGATGGATGTTCGTTTCAGAGCAGATCCTAAGCTAGTAACCTCCTGATCGGTTGCGGGGCCGCGGTCAGGCAAGTGCTTGGGACTTGTGTTATTTTCGGAGCGATTGTCACCATCCAGGTCACAGATTGACTCTGTGCCTTTATCATTGGCTGTCTGGGCATCAAGACCTGGCTCTGAGGGGTTCTTGGGGGCAGGAACTTGAGCGGTCTCGGAGTCGCGATCGGGTTGAGTTTGGCGGATGGCTACTGGGCCACGAGTCCTGGACCTGTCTTCGACGGGGTTCAACTCGGGCGTCGGCTCAGGATTGTTGATGGCTGCAAGGTCACAGGAGATATCACTCAAGGGTGCGTGAGAGTAGCGCGACCGGGAAAAGAGTGGAACAACGGAGTCCTTCCGCGGCAATTGCTTGACCCTACAGGCGTCAGCAAATTGTAAAGTGAGCAATGTAGGTGACGTACTTCACGTGTGCTGCTCTCTCGAGTCCATAGTGCTTTTGCTGAGACAGACTGGTGTTGGAATTCTCGGGTTTGGTGACGTCGTAAATCCACAAGCCAGCAAGAGCATCCAGTCTCACTTTTGGGCGCATGGACATTGACCAACGGGCAGGTGCTACGAATAATGTCAATTGATGGTAGCCTCAAGGCATAGGGAACATCGTACCTTTCCACTCGTTAAGCCGGCTGAGATAAACTCCCAGGCCCAGAAGTCCAGACCCTGTCACGTTAAGATTCCGATGACCAGTTGCAGCCCTCCAAACATCAAAGTCGACCTTGCCATTCGGAAAGTCTTTGCAAATCACGTTGAAGTACTCTTTTAATCCGGTGCTTCCCTGTCCTTGGGATTCCTCGAAAGTAAGGCGGAACTCGGCGAGATCATCAGTTCCAATCAGCGGAAGAATATCGGTCTCCTGAGAGAAGATTAAAGGTTTAACAATCGGGAATTCGAGAACAGTCAAGGGGCATGGGAACCCACCAGGATCCTGAGAAACTTTGTAACGCCAGGATTGGATGACCGACGTAAGAATACGTTGACCCTCGAATCCTCCAGATATTTTGACCTGAAGTGTGCAATCCCGCGAGATTTGGAGAAGACATCTTGAAGAGACTTGTGACAGTGGTCTGATTTGACCAGTTGGAAGCAAGTTGATGGGAACCCATGCCTGTGACAGTGAGTAAATGCAGATGACCCCTCGGGCTATCTGAAGATAACCTACTTGGCATACAAAATTTGGCTGATCTGTTTTTGCGGAGGTATGACAGATCAGTTGAGATCTGCGATGCACGTAAGGGTGATCAATGCACTCACTATTCCGACAAAGGCAATCTTGCATTGCTCAACATCACGTCGGTTGGCTGCCACTTCCTGAAGCGACGGCATGGTTGACCGCTCGGAGGCTAGAAGTTGATGTGATGAGACGATGGAAAAAGACTGCATTCACGAGCCATCTGAAGTGTTCAAATTAGGTGCCAGAACAAACTGGGAAATCGGGTCGATGACGCCGCTGACAGCCCGAAGGGGCGGGCCTGCGCAGTGTGCACCTTCCATAAGTTTTGATGAAGGCAAAGACGACAAACGGGGTCCTTCCTAAAAGTTTGCATACATCTCCAGCAAACCTCAACTAAACTTGGGCCTTCTAGAACATCCCAATGATAATAATCAAGGCCGAGATGCCGGTTTACAATATCTCCAAATCTGAAGAGATTGGCTTAGGTTGTTGACAATATTCATGTCTGGCCGGTGCATCGGGTCGACATGCGGCGTCACAGTAAAAACAAAGATCGCCGCAGGTAGCGTATTGTCGTTGGCCGTTTTTAGGGGGGTGACATTTCCCGACCACTCACAGCTGTTTACAAGGCCGGGCTGAAATGGTAGCTGAGCCATTGAACCTCGGCGTGTAAGAGTATTATTTGTTGTAGCGCCTTGATGAGGGATGAATCCAGACAAGATGTCGGCGATTTGTCAGATTCCGAACCTCAATTTAATGTCCCATGGCTTTCCATCCCCCCCTCCCCTACCCTCCCCTCCCCTCCCAAAAAAAAAAAAGTCGTCACCACAGGATCTCAAATCGAGCGCAAGACGCATGCAAGATGTGTCGTCATTAGCGGTGGCTGTAAATTCTGGGTTTGGTGATCTACAGCTGCCCGCAATGCAAGAAACAGACAAGATGACAGAGAGCAGCTGAGCTGCTTCATATCACTTCCTGTGGAATTAACAGAGACATTTTATGTTCAGCTTTGCAGCCTCTAAGAAACGGGTTTCATTCCTGAGTTCCAGAACAAAGGCAGAAAAAAAGATCAGAAAAAAATTGCTTGAAACCCAGGTACCAATATTGGCACTAAACTTGATCGGGTCATCCGATTAAGGTACGGATAGTCGGATACACCGCTGAAAAATGCGTGATGTGGCTGGTGAAACGTGCCCCGCCTAATTCGAATTTCCTGATATTTCCAGGTTCAGTAAGGTGTCACCACAATGTAAAACTGGAAAGAACCTGACTGGAGAGCCAACTCTGTTTTCGTTCAATGTACGGAATATGGTTCCCAAGATGGCATAAACAATATTTTGTAACCCTGAAATGAAGCATCATAGCACGTTTCCAACTGCCCAGCATCTTCAAACAATGACGCCCTGAGCGCCCCACGGTGGCTGGTGTCGAAGTCTTGGTCAGTTCCAGGTTATTGACACTAGGCGGAACTGGGAAAGACGGGGAAAGACTTTGCTTGTGCACCTGCGGAACAAGTGCCAGTTTTGGGTCTTGCCTCTCCGCCGCCGCTGACTCCTGATCACGACCAGACGGGAGCACTTTACTTGTGCACCGTTGGCAGTGCTCAGAACGTTTGTTAGCGCAGTACTTATGCCTTTCTGATTATAAATATAGCTTTTAAAAGATAACACAGGTTTTATTCTAAAATAGGCCTGATTTAAAAGTCAAAGGGGTTCTTATAGATAAATAGCTATTTTTTAAATTTAAAAGGCCGTTTTAGAAATCTATAGGCGTTCTCGATTTTTAAATAGGCGTACGGATACTCATGTGTGGGGCTAACAAATATTCAAGGGGGGATATTGTATTTACACAGGTCTGCACAAGTAATTCCACCCACGAGCCACTGTAGTGGACAGACCAGAAGCCCCTTCTCTCACCTCAGCCAAGGCAGGAGCCAACCAACACCGTCTTGTCGCTCGTTATTCCCCCATCGATTGTTTTTTCTTGTATTTTACCCCCAACATCTGATTCTGCGATACAAATCGTCTCGATTCCGTTCCGTGTCCAAAATTACAAATCATGATAGCTGGGTTTTAGGCCTTTTTGTTACTCAGTACCGGCGGGGTGGGACACGCGTTGGAAAACACCAACCCTCCGTGACTGCTGCCCGGGTCGCGTTGGACCAAACCAAAAAACCCGGACTGGACTCTTTCGAGCTGCACTCTCAGTATTCAAAATAATTTTTCTCCCTTTCTCCATTTCCTTCTTAACTATCGAGGCATTGTCACAGCCTTCGAGTCGTACCGACCCTTCACCTTGTTGGCTCTTGTCCCGAACCGGACATCGTCGCCCATCATGAGCTCACCACCCGCACCGGGATCGGGACCGGGACCCAGCGCCGTCGTCGATGGTCGCCGACCAAGATCAACCGCCGGAAGCCACAAAGTATCCATGACCTGGGAGGGCGACGATGGCCCGGGTCCAGCTACCTTAACACGCCATAAGATAATGCAGTTTGCGGATGAATGCATCGAAACCAAGACGGTGACGACCACCACAACAACCAAGAGGTCGTATCCTCCGCTGTTTGTTCGAGAGCCGCGAGGTGTCCATCTCCTCGACTCGAAAGAATACCCTCTCGCTGCGAGACGAACGCCGCCCGAGTTGCGCAGACTGACTTTTGACATCGATAATGACTTTGAGGTTTGGGGCGATCAAGACAATACAGACGTACAGGTGAGAGGGCTCCATTGACTGTTGTACCCTCGATCACTCGCTGACACTATAAATTTTACAGCCACGGCGGTCCCAAAGCAGTGATTACTCCGGAAATGTCAAGTCCGAGCCCGGCGTTGACAGCCCCATGGCTCTTGTCCCAGATGCATCAGATGCACCAGATGCAGAACTCCGGAGGTCTCGGCGGTCTGCCGGCGCTAGAGCGGCATCTCCAAGCTACACGCCCGTTGCGACAAGAACATCGCAGAGGATCCTGAACCAGGGTGGTATTTCGCACACTTCGTCCGACAAGCTCCGCCGGGCAGTCGCATATGGCTCCCAGGCGAACCGAAGACTTCGTCAGACTCAGACAGCCGGGTTCTTGGCAACACCGGATACAACCGAGATCGCCACCAGCGGTCTGGACCGCCCCCTCCGTTTACGACCTCTCCACACCGATACTATCGAAGTCGGAGCGAGTCAGTCAACCGCGTCTCTTTTTGATGCTGCCAGCCCGGCAGCTAGCGAGTCTCAAGGCGTCTTCAGTAATGTCGCGACACCGCCGGTAACAGACGCAGATCTTCATCCTTTCGGCGACGCAGACGACACCGAATCCCAGCAGCCAAATCCCTTCCAGTCTCGGTCGACTATAAATACGGTGGCGGCACAGGATGCCACTCTGCCCAGCCCACGTCTGTCGCCAACTCTGGCTGCTGCTCAGGTGCAGTCAACTCAAGCGGACGACGCTGGTGACCAAGATGCCTCGTTCTCTACGCAGCTTACGCGCATTGAGCGCAGAGGCTGGCTCGAAGATAGCCAAATCACAGAGGATGCGGATCCTGGAATGACAGGCTCGACGGACTTCTCCCCCATGCACTTCAGCCAGGCTGGTTTCTCCCAGCCCAATCTTTCACAGCCTCAGTTTGTCAACCCTCGGTCCATGCTGGACAGCTTTGACGCGATGCCAAACGAGGTCAAGACGTGGATGATGTACCAGTTCCTGCGGAGATGCCCCAGAAAGACGTTGCATATGGTGGCTGATATTGTTAACCCCGCGCTAAAGTGCGACTTTTTCAAGCAGCTTCCCCTAGAACTCAGCTACCACATCCTCTCCTATCTCGATCACCGGGATCTCTGCCGAACCGCACAAGTGTCCAAACATTGGCGTCACATTGTTGATAGCAACGAGACTGGCTGGAAGGAGCTTTTTGAGCGGGATGGGTTCGTTTTGCCTCCCGGAGAACTTCAACTTGCCATTGAGCAGGGCTGGGGCTGGCAGGATCCTGTCGGCATGGAGGAGGGTGAGATTGATCTGAGAATTCAGAACAGGATGGCGAGCAGCGAGAGCGAGCTCCTTCGCTCCGTCAAGGCGGAAAAGCCGGAGCCGATGCCACCAAGAACTAGACCAAAGCGGAAGAGCCGAACTGCCCACTTCAACGATAGAGCCAAAAGACGTGCAACTGCCCCCGAACCCCGTAACGATCGAACTTCACCCACCGCAAATACCCACAAGTCCGAGGGCCCCATATCTGCTAGCAGTAAAGCTGCTGCTGCAATTCCGGATCCCCAGGTTGGCCTCCCAACCCTGCGCCAGCTCCACTTGTACAAGTCGCTCTACCGTAGGCATTACATGATTAGGAAGAGCTGGACGGACACCAAAGTCATGCCCGGGCATGTAGCCTTTGCTGCGCACCCCCGGCACGTCATCACCTGCCTGCAATTTGACGAAGACAAGATCGTCACTGGCAGCGACGATACTCTAATTCATGTCTATGACACCAAGACCGGTGCCCTTCGCACAAAGCTCGAGGGACACGAGGGCGGCGTGTGGGCGCTCCAGTATGTTGGTAACACGCTGGTATCCGGTAGTACCGATCGGTCCGTTCGGGTCTGGGACATCAAGAAGGGTATCTGCACACAGACGTTCTATGGCCACACTAGCACTGTACGCTGCCTTCAGATTCTAATGCCAACAGATACCGGAAAGGTCGTCGACGGCAAGCCTGTAATGATGCCTCCAAAGCCGCTCATAATCACTGGTTCCCGCGACAGCATGCTTCGTGTGTGGAGGCTTCCCGAGGCTGGTGCTAGACGCTACATCCAAACCGGTCCTCCACCGACGGATGAACAGTGCCCTTATTTTATCAGGATCCTGAGCGGCCATTCGCACTCTGTGCGCGCCATCGCTGCCCATGGTGATACTCTAGTGTCGGGCAGCTACGACAGCAGCGTCAAAGTGTGGCGCATAAGCACGGGGCAACAGCTTCACAACCTGCAGGGCCATACTCAAAAGGTGTACTCGGTGGTCTTGGACACCAAGAGAAACCACTGCATTTCGGGTTCAATGGACTCATTGGTCAAGATCTGGGATTTAGCCACAGGTACCTGCCTACACACGCTGGAGGGCCACAGTTTGCTTGTTGGTCTACTGGACTTGCGTGACGAGAGGCTGGTTTCGGCTGCAGCTGATAGCACGCTCAGAATTTGGGACCCAGAGACAGGCAAATGCAAAAACACTCTCACGGCTCACACAGGTGCCATCACATGCTTCCAGCACGACGGTTCCAAGGTCATCTCTGGCAGCGAGAAGACTGTTAAGATGTGGGATACCCAGACTGGAGACTGCGTCAAGGACCTTCTTACGGATTTGAGCGGGGTATGGCAAGTCAAATTTGATGATCGTCGATGCGTAGCTGCCGTGCAGCGAGGCAATCTAACCTACATCGAGGTATGTATCAGTTCAATCAATTATGCAAATGCTTTGCCGAAGCTAACGTCCCCCAGATTCTCGATTTTGGTGCAGTCCGGGATGGCATGTCACCGGATCTCTTGGGAAAGCGCCAACTACTCAATAAGTCCGAGGTCGACCAACTGATTTCTGAAGACGTATAGGAGCGTTTTTAGTTTTGGGATTCTGGAGGGTTAGGGCTCCCAGACATGAATTATACGACACGAGACGACCTTTACAATATCCTCACCACCTTGCTCGTACATCAATCACATCGGCAGGCGCACAGCGTATACTTAGTGCATATTTTCTGGGGGTCTCAGTTGGCAAAGGGGTGCGTTTATATTGCTCTAGCACATTTTCAAGTCCCCCCATGTTTATCAATGTTTTTTTATATTTTGTTTTTCTTTTCTGTTTTTTTCCTTTTCTTGTCATTTTTGGGCGTTTGGCATGATCTGGTGTGACCAGCATCTGGGAGGGAACTTCAGTTTTAGGGCGAATAGGGTCTGGGATGGGTAACAAAGATATTATCGGTCCGACTGACGTACATTACATGAGCATTCACTTTGGTAGTCTATCCTACCTACTGTTGTTAGGTAGATTTAATGATATATTGGGTTTTTGGCCATATTATCGGTTCCCTGATGAATGTTGTGCGGATTCTGAGTTTTTGCGAGTGGTTCCCGTTGGCGTGATACTTGTGCGTGATCATAAACATGCCTTTTTGAAATGAAAAATGCGTTTTTGAAACGGAGTACGCCTTTTTGAAACGGAAAACGGCATTTTGAAATGGAGTATGCCTGTTTGAAATGGAAAACGGCGATTTGTTTTAAAATAGGCCTGAATAATAAATATAAAGCATTTTCAATAATAAAAGGGGGTTTTTATAGATAAATAGCCATTCTCTAAAACGAAACAAGGCTTCTTGAAAAATAAATACTGCTTTTCGATATTTAAAAAGGCATGTTAATAAACAGACAGGCATAAGGATCGCGCCAACAAACGAAAATTTTGGTCATGTGGAAGGCTTATCATTGCAAGCGTTGATGCTGCTGAGGTTGGCTGCGATAACTATGTGTTGACTGACGACAGAGTTTGGTGGTAAGTGGTAGGTAACAGCTTGGACCGTGGTTGTTGGGATAAATTGAACCTTGGGTTTCAGAGAACCCTTTGTGGATGTGGATGGGGTAAGTGGCTTTGATATAAATTATTATGTGTGTGAAAAGGCCTGTGGTTGGGGATTTTCTTTTAACAAATTAAGGATAAATAAGCATTGGAACAAAATTCTGGTTGAGGCGTGAGACCAGACAGCAAAAAATATATATCTAAGCGTCATGAACGGTTCTGCCCTCAGATTGAGAGAGTATGGTTTGCATGATAGGCGTTTCTTTTTTCCAGGCGTCACGTCACGATCATTTATATAAAGAGTAAGAATTCGTCTGCAACGAATGAAAAATATCTTCTTTCTCTACCTTCTTTCTCCCCTTTCTGACACACTTTCATCGAAAACTCACACAAGCAAGAACAGGCAAATATACCTACGAGATCCTTTTTCACTCTTGGGATCTGTTCACTACTGTCCTTCATAGTATTCGGACTCACTGAGTTCTTGAGAGTTTCTTCTTTGGGTTGTGGTGGTGAACAGCAGCCCAAAGTTTCTGGAATGACAACAACAACAAGGCCCGGTCCCTATCAGCAACAATTCTCTGGATTTTTCTCGAAATATTGGTTTACTAAAAAACGGACAAATGGATTCTTTTTCGAAAAACCGACTTATACGTTATACCATGAAGTTGACTGGCTTTTAGAAACGACCCTGGATAATCTTTGGAAAGAATCACGTTATATTAAACATAATAAGCTTGCTCGACTGGCTGATCGACTTCGGATTTGGGCAGAAAACCTTGGTGTTGCTTCTGGGGAGTTTGATAGGAATTATTCGTGGTCTACGGTTTTGTATGATGCCGTGGTGAGGGATTTGAGTACCATTTATCGATTACTTGAAGATTTCGAGGATTTGCTTGGATATCAACCTATGAAAGGAGGACCGGGATGTAACTTTGGGGCTTGCAGAAATAAGAGTTCGCAGAGAATACTGCCGACCGTTACTGCTGTGAATGGAAGGAACGTGAAACTGAGACGAAGGCTGATGTGGCTTACTTCAAAACATGCTGTGCAGTTGCCTTGGGTTAAGTGCCATTATGGGTCAGAGGGATGTAGAGGGATGGAAGCGATTTTGTGCATAATTTGGCATTGTGTTGATTCGCTTGATAGGTTTTTACGGATGTTGTATGTGGGGGATCCTTCGAGGTGTTATCGAAGAGGGTATAAGATTAAGTTGAAGTTGGTTGGAGAAATGTTTGGTGATGGGGAGACTGGGCATGAACGGTTTAGAACGTTTAAGAAGGCTGTGAAGGTGGTTCAAAGGGGTATGGTTGTTGTGTTGCCCATTGTATAGGATGAAGAGTCAAGGTATGTGGGATCCCCTTCCCCAGGACTTGCTTATTGTGGATGGATGCTTATAGTTACGAAAGATGGTTATAATCGATAGGAGGAAATTGAAGGTGAAATAGATTTGCTGTTTTTATTTAACACGTCATATGTACAATCACACCGAACTTCTCTTTATGCTAATAATACAAATAGATATCTATACAAGCCAACTATATCACTTCTGCATGGATGATGAAAAAATAATTCTTATGGGAATAAGAAGACCACAGATGTCACCGCCCCGGTAGGATAGATAGTTCGGGTGATGGCATTGAAAATTGTGAGCAGGCTGGTAGACAAGGTGAGGCTGCACCCTGTTTCTTTGGGGTATAATTCCGGGGGAACTTGGAGAATTGGCACGGTTGATGTTGGTAATATTGTTGGGGTTGTGGTGTTTTGAGGGCTCGGAGATAAGGTTGAGATGTTTGTAGCTTTTGGGTTTGGGGTTCCTGAAGATGCCGGGCGAGGTTGATGGAATCCTGGATGTTGATGGAATCCTGGATGAGGATGGAGCCGTGGTCTGTTAGGGAAAGGGTGAGAAGGTGAGTTTGGAGTTCTTGTTGTTTGTGACGGTTCGAGTATTTCGGTGAGTTTGACCATGGTTGTGACTGAGAGCGTATGTCTAGGTTTGTCCTGAAGGTAGGAAGATGTGATTGTGATGGTTTGTATATGCTGATTTGAAGGCAAGTGAGGATGAGGGAGTATATGAGGTTGAGGAAATGGCTAACGAATTAATGATAATTCAGGTGCAGTGACTGTAACAGTAACCGTCTCAGCAGATGAGGATGAAGTCGCAGTTTCGGGTGGAAGACCAAGAGTCGATGAGCTGAGGGTGACTGTTACTGTCTTGGCTGGTAGGGTAATGGTGACTGCAGGTATCGACGAGCATGCAAAGCCTGGGAACCAAGGAATAGCTTTCACAGGTGCGGTAAAAACCACGAAGAGCGGAAGAAGACATTTTGAAATAATGGCCATTTTGAACCTGTTGATATGTAATAACGAAGTTTTTTTTTTCTTTTTTCCTTCTTTTTCTGTGAGAGTGAGAGATTCAACATTTTGTACATTTTATTTATACCTCTTTCTACCTTGAAAAACAGAAACAGAATGCAGAGGAAAAGGGGGACATCCCTCATTGTAAATATTCCCCCTTTTGTTGTCAAAGCAGAGGAGGGATAAAAAAAAGGACAAAAAGTGGTGACATCCAAGAGCAGGGATGTGTAAGTCCCCCTGTAATGCCAAGTCCACCAAACCCCAGAAATCTCAAAATCCCGGTAACTCAACAGCACCCACTCAATCAGCCTTGCAGGGCATTTCCTTGGGACGACAGGGGGCCTGGACTCTTCTCCAAAACTCCATGTGTCAACATGGAGGTTTGTCATCATAATATTTCGCATTTCCCAATGTTCCGAAATACCTTCAACGCCATTCGACGGCGGTGACTGTTGACAATGGCACCCTCGAGGGCCTCAAATATGACTGGAAGCGGCACCGGATTGGTTGCATCATTTGGGCGATTCTGGAAAAGGACTTATGCTTCCGATTACGTTGGATTTACCTTTCTCCTGATCAGCTACCTCCTGATTCAATTCTTTGTCGAGCCCTTCCATCGCATGTTCTCCCTGACCGACTTGCGCATCTCTTTCCCCCACGCCGAAATTGAACGAGTGCCCCTCAGTCAGTCCATCCCTCTTCCCCTCCCTCAGCCCGCCCTTACCCTAGCTAACAGCCGTACCTACTACAGTCCACGACTTCGTTTACGCTCTCTTCTTCCCCATCTTCATTATAGTCCTCTACAACCTCTCAAACCGCTCTCCCTCGCACAAACACCATGTCTCGATCCTCGGTATCGCCATCTCCCTTGTCCTCACATCCCTCCTTACCGACATAATCAAGAACATGGTTGGTCGACCCCGTCCGGACCTCCTCGCCCGATGTATCCCTTCTCCCTCCGCCTCCGCATCCGCCACCCGCGGTCTCGTCAGCATAGACATCTGCACCCAAACAGACCATCATACCCTCCACGACGGCTGGCGCTCCTTCCCCTCCGGCCACTCCTCATTTTCCTTTGCTGGACTGGGATACCTCTCCCTGTTTCTCGCCGGCCAAACCAAGATATTTGCCTACTCTTCCACCAGCACTCTTGGAGAACAGACTGAAAAGTTGGTCAGGGGCGACTTGATGAAGGCTCTGTTTTGCTTGGCCCCTTTGTTAGGAGCGACCATGATTGCTATTAGTAGGTGTCAGGATTACAGACACGACGTGTATGATGTTTGCATTGGCGCATTGCTCGGTTGGATTGTAACCTACTGGAGTTATAGGCGCTATTGGCCGAGGTTGGGTAGCGGACGGTGTGATGAGCCTTACGCCGGCCCTCTTAACAGCGGGGATGATACAGCTGGGCGCTATGGCAGACTAAGAGACGAGGAAGATGGCGGCGGCTGTGGCGCAGGACCTCGTAATGTAGGCATTGAGCTTGGAATTTTGAATACCCCTAGGTAAATGTGTGCTGATTTGGTTCAATAGTAAACAAAAACATAGACACACAGATTTGGGAGACAGCCACCCTTGTATTATGTCTTTATTTCCCCTGTACCATCGAGACGACACGGCGTTTTTGGAAACTTGAAAACCACGCGCATTTTGCTCATAAACTTCTTTTGGGAATTCCAGCATCGAAACTGTCTAGTATTACGCGCGGCGCTTGAAAGCAATTCTTGGAATCCTCTAACCCAGCCATTCCCTTCTGTATTCTCATTTAGTCTACTTTTCCTCGGCCGTCTCGTCCTTTGCCAGGTCGTGCTTCTTCAATAACGCTGTAATCTCATCGGCGCTCCATAGTCTGTGATAGACCTTTCCGTCCTTGGTCTGGCCCACCGTCGCAAACTCAACTGTTAAATGTTAGTCTCTGGCTAGCAATATCATGTTGCACGACAGGCAACTCACTCTTCTCACTGCTCAACTTCGTTGAGTCCATAGTCTTGCTGAGGACCTTGACGGCCATGCCACAGGCCTCGTCCAACGAACAATCCTCCTTGTAGTCCTGCTTCAACAAACTCTGAGCGCTTGCATGATTGGCACCAGTGCTCGTTGCCTTCCAACCGCCGTAGTTGCCCGAAGGGTTGCTGAGGTAGAGCTGAAATTGGCGCTGGGGATCCCAACCGGCATAAATGAAAGAGACGCCAAAAGGTCGAAGACCACCTCTTTGTGTGTAGCCTTGCTTCAGATCACAGAGACGGCGCACGAGCTGCTCGCAGGGAATATCTTCGTTGTAGGTTAGGAGGTAGTCTTGAGCGGTTTCGCGGGCGAATGCGATGAGAATGTTGGCGTCGGCCGTCATGCCGGCAACGGCGCAGATCATGTTGCTACAGAGAAAATATCAGCACCTCCGCGAGACCAAAGAGAGTGTGTACGGCTGCATACTCGTTAAGAATATACAGCTTCTCGGCTGATGTGTCTTGCTCAAGGAGCTTCGACGTGACCTTGCGCTCAGCTGCGAGGACAATGCCGTCCTTGGCCAGAATACCAATGGCAGTACCGGCATGGGAAATGGCCTCGAGCGCATATTCAACCTGATACAATCGACCGTCGGGGGAGAAGATGGTTGTCTGAACAGATTGTAAGCTTCTCCTGTTCGGTGATGGCTTCTTCAAACCCAAGCTCCAAGCAAGCTGCTGTCCCTCCAAGATGGTGGAGCCAAGGTACGAGAACCAAACTTACCCGGGAATCGTATCTTCGAGACATTGTGACGAATGCTTTGTTTCTTTTTTTTTCTTTTAAAAATTCGAGGTTGAGTTGGATTGAAATTTGACGGTAAAGAATTGCTTCTATTGGGCTGGCGAAATGTTGCGAGAGTTGGGATTTGTTTGCAGTTGGAGGGCTGATTGATGCTGAACCTCCCGTCACTGCAGTGACCCCCCAAGCTGGCTGGCTGGCTGGAGCTCCAGGCAAGCGCTCGCACGCGTAGCTGCTCTGGTGGGTGCCTTGGGATTCAGGCATAAACTTGCCCCACCTTCCTACATGAGAGGTCGGAAGCTCTGAATGCCAAGCGCCGACTCCGTGCCGGGCTGCCACACTTACATAAGCATCAGACCAGGTCGGAAATCCCGGATTGTCTCCACTTGAGCAAACTCCTCTTTTTTTCCAACCACCTCCGCAATTCGTCACGCCTGCGCGACAAGACACCAAACCATCACGTCTCAACTTTTTGCGGTTCTCCCAGGCCGCGTCCATTGTGTGCTTCTAGTGGTCGCATCTTCATCACACCTTCAATTCTTCAAAAACGACCTGCGCGCCGTGCACAATTCTTTCGATTTCCGTCCGATTCTAGTTTGTCGCACAAGCTGTCACCACTCTATTGTTTTGGAGCTTGGACCAACCTGACTTCCAGAGCTCACGTCCCTCCCACAACGTGATCTTCTTCCCCTCCTCCCAAGTTCCAGGTTCCAAACCACCCACCAACAAACAACAGCGATCAATCAATACAGCGCCCACATTTGGTCCCTTGCCACAAAACGAAATTGAACAGGCGACCAAGACGGTTGAGAAATTGCAGTTGGGATCAGAGGATTATTTGCCGATAGCTTTGGTCTGGAGAAAGACCAATGCTGTTGCTGCTTTCCATTGTTCTGTGAGGACATTTTGCATTTCGCAAAGAGTCACATTTTAGTTGTTTCTATGCAAACGTAAAAAAGAAACCTGATCGAGTGAACTTGCGTGCTGCCATTCACGCATGCGTTTTTGAACAAACAGTAGAAACACAGCGCTCAGCACGCGCCTACCCACCGTCCAGGCAGGGGAAGATTAGGAGAGGAGAAGCAGACAGACAGACAGCAACGGGGGCCGGCAGGCACGCACACTGGGTCCAATTGTCCGATTTCTCATTCTGTCCGTCAAGAACGACGCGACCATGTCTGGTAAGCAGAACCATCTTGCGCGACAGAGCTCTTTGCGCTCTGCCACAACCCCCACTTCCACTACTTCCACCTCCCCATCCCCATCACAGCGCGCAGGTAGCAGAGGGCAAACCAGCATCATGGAGCCCTTTCGACGCAGCAGTCGCAGGCATCAGCAAGAGTCGCAGCCTCAACCTGAATCTGTGCCCAGGCCACTATTGCAACAAACCCCCACATCGTCACGCAAGATTGTTCTTAAGAGGAAGGAAAGTAATCAGCATCAGCTAACCAAAACTCCAACGCCAGACATAGAGCCCCGCCGTTCCGTTAGAGCCACAAAGGGCCAACACAAGGCCTTGGAGCAACTCGACCAGCCAATCGAGGTCCCAAAGAAGCGAAGCGGTGGCTCAAAGAAGGGCAAAAAGGCCGCTGCCGAACGAGAAGAGCCCGAAGAGGAGATCATCCGCTGCGCATGCGGTGCCGCAGAGCAGGATGAGGATGCCAACGAACCGTGGATCGCCTGCGACGAATGTGGCGCCTGGCAGCATAATATTTGTATGGGCCTGAGCGAGTATGACGAAGATCTCCCCAAGCTATATTATTGCGAACTTTGTAAACCTGAGAACCACAAGGAGCTTCTGGCGGGCATCGCAAAGGGCGAGAAACCATGGGAGACACGACGAAGGGCTCACGAGGATCAAAAGAACGAGGAGAAGAACCAGAAGAAGCGAGGCAACAAAAAAGGAAAGAAGCGTGCCGGTGATGCCAAAGATGAGGAAGCTTCTCAGACCCCTAAGCACTCTTCTCCCCCTCCATCTTCTTCTGAGCCAAAGAAGGATGTCAAGGCCGCGGGTCAAAAGCGCAAGACGGTGGATGCCCCCCAGGAAAAGGAACACAAGGTAGGCATTTCTCCCTGACTATATCCCCGTATGTAACCATGCCACTAACACGAGGTTTTCTCTTTGGAGCAGAAGAGTCGCAAGGTCACCGAGACTCATTCCGTTCCTGTCTCGGTCTCCGCATCTACTCAGCCATCACCACAAGATGTTCGAGCGAAAGTCGCTAACCTGCCATTAAATCGACAAAATGTCGTCAAGGGACTGGCCAAATCGCTCACTCACTCCTTGGATGTGGCTGAGAAGCAGGGGTCAATTGCGTCTTCTGACGGCGTGTCTATTGAGGATCGAGCTCAGAGATATGCTTTGCAGATCGAACAGGCTGTTAACGACGCACACCCCAATACCACGTACGGGACGCAGATCCGAACGTTGATTCATAATCTAAAGACCAACGTGGAGTTGGCAATTCGCCTACACGAGCGGACTCTCACTGCTTCAATGCTTGCTGCCATGTCTACCGAGGAATTGGCCTCGAAAGAGCTCCAGAAGGAGACCGCCGAGATGCGGGCCAGAGCTGAGAAACAGGCCATCAAGATCACGGAAGATGTTCCTCGCGTTCGTCGCACCCACAAGGGCGACGAGATAATTGGAGACGACAGCTTTGCTCTTGCCGGCGAGGATGTTCCTTCAGGCCCTGTTCGCCGACCGAGCGCCAAATCAGACCAGAGGCGCTCTTCAGAGCTTACAGACAACCGTGCTAGATCGGCATCGAGGAGCATGGCCGTCGACACTCAGCAATCCCCTTCAAGGTCAGACTTTGATCTCAACAAAGTGTTCTCTACAGTCAAATCGCCGACCGTCGCTCAGAACCAAGGGCTGCCTACAGCCACCCAGGCAGCAGCGTCTGGACCTGGCGTCGATCCAGAGGTGGACCGTCTTTTGGAAGATGGAAGCCAGTCACCACCCTATTCACCAAAGGATGATAACGAGGAGGTTTGGCGAGGAAATCTCGTCATGAACACCATCGCTACTTTTGGAGTTATCGGTAGACATGTGGGTGGAGCGAATCCAGCAGATCTTGGTGTATCTTGGGATGCGTTGTTCCCCAAGAATCTCACCGTCTGCGGCAGGATTGATGAGCAATCAGCCAACGTTTATCTATGCAGCATGCGATACAGCGCCCAGTCGGAAATCATCGTCTCGAGTGTCGAGGCACACAATGAAGCGGCACGAGAAGGCATGGACAGGCTGATGGATTATTTCGTTAGCAAGAAGCGATACGGTGTCCTGGATCGTAAGGGAATGGCCAACGTTCGAGACACCTACTTGGTGCCCGTTCTACCTGGGACTGGCGGTCATCCAGAGTTCATGTTGAACCTGGAGGACAATTTTATCCCTCAAACCAGGACCCAGCCGATTATGCTGGTTGTGTTTGTTTATCGCCGGGAGGCCGATGACTCTAAGAAGAGTCACTCAGGGTCAACTACACCGACTTCTCCGGGCTTTCCACCAGTGACCCGACACCATACGACTGCGCCAAACTACTCGCCGACAGTTCCTCCGGGTTATTACCCGAATTTCCCCTCAAATATGAAACCCCCAGCACATCAGTCTCAACCCCCACAACCTCGGGCACCTCCGCCCCCAGAGCCTCCGCTCACGCCCCAACAAATTGAGCAAAAAGAGAAGCAACGGTTGGCAGAGAGGGTAGCGCGGGATGTCTTGGGTTATCTGGTGACAAGTCCTACTGTCCAATTTTTGCTTCCACAGGCTGCCAACATGGCACGTAGGGAGTGGGAACTGATAAAAAGAATTTATGAGCAAGATCCCAAGGCCCGGGATGACCTTCCATATCTTGCAAGCCTGTTGGAAAAGGAGGGCGCGAAGCAGAGCGAGAACAAGGCACCGTCTTCTGCTGCTCCCCCACAACAGCAACATCAGAACCCCCCAGTGCAGCGACCCCAGCAGCAACCTCCACTCCCGCCGCAGCAGGCTCAGTACCATGTTCCACAGGCTTCTCCTCAACAGCAACTGCCAACTCCGCCAGTGACCGTACAGCCGCGGCAGACACTGGCTCAGCAGCCTCAGCCGCCTCAACAGTTTCAGCACCTTCAGCAACCACAGTCGGTTTATCACCACGCTCCACCTATCAGACAGAGCGCGATTCCCCCTCCTCCTATTCCCCAGGGAGCTCTACCGCCGTCACTTCCAACCCAGGTGGCAGCCCATGCCAATAGCGGTCCTGCGAAACAGACACCCATTCCGCCCCCTCCTATTCCGCCTCAGGCAAGTGGTACCCCAGCCGCAGCACCAACTACAGGTGGTGGTTCAGTCGGCCCTTCTGGTTAGATTCTTGAGAACAAAAGGTCAGATCGTCGGATGATTGTTGGGTGAGAGTTTCACCGTTGCAGAATGTTTTTCGACATTGGGATTTGTTGGGTGGAAGGGTGGGAAGGGCATCTTCAGGTGCAAGGTATTGGAGCACCTCTAAAATGGCGCAGTTTGGTGTAGTTTAAGCAATTGTGATGTTTATTTTTGTCGGTTTATGTCAGGAGGAGGTTTGATTCGTCTATCTAGTTTCCCTAGGTGCTGCAGGGATTTTTGGGGAATTAAAAGGGAACAATGAGTGGATTCGAAGTTGGTTTCATTGAATCGTCAGGAAGAACCTGCTTGGAACAGATAGTTCGAGGGCCTGTTGCAGTTCTTTGTGCTATGATTTGAAGGGGAACCTGGAGGGAGAAGGGAAAGGAAAATGGCAGGGAAAGGAGGTTTAGTTCTCTTTTGTTTCTTGCGGTCTCACTTTGTTTGAGTTCAATAAGTGTTTTGTTAGTTGTAAATATGGGCAATTTGTAGTTCTTGAAAAACATGATTACATTGAAATCCGTAGAAGATTTGAATCTGGTCGTCGTTGTCTTACAGATGAGATGTGGCTGATGAAGCTCTCCTAGGCCCCCCTGTAAAATAAAATGGGGCGTCATCTCTAGCTTTCTCCACCTACAGCTGTCAGAGCAACTTGAACAAGCGACATCAACCATCACCCCAAACAACCAGTCTGAACTCTAGAAGGGGGGTTCGTTCCCCTGTTACATACAAATCTCCATAATAAAACAAACAATTGGCTGTACCGTCCACACCACACCGTTCGTGGTTATCGATTTTCGAATAGATATCAAGCTCCAACCCGTAACTACCCTCAGTTTCACCTCCTTTAACGAAATAAAAACGAAAAAGAAAAAGAAAGTTATATACCATTTTTGCGACTTCTCTCTCTATTTCAACAATGGCCGACGTTAGAGCTCTATTGCGACAACAACGCGCCGCGCGCCGAATCGAACATCCGCTCGCCGCATATTCGGATTCGGGAAAAAAGTTGACCTGCACGGCATGTCGCGAGGTTATAAAATCAGAAGCTCTGTGGGAGGGACATTTGAGAAGCGGTGGACATAGACAACGGGTACAATTGTTACAAGGGAAAGAGGGGGATCCTGCTCCTGCTCCTGCGACTCGATATGCAGGATTTATTGGAGATCAACAACAAGATGGGTATTTTCCTGCTGCTGGGTCTGCTGGGGGGAGTGGATCGGGTTCGATTACTGCGTTGACGACGACGGCGACGAATAAGCGAAAACATGAAGAGGAGGATGAGGATATGGGTGAAAATGAAAATGAAAGGAAACGAACGAAGCAGGAGTCGGGAGGTGCAAAACCATTGACGCCGCCGCCGCCGTCGGCCATGACTAGACGAACATCTGGTACTACACCGACTTTTGGAGTGGAGATGCAGATCCCTTCGAGGCCTGCTACGCCTGGTCCTTCTGTTGCGAGAGAGAGGGAAGATAGGAATAATAGTACTGGGACGCTAATGCCGATTTCTTCTTCTTCGAATACGCCGAGGCCTGTGGCGGTGACGAATAATAATAGGTCGACGATGACTACTGCGATAACTTTTGGGGCAACAGCAGCGGCAGTACCAGCACCGGTAGATGATGACGTATGGGCAGAGTTTGAAGCGGATTTGGTACAGGAGAAACCAAAACTTCCTGCTGCGGTTGCGGCGTTGGATAGTGACGCTGTGATATCTGCGCCGGTCATGTCTGCTGCTGAGGTGGCGGCTAAATCGGAAGAGGAGGAGAGGCAGAAGCGAAGATTGTTAGCAGATATACAGCTCGAAGATGAAAAGGAAGATGCGACGCGGGCTTTAGAGACTGAGTTTGAGGTTATGGAGGAACTTGAGGCTCGGGCGAAGAAGTTGAGGGAGAGGAGAGAAGCGTTGAGGTTGCGAGGTGGCTCAGTGGAAGCGTCTACTCCTGTTGCTGCTCCTGATATTGTTGGAGTAGGAAGGTCGGCTCAACAGGTAAAGGGACCGGATCTGGGCAAGGAGAATACTCCTGCCGATGAGATGGATGAAGATGATGATGAGGATGATGACGAGGAAGACGACTGGGATGGGTTCAGGTTTAGGGCTTGATGTATAATATTGTCACACGATACGGTACGTCGCAATAGGGTGACCGAAACGACGTAATTGAATAAACTACAAACCCAGAGACGCCATGTGTGCTTGCTACCATGATACTGTTACAGATTCCCGATGTCGGGGTACAAAGACATCCTCCAAGAAGAAAAAGCAAAATAACCAGAGATCCCACGACGCCATATCCAAAACAAATAAAACAAGAATCACGAAACATACAAACCATCAAAAACACTTCACCAACCTTACCTCTCTCCATGCGTCTGGCTCTCAGAGCCCATCCTCTCCCAGAACCTCTTCAACCTCCACACCCGTCCAACGCCAACCCTCTCTTCCCATTTCCTCACGCCTTCCTCCCTTTCCCTGACACCCATAGTCCATACACTACCGACGAATCTCCTCAAGCCATCCTTTACTCTTTCCCTTTCTACGGCTCTCTTTCTCGCTACAATTCCCGGGGCAACAGTCCCGGACTTACCAGGGACACACTCGGCCGGGAGGACGCACCTCTCCACCAGCACTTGGGGAGAAGGCCTCGCAGCCAAGTGCCGAGAAAGTCTAATCGATACCAAGTTTCTGGACAAGCGACGCGAAATGAAGGAAGTGTGGGTCAAAAAGATGTGACGACTAATGAGTTCTGGAAGGGACGGACGAGATGGGGACGAAAGAAGTGGAGGAAGAATTGATCTGAGATTTGGGTTTGGTTAGTAATTGGTGTGTGGGGTGGGTGGAAAGAGAGGGAGGGGGTCAGCTTACCGAGCGTGACGAAGGCGGAGGAGATGGAGATGAGGGGCGAGAGAGAGGACACGGAGTTGATGTGAGGTCTACCGAAATCAACGTTAGTGACCAATATGGACGGTTGAATGGGTGGAAAGTGCGGAACCAGAGAGGCAAAATTTCTGGCGGGTTTACGGGTATGGATGGAATCAAAGTAAAAGGTGGAAAATCCAAGAAAAAGTTACACACCCTGGATGTCGAGAGGAGGTCACAAACGTCCAAGAAACTCAAGATATGCAGCAGTATCTCAGTTGGCAGCTCGCAAAACTGGATTTTTTGGCGTCTACGCCCGGGTACGAGGCCGTCCGCATCCGAGCTGGTTCGGTGTGCCTCATCGGTATGAAGCTGCATGCTCCAAGGCGCATCTACCGCTTGTGGGCATGGAAGGGTACTCAATGAGAGACGGCCATTTTCTTGCCACTCTACTCCCACTTCAATATTCGCCGCGGAATTCGTCTTGTCAGGCAGCTCGATAGTGCAAGAGCCAAGGTCGTCCCCCTCGGCTCTGGGCTCTTCTTCCTCGCTTCCAGAACCCGATAGTGTCAAGTGGCTTGTTTTGCTGGCAAGTTGGACGTCAGATTCCGGGTCTAGATGCGTGCCACCGGCGCTCTGCCCGGCTTGTGTTGGTAAGAGTGACGCCATCTGATTTGGCAGGTAACGTGTGTTTTTTCCTTGGGGATCACCACCACCTGGAAAGCGTCCCCGCCCCTCATTCACGGCAATCGCGCGTCGCGGTTATTTCCCAAGCACTCTTCACAACTGAACTGGTATCGTGATCTCCGAAGTGCGGCTAAACAGAATCGCGTTAAGCACAAGCACGGAGGACGGGCTTGAGCTGTCCGAGGAAGGCCGTCGTCCCTGCGGCCAGCAACGAGACTAGACGAGGGGGCTGGGATGGAAAAAAGTGAAGGTATTTTTTTCGGTCAAGGCAGGGGAGATAGTTGGATCGCGAAGAGGTATGAGAGCGGGTCGTGGGTCTCTCGAGGGTCTCCCCCGATAGTGTAGTGTGTTGAGGGCGGGCGGGTTGGGATCACCACCCCTGCGCACAGAAGTATATCTCGGTCGTTATCGAGGATCTCAATCTGAAAGTAGATTTTTTCCCTCCAGGTTACATCTAAAAAGAAAAAAAAGAGCGCATCACCGGTGGCCACCGTGTCGCGTTAGTGATGAAGTTGGACGTGGGACATTCTCGCATGCGACACAACATGTGTCGTCACACGTTGGATGCGGTCTTGACCTGGCCCCAGGCTGCGAGATAGATGTCAGCTTTGCGTCTTGTAAAACAGGAAATTCCAGGTTGTTGGAGGCACAACAGGAAGAAAGTGTTTGAGGATTTTCACCGTCAAGGCAAGGGCGAAGCACGAGATGAGAGAGGCACAGAAGATGAGTGGACGAGAAGTGACCACAGCCTGGCGGAAGCGACGGTTAGCAAAGCAGCAGTGAGAGTGAGGTACGTACCGAATGACCCCGGTCACTGCCCGTCTTTGGAGAAAATGACCCGATGCGCCCCGGGCAGCACTTGATCACTTCATTTTTTATTGTTATTTTCTCTCTTTTATTTTCGGCCCTTGGGAAACATCGTCTTGTACACATCATTATTACCAAACCTTTTATGGAATTATCAGAATATCTTAAGGTTCCTGCCTTCCAGGCTCCCTTGGTTCAGCGTCACGGTTCAGATTGCCGTGACTTCCGCCATACATTTGGATTCCAAAAGGGAAGGCGGGGCATTTATTGTTAGTGATAAGCGATAAGCATTTGGTTCCATTCAGGTGTTAGGCTGCCACTGGCTGCTCCTCGGCCGACAATCAATCTCTTTCAAACTTCTCAAGTCAAATCTCAATTCTTAAAACAATGCACATTTCCAGAATGCACCGCTCGTCGAGTATCGAAAATACAACCCTGAGACCGACGTCAACATGTATGTACATGTAAATGATGTGCTTCGGCGGCCTGCGCCTTGTTGTTTGCATGGCACCAGCGCAGGGGAAAAAAAGACCAAAAATTCCCCCCTCAATCCCCCATCGCTCACCGACCAGGTCAGGGGTTTTTTTCTGCCCGAGTCACCCCAGATGGTTTCTGGTGTCGCCTGTGCGGAGTTGGGGTACAGGGGTGTGCTGCAACCATTTTCCATGGGAGGGGAAACCTGTGGCTACAAGACTCGATTTCCATGCGGCACAGCTCGACTGCAACACTGCAAAGCATCATACTCCATGCTGCAAGCGCCTTGCCTCTTGGGTTTGCTCTGCAACGTCTTGGTCAATTGAGCTGAGAAGCTAACGACGTTTCCAACGCAGGAACAAGAAAATACATACCTACCTTTGTGGCTCGGCCTCATCACGACCAGTGACGTGTTCAAACTGAACCTGCAGGCCTGGCCTCAAGTTCTGCGGCCATGAGCTGCTCATCACTTCGATTGTCACCTCAGGACCCATTGCCCAGCACAGAGCTTGAGAAGAGAGTTCGGCAACCCGGCCGGCATCAAGTTTCTTTTTTCCACGCCCTATTACGGATACAGTAATTGAGACGTGCAGTGACAAATGCTTCAACCCAACCCCTGCCATTCAACACCACCCCTAGGTTGAGGATTTTCCGAACAAGAGCGATAAGGATGAGGTTCGTCTGCGATGATGTTGTTCTCAAAGCTGCGGCGCGGCGTCTTTGTGGTCGCCCCAGCTTTTCACCCCGGTCTAGCCCCCAAAATAAGGCCAGCCAATCAAGTGTAGCAGAATGCCAGTCTGAGGCTGTTCCCAAAACACACCCCCCGTTACCCGTCGTTCCCGAAAGGCGACCCGTCGAATCCCTGCCTCGAAAATTGACTTGATCGCATCAGCCCGTCTAAAGTCAAAGCCGGATTGTCTTGCAGTCAGGACAACAGGTGGTGATGTGGTCGGAAAACGCATTGACGGGAAGGCGGCTGACGGCCGCTTTGAACTGCGCTGTGATTCGCCAGCCCAGTACAAGGTAACAACTAATCTACAACACATGATTGGTCGAAAATCCCGGCTTGGACGCGGCTCTATATTGTTGCCAAATCAGACATCAAGGCATCTCACATCTAGCAACATGATCGGGAAAGCATCGACACGCAGCAAGCCAGATAACTTTTCAACATCAGACACAGTTCGTCGACAGTCTGTGCCACTGCTATTTGGTTGCACTTGTTTCGCAACGATTCAGAGTAAAGGGAACGGCCCGCTCCGGTGCTGACTGTGCTGTTCAGCGGCCGCCCGTAAATTGTACGGCCTTGAAGGGCCGTGGAAGGAGATGAGGGCCCGCAGCATCATGAAAATCGGTGCAGATCCGGGTGTCCGCATAGACTGAGTCTATCTAAAACCTGATCTCTTTAGAGTCAATCGGGTCACCCGCTGTAGGCCATGTTTCTCTTATACCCCTGCCGCCATGATCCACTCGGTTGCTCTGAGGGTGGCCTCAATATCTTTGATTCATCCCAGTGCCGGCTTCTTAATTTCCTACCGTCACTTTCAAACGCCCAGAGGAAAGTGTGCACAATGCGCTACAAGGTTGCCAGGAGACCGCCATTTTCGCAGCTCGCTTCGCCCAGAAGTGGGACAACAGACGAATGCAATACCGGTGCGTTGTTTAATGCCGGCATTCGATACGAGGAGCATCATGCCAGCTTGAGTTGAGGACAACAGGGTGCGGCCGCTTCCTGTTCTCGGCAAAAAGGTGACAGTTCATCTACCTGCCTCTCCGATCTGAGTTACCGCTTGGGGGGCGAAGTTGTTCTACTTGGAAGATCACCAAAACCAGGCATACCAGAGTGGCCGGGGAAGCAGTGCCGGAATATTGCGTTGCACTGGCTTGGAAGCAGGACACAGCAGCCGACTGGCATGGACTTGTGGTGGTGCTGTTCGTATCACACCACAGAGAAGCGAGGTGAGGTGTAAGTCACCGCCCCCATCTCGGACGGTGTGGATCGGCCGACCCGGCCGACCTGGCCACCCCCTCAACGAGCCTAATCATCAAGGTTCCATTCCGTTCCGCGCATGTTTTAGAAACACCATCAGGCTGAAGAGACGCCCCAAATATCATGTGCAAGCGCTATATGTTGCGAATTGATGGCACGAGTATTTTTGGATGGACACGAGGCTCGCTTCGTCACTACATTTACCATGATGATATCTCCCTTCCCGACTCGTCTTCCTGCAGATATCATGTAACCCTCCGGGCGGCCGACGAACATGGGCATCGTCTTTGCCCCCAATCCTCGTTATCTACTCAGCGGCGAGCTTTGGTGGTTCCACGGTAACAAAGTAGATCACAGTTTGGTCTGGTTCCAAGGAGGGACCATCTAACATCAATTTCTGGAAGGCTACCTCGACGATGTGATGAGATGTACATGCACCCTCAATCCTACGGTACTTTACTGGTGTCAATCTCGCCGCTCGGCTCTGGATGATCCTAGCTCAGATTATTGTTGATCAATTAGCTAGTCGAGAGATGCCACGTTGCAAACGCTCTTCGCGAGCTAGATCAGAATGGTATCCAGCACGGTGGCCCATCTCCGTTCAAGTGTGTCTAGAATTTTAGTTTACTCAGTCAGACGGAACCCAACTGGGCAGTGGAGTCCTGTCTTGTGGAAATGTAACAGCAGTTCATGTGAGCTCAGGCTGCTGCACGCCGAACATGCTCCGCTCTCTGAATCATCACCGTCAAATAACACATCTATGAGAAGCGGAGCATGGTTGCATTCAAGGCTGGGCCGAGTGGAAAACCTCTTCTCAACCCGCCGAGCCCGGGCGCCGATTGCCGAATAACTCAGACGCTCGTGGGGGTTAGTTGCTACTAGTTGCTTTTGAGAGTTCTTGTCAGGCACAAAGGTACATATACAACATGTGCCACTCTTAGCGTCCCTTGGCCATCACATCTCACATTTTGGCCTTGATACTACGGCCCAAGCCTCCACCAGTGACCACACCACCAGACCGGCACTTACTCATCATGGAGGGGATAGCCTGCTTTCGTCGGCAGTACAGTGACCGAGTTTACCTGCAAGATAAACTGCCGTGTATGCCACAGTCAGCACTCTCATAATACTTTGCCGTACAGGATTTGATTCCGAATGGCTGGGTCTCTGTCAAACCAGCCAATAAGACGGGCTGGAGATCCAATAATAAGCCGTTATGCTTGGGATGGTCGGTAAAAGCACGTCCAACGTCTTTGTCTCAGCCACGGAAAATTCTGGCTGCATAGCTGATGGGTTGTCTGTTTGGAAACCACAAGACTTGTTATGTGCGTGTTTGAAATGCCAAGTGGGAGGCCTGCGGATACAACCAAGGCGGATGACGGAGACGATTACGACCAAGTATACGGAGAGAAATTTATTTTGTTTCTGTTTTGTTGATGGCGGGTCGCGATTATGGCCGTGTCCGTTGGCCCCTGTTCTGGCCGCGGCCACCTCGAGATGGATGGGTACCTCGACCTCGACCTCGACTTCAATCTAGCCGAGAGTTTGTTGCCATGTGGGCCGTCCCGGAAGAGACCTTGACGATGTTTAGGAAGAGAGGGGAAAAAACTTTTTCTTCAGGTGGAGGGCAGCAGAATGCATAGGAGGGGGTCGCAGCAACTACAGGGGTTTTCGTGTGTTCTCTTGGTTATATTGGGGTCAGATAAATCAACCTATTCACAGGGGATCATTGATATGCAGGGAGTACTCTGTGGAGGCAAAGAAGATCAAAAAAGAAAGCAACGCGGCCAACGAGTCTCGGACCAATCGCATCGAACGGATATTAGAAACATACCAAGAATGTTTCGATTGCCATTTCCCTGTGGGTCGTTCCTGGGTCTGTTTATTTCTTGGCCACCGAGACTTTTCCGCGTTGAGAATGAGTTCATGCCATGGTGGGGAAGACGTTGTTCCTCGACCGTGGTAAATGAGCCATGAACAACGTGGCTCCTATGGAGGCCAGTCCACTCAGAGGGGACCTACCTGTGCGGGCCATGGAGCGGGCTAATTTACCGGCAAGGGTGGACCACGTACCCCAGACTGTGTACAGGTACAGCTTCTCCCCTCTCCTCTCAGCGTGTGATCGAGAGAAGGTGATTGACGACTCGGCGGGGGCGAGGAGGCCAGGGTGCCGTGAGAGGAAAGAGAAAAGAAAAGGTACCGGGCGGCGGAGACCAGAGTGGCCAGACCTGGGTAAGATGGGGATGTCTCCTTCGTACTATCTAACCGTTCCCTATCTAGGAAACCCAGGTACCTGACCTAGCACCGCTTGATGCATGCCCTACTGCTGAGAGTCGACTCACGACAGCATGGGTCCCACCGCCTCTGAAAGGACTAAGGGGTAAAGAGGGAAGGAGATACAAGTATAAGTAAGGACCCAATGTTCACATCCATCTGGCACAGAAAGCAAATTCATCTTCCAAAGACGACAAGATACAATCACACTCACCACATCAAATATTCAACACCCCATCAACAAGACAAGAGACATCACATACCTGTCCCCAAACGGTCTCGAGTGCCCCGGCGCCCGCCTGCATCGGAATCTTGACCGATTCCTCTTCCTGCCAGCATATCCCCACGGCTCCCTGGCCAAGACTCACGGTAAGCTCGCATGATAAAGTCACTCGACGGTTTCTTTTGAACTGTCGTGCCACCCCGGAGAATATCTGCATGTCGCCACTATTACGGCGGACGGCAGAAAAGGAGATTCGTTGAGACGAAAAAGAATCAAACAGACATGTGCTGACATGTAAACGTGAGACAGGAAAGGCAAGAAGACAGACAGTCAAACAAATAAACGAACATACTCAACCACACCAACCCCAAAGACAAGAAAGCAAGAAACGTTATAATCCAGAAAAGAGAAAACCCACGTACCGGGTTACCAAGCACACTTTACATCACCCCGCCCAGCCCATTGACCTACCCGTCCACCCTCGGATCCACCCGTTATTATCGACAGATACCTACCTACCTACCCTCTTATCTTTCTCCTCATACCCCCAAACCATGTGCTACTTTGAGCAAACCCGCTGGAACTGTGGCTACTGGAAGTGGGGAAACTTCCGCCAGCAATGCCACAAGGAGTACCGGACGGGCGAGACGTGCGGGCTCAAGCTAGTCTTTCAGACGTCTCTCCTGGCCGCACCGTGCAAGCTTTGCGACCAGCGTTTCAAAAAGGAAAGAAGAATACACAAGATGGCCATGGACATTGAACGTTGGCAGAGGGAAGGTAACAGGAGGGCGACGATTGAAAAGACGTACCAGGATATTGAGGAGATACAGGCCCAGATTGATGATTTGTACAGGCAGCATGAGCAGCGGCAAAAGACTCTTTAGTTTTTGGCGTGGTGTGTCTTACATGGAACTTTTCTTTTCTTCCTTGGCCCCCTTTTCTCCTACTCTGATCTTTTGGTCTCTTTTTTTTTTAAAACCCTTCTCACATCATCATCATTTCTCATCATCCATCGGTTGTGTGTGGTGGAGCTCGGATCTATCTCTGATGGTATCTAACATGGGGGATCTTTTTTGGGGGGATGGACGATTCGGGGTTTTGGCGGAAATGGGATGATGATTGAGATTGGGATATATGCATGCTGACCGCATACATGACACACAGGGTTTTGGGATCTGCCTGTTTTTTCCTCCCTTTTTTCGTTGGCCCGGTTTCTTTGTTGGTTGGAAACCAGTCCTCTTGGGGTTTTCGTTTTTACATTTTATATTGGTTTTTTCTCTTTCCTTTTTTGTATGTTCATGTCATCAAGGTTGGTGGCGTGGTTGAGGTGGATCCGAACAAAAAAAAACCGAATTAAGAATGATGATGACAACCGGACACACATGGACGGGGGAAAACATGCCGAAGCAGAGGGTGGGTGGACCGGGTTAGAAAGGAAAGAGTGGTGTTTTCTTTTCGTCATGACTGAGATTAGCTAAACAAAAAAAAGAGAGAGATCGACTGTTGGAAACGATGCTTTAGTTTATACTGGTTCAACTTACTTTAGAAGTACTCTTGTTTTCTCTCTCTCTGTCTGCACTTTTCTGAGGTGGAACGAGGACTTCGGGTGAACGTCCAACCGGTTTATCTTGCTCTTTTCCGGCCACACGCGGTGGGAGGGGGGAAAGAATTATGCAGGCGGACACGCCCTTCGGATGGGCCAAGCATGTTGGTATGTCGAGGCAGAAAATGGGGAGTATGAGAGAGGGAGGGGGCGTGGATAGAGCGGACCAAATGTTGGGAAAGAGGCAAGAAAAGTGGCGGAATAGACAAGACAGATTGGGAATCATGCAGCAGCAACAGCATGACACCTTAGATGTGCCTTTCATGTGAGTTTGGGAATGGATGAAATGGAAAGAAAAGGAATGTTTGGTAGGGAAGTGATGGACACCAACACATACACACACACACACACACCCCTTTACTTATTTGAGTTTCCCTCTTTTATCCATTGACTACTTTGTATAGTCCCCCCCCCTCTCTCTCTGTTTCGGATGAATTGGTACTCTCGGCAGGTTTTTTTTCTTCCTTTTTCTTTCTTCTCGGCTGATGTGGGGAGGGAATTTTTCTTTTTTTTGCTCCTTTTTTTCTGTCAGGGCAACGTGGACGGTGGGAGTAACACAAAACACGCCACACGCACACACACACATACACAGCATCCCCTTTTTTTTCCTTCCGAATGGGCTTTTTGACCTTTTTTTTTCTTGTGGGGTGGGTCATGGTGGACGTGGCTTTTTTTATGGAATACGCATGTCAGTAACGAATGAAGAAAAAAAAAATACGCAAATTTTATTACATACTGCAAAGCCTCCTTTCCCCCCTCCTCTCTCTTAGTTCCCTTTTTGCTAGTCACTCACTCTTTATTAGCATATCTTAGCAGAAGCAAAAAAAAAAAAAAAGCAAGGTAAGTGACATGTCAAATTCCCTCTTCTTTCCCCTTTCTTCCCTGCTCATATGAACCAGAAGAATACAAAGTGCTGATGATGAATTTGCCCGAGGTAGGAGGACAAGGGAAATAGAAACCCCACACACACCCACGAGCCCACACCCACACACTACCAGTCTTGGGCAAATGTATGTACCTGATTACTGACAGCAAAAAGGGGGGAGGGGGGAACCAAAGGACCCTACGCGGGGTGCCTCAGTATTGCATGTAGTAGTACATCCAGCAAGCAGGAGTAACAAGAGGAGTGAAAATTCTTTCCTGCGGATGAGCATGCAGAAAAACGGGGAGTGATCCCACTGGTCAGGTTTTCTTGCTCTTCTGCTCCACACCAGGAGGAGGAGGGAAAAAAAGAACGGAGTACCTAGGTGTAGAGAGAAGCGGGTCTATCGACAGCTAGGTAAAAACGACTTGATGACGAACGCGGGGGTTCATCTACCTCTTTTCTGTGAGTTGAGCAATATCTCTCACCATCAGCAAGTACCGGTGACTGCGGCAGAGAGACTGCCGTGGACATTGACATGATGTAGCGTAGTATTTCTGCAAGTTCCTTTCTTGTACGGCAGATAAAATATTGGGGTGTGGTACCGTTGAAAGGGGATTAGTTCTCTTATTTGTTGAGAAAGAGTCATCCCATGGCCATCGTGACCAACATGATGAACCCGTATCCGTACTGTATGTATCATTGTAGCCGAGCCAAAGATGGGTAGAGAGAGGCAGAATCAGCAAGGGACGAATAGGGCAGGGCAGACCGGATGAGCCAGAAAGGGAGTGGGAAGAAAGAAAAGCAAGAAATTGGCTGCAATGTGGGCGAATAGGGTGTGAGGAAGGTATGCGAGAAGCAGACCAATGTTTCATGCGAGATATGCAGCAGCAGCAAGCTGAACGAGCAAGAAGTCGGGGATCACCGTCTTGTTGGGTTCCCACCACCACCACCCTCGATGGTTTCCGTCCTATCCTTCTTGTCGCTTCACTGGGACAGCCTGGAAAAGGTAAAAGACTCAGATCCGTTTGAAGACGGTGAGTTGTGTCGGGAAAGAGGGAAAAAGATCGGAAAAAGAAAGAAAGAGGGGGATGTGACGTGCTTTGGTTGTGAAGTGTGTGTGTGTGCTGGCTTGCTCGCTGGCTTTGCTTTTCCCGTCCTTGCTGCTGCATGTTGTTCTCACTTCCGACACCACTTGCAGCCACCCTCCTCCATCTGCACACACCCCCCTTCCGCCCATCTACCCTTGTTCCACCCCATTCGTGGTGACACCCCTCTTTGGCCTCTTATACCCCGATAGTCATCTGCGAGCTGCGGCCCAATGAACAGGCCAATGCCCACCAAATCACGCACAGGGCCAGCCACATGTATTGGCCTTATCAATTCCCGGGCTCTGTCCCAGCCCTGCCATTCAACAAGAAACTCGAGCATTCCAAGGCCAGTCTAGGAGGGTCGCCAAGCGGGCCACCCCTCCCTGGGGAGCTGGCTGATCTGACGATGAAGCTCTAGAAGGTGGATGGAAAGAATAGCTAATGGGTCCACTGTGAAGCAACATCAATAAAACCTTTCTGTTCACGTGGCTGATGCTAAATCGCGAAATGGGCCTCAACTGGCCAAATTCACCAATCGGTGGACTGAGAAAACAGAGAGTCACGAACAAAAGGAAGTGATATCATTGAATGTGTGCGGGTTTTGGCCAGTACAATGCAATCCCTTCCAAAAAAAACCCCATGCCCAAATCATCCTTTATAAGCCGCCTCACCCTCACATAGATTTGGGATTTGTTTCCCTGCGCTGCCAAAAATAAACAATCAGGAAATTTTCAACAAACAAAACAAAACAAAAAGGACAAAAGAGGGAGCATTCGTTCCTCCCGCCCTTTGGGTATCAATCGGTCCCTGCGCTGCGGGCCGTTCCATGTATGTACCTCCCACACGTTGTCGTTGACGGCGTCGCCCCGAAAGGTGGACATGGTGCAGGGGGCGAGCCTGACCCCCAACCAAGACCTGACTACCGTCGCTCCCACCATCTTGTGGGTGTAGGCGTGTATTCATTAACGCATTGCAGCGGCAGCGTCGGTAAAGTTGCCGACAAGAGGCTTGCTGTTATCAAACTTGATCGGCACAGGTTCGTGGTCAATCTCAATGGTGTCATCGTCGGGAGTGCCCCAATCAACGCGTGCCACAGATGCGAGGTCCTCGTGGGATGCCAACTTGGACAGGAGGGTGTGGTATCGGGTCGTCATGGGATCTTGGGCGGTATACGCAAACTGGGTAGCGGCTGTGGAGGTGTGGTGGTCGGCAAGATTGCCCTGCGGGACAATCTCGTAGATATCAACCATGTTGCTGTAATGGATGCATCCAGGTTAGCAACTCATGTGATTCCCATTCCCATCCCCACGGAGGCGGGAGCAGTCAAAGGGAGGGTTTATGTACTCTGCCGTGCGTGCAACCACCCTATTCAGAGCCTCAATCTCTCTTTGAACCTCCTGCGGGTCTTCCTGAGTCATCATCTGTTGTTGGTCTTCGAAGCTGCCATAGTGCAGGCTGTTTGGATCATCGTCGAAAAGATGTTGGCCTTCGTCTTCCTGTTGCGCGACAAAATGATGGCGTGTCAGTGTCAAGTTCGAAATATAGTAGAGAAGAGAGAAATGAGGGTGAAAACCAACCTCGTCGTAATCATCTCGCCTCCGACTCCCCATACAAGAAGAGCAGTTTCCCATGGTGTTGACAAAACAAAGTGCCAATAAAGAAAAATATTCCAAATAAACGGCGTAAAATGAGTGTCGCTGACTTTTAATCACACCACCTTTAAACCCAATCCAAAAAGTAACAATAGCAATAGTGGCAAAAATAAAAATAGAAAAGCAAGAATCAAATGGGTTTTCTTTTGGGCGCACCAGTTCCCTTTGCAAGGGGAACTTAATGAGGTCGGTTCATACGGAAAGAGTGAATGATTGATTGAAGTGATTGCCCGTCGCGGTTGTCGATGTCGCAAAGAAAAAAAAAGAGCCGCAGATTCCAAGTTGCTCGCTCTCTGTCGCAACTGCCCAGGAACAACCGACAGGAACCATGCGGCTAATTTCGCTGAGAGGGGAGATTTTGAGGTCATCCCTGCCATTTCGGCTGAACTTCGCCAATTCAGAGAGGTCTCCACTCGGTTGTTATCTCCGCATATTGCTTGGCGACGCACGTGCCGTCCACAGTTGTTTTTTGGACTTGTTTTTACACCTTTTCACTTCCACTTCCTTCCACATACGAAAACCGCCCAATAAACTTTTAATCCAAAATGTCTATCAGTGTGTTTACCGTCCATTTAAGACAATGTGATGCAATCAAATTACCGAAAAAAGTAGCATTGGGGATATATCAGGACAAGATTGACAAGCCAAGACGCCCTGTTTCGCACTGACAGCCCGTCCATCATGATCTGTCATAAAGATCGACGACAAGAGGTCCAGTCGTCAATGTTTGATAAACAGTCATCTGATGGCTCTTCCTCGTCAAAAATGGGAAGAGGTTGAACCATCACTTTTCTTTGCCCCGCGACGATATCTACACTTTTCAGTTTCTATGACCACACAATGTGCCAACAACCAGACAACCTGCTCACAGGGCGGTTGGTGCTGTAAGTCAGTTTTCTGGTTTGGTGGAATATCGGAGACTGACCAGATCCAGGCAATTCTGATGAGACATGTTCCTTTGACAATGCCTTTTTCTGCTGCCCCGCCGGAACAAGCTTGTCAAAGTCTGGATGCCGAAGAGTTTGCGCGGAAGGAGACTTTGAATGCGGTTCAATTTGCTGTGCAGTTGGACAAACCTTCATCAACAATGACGGCCTGTCGCCTTATTGCATTCATGCTACTACCACCATCAACTCAATCATCGCCTCGACGGTCTCAGCTTCCAGCAGGCCAACACGGTCACCGTCTCTTACATCAATCGCCACCAATACCACACCCACACCCGCAACGGCATCACCACCAACTACAGCAGCAACAACAACAACAACAACAACAAGTCATTCCAGCGGCGGTTTCCCAAAATCAGCCCAGACATCAGTTGGCATCATCGTACCGCTCTTTGTCCTCATGTTCCTGGGCTGCCTTTGGTTTGGCATCTTCCGCAACCGCTTCTCATCATCCTTCCAATCCCGTGACTCTTCATCCATGCCAAGACGAAGTAGAAGCAGACTAGGCGAACTCAATGACACATTCTATTTCCCTCGACGTAGCGCTGCTGGAAGTCCACCACCAACTTATCTGTATCCAAACCGCAAGATGCTGGATCTCTCGACAATGTCGGTCCACGAGCGGTATATTCTGGAATCATCAAAACCTATTGCTCCGCCCCGACCAATCAAACTGCAAACTTTGAGGCATGTTGAAGACGGTGAGGATAAGGCTCAAGTTTAAAGAGTCTTGTTTTTTACGACGAGGAACGCTAGACAATGGAATCCGTGGGGCGGCGCTGAAAAGGGGTTAGAAAATCGAATGCCAAGAAACATAATCACCAACAGTCATCCGGCCAAAGGCCCAATTGAGTCCACTGATGTGAATTTGAGCCCTGTCAACAAACTGACTCACGCGGGGAAGCTGAGATATCCGTCCTCAACAAAGTATAAGTTGGGTTCAATTTTTGCCATTTCCCGGCAAAAAAGAATCCAAGCATTCCATTCCCAGAATTGAAATAACCAAGATCTATTCGAGGGGAACACGGCATTGATTTTTGTGTTTGTTCTTTCTTTTCAATCATCATGGATTCCACCACCCAACTACCGATCCGAGGCCCTCAGACCTCAGTCGACGAATACGACCTCCTCATCGTAACCGACGCCACCATGTCAATGAGAGCCTATTCCGACTCACTCAAGCCCTCCCTAGAAGCAATCATTCGAGTCTCGGCTACAACAGGCTGCTTTTCCAACATTGGTGTTCTAGCGTACCGTGACTACGACTGCCCCAGGGAGACTGTCGAGTGGTCTGGCTGGTATGGACCCAACGGGACAAGCGTACTTTCCAGAAGCTCTCACAGTCGACTTATTTCATGGGTCGAGAGGTTGCACCTAACCGGTGGGGATTCGTGGGATGAAGCAGCTAAATCCGGTCTGGCAGAAGCCTACCGGGTGATGCGCGAGGGCGACAGGGTCAAAACGATCGTGCTGTTATACGCTGATGCGCCTCCACATATGCTACCCTTTGAGGGGTAAGTGTCTATTCTGAATTTAGCCACGGTCTTGACTAACTGGTTGCTTATATAGCTATGAACATGTTTCTGGAAAAAAGGAGAGAAAGGCTCTCGGGAAAAGCGAAAACTACGGCGGACATGGTCATCTCTTCCAGGATTGGGTATCGGCAGCCAAAACATTGGCTACGCGAGCCCAAGTCTTTCCCATTGTTGAGCTCACATACCTTCGATGGGAAGCTGGGGCAGTTTATGCCTATCTCGCCGCAATCACCGGTGGCGCCTGCGTGTCATTCGATAGACGCCCTTCTGCCGAGGCCATCTCCAAGGTCACCGTCAATCTTCTTCTCTCGTGGATGGGCGTTGAGAAGCAGGGCGCAAAGCTCAGCAGGGATTCGCTCGGCTCGCATGTTCAGTTTACAGATACCAAAGGCATCGATAAGATCGTTTCCGAGAAGGATCGAGAAACCGCCGAAAAGTTTCTTCCTCTTGAAAGAAATGGTCAACATCCCCGGTCCAACCTGAACTTTTCGGCCATGTCACTCTACTCTCTTGCTAAAGTTATTCCCCGATGCGAGTCCTCAATCATGGACTTTGGCAAGAGATACATGACGGATCCGGAGTACCAAAAGTTGGTCATAGGTCAGCTTGGGGCGATTATTGAGTCTGATGTATCTGCAATGGCTCTCAATCCAGTCTTTGGCACCCTGTGGCGCACAGTTTGCAACGACAGAGGAAATCCCGCGCGAGACGAACTTCTCGCAAAGTTTGGCCTTGCCGTATCTAGGCTGGTGGACAGCGAGAAAAAGGCACGGATGACAGCCTGGTTGGAAGAGTCATACGATCGTGTTGGGGATATCCTCGAGATTATCAAATCCGTCCCCGAGAACGAGCGGTATCCCTGCGTGTTTCTCGATCCAACTTTGCGGTTCGACCCCAAGGACGACGATGCGAACTCCATGACATTCACCCGGGATGACCTTCTCGAGATTGGTCGATCATGCGACTACAAGATCCTTCGACGTCTGGGAAGCCTGTTGACTCGCCTCACCTACGTTGCTTCCGAGGACGAGATGCCAGGACATATCAAGAATGTCCCGGCTAGAAAGGTCACCAGTATTCCTGTTGCATTGGCGGAGGAAAAACACAACCGCAAGTTCTGGAGGATACTTTTGCATACCGTCCTTCCGGGGACAATGCTGGCTGCTCGGCCTGCAGCACTCGTTGCGGCGCTCACCTTGCGCATGGGAATCAAGCCCCTCGAAGCGGCAGCTTATTCTGAGCTTCTTTTTGCCCGAGACGGATGGAACACGCTCGATATTCCCGAGACGTGGAACACAAATTGTCTCACTCTCCTTCTTGAAGCTGATAAGAAATACCGTGGGACCGTCGTCCATGATTCCAAAGAGGAGACAAACACCGCGCACGTGCTCAACCCTAAAGACCGCGCTCTTTTCCAAACACTTGTTAACTACAAGCTTCTTGAAATGAATCTCGACACCACCCTGACTGCCAAGATTGGTTGGACACCAGAAAAGACCAAAGCCCCGCTCGGTCCAGTCGTCGTTTGCAAGTCTTGCAAGTTCCCTCGGTCCGTCACGATGATGGGCGCTGGTGGTATATGTGGCATGTGTCATCCAGACGGATGTGACTGCAAGGATCAAGCTATTCACGAAGCGGCTGTTGCAGGCCATGTGTCCGAGTTAGATAACCCGACAAAGGAGATGAGCTGGGTTGAATGCTCCATGAGTGACTGCAAGGCCCAATATGTTGTCTATTTCACTGAGAAACTGAACGTCAGGGCCAAGTGTTTCTACTGCAGACAGAAAGGTCGGTTCCGAAGGGACCATCCAGACTATGCAAGGTTGACCACTGCCCCGTGTGTTGAGTGTAGCAAGTGTCGGAACCGAATGATCTGGCCAGAGGAGTACAGACCTACAGAAGGGTTTGATGAGAAGAATTGGGAGTGTCCAGCTTGCGACGCCGGGTCCATCAAAACTGTGGTTGAGGAGGAGGTCACGGCACGGAAACTGATTCAGAGCCCATCGGACAATTCAGAGGATGGACAGACTGCTCCCGGCAACGGTACGGACTGGTTGATCAGGAACCAAAACGACACAATTCCAAAAGATGTGTTGTTCTCTGGAAGATCACTGTTCCACGTTGCTTCCAAAGTACAAAGGGAAATCTTCGCTGAGATGGTGGAAGTACTTCCAAAGCAAGACACCCTCAGCCTAAAGCTCAACGGCAAAACAATCCATAACCCCGAACAACTCATCGAATCTCTCAGACGTTGGGTCGGTTCCGGCAAGGTCGAAATGGGAACCTGCTCGCTCTGTTTCGACAACAAAAAGAAACGGGATCTCCGTCCAGCATGCGGCAGAAAGGGATCAAGGGGATGCACATCACTAATTTGCGAGGACTGCTTGAACGGCTGGTATGGAATCAACGGTGTTGGAAAAATCATCAACGTTGCTGCGTTATCTTGTCCTTTCTGTAGGAGACGCACCACCAACAAAATTAAATTGCCTGAGGGATTACGATATCTTCCTGGATTGAAAGAAGCTATTGAGGAAGCGGGAAGTTGGATATATGGATGGTGTAATAGGTGTGGAGTTGCTAAAAGGCATATGGAACGGGTTTGTGCCGGGGGTGCTCCGGTTGATTATACGGGGAACTTTAGATGTGAGGATTGTTTGACTGGTAAGAAGTTGAGGTTGAGAGAGTGTCCTGGGTGTGGGGTTACAACGGCAAAAGTATCTGGTAAGTTTTTTTTCTCCCCCTCATTATAGGGCGATTACTGACAATTGTGTTTCCAAGGATGTGATCATATGACTTGCGTATGTGGCATGCACTGGTGTTTTTTCTGCGGAGTGGCATCGACGGCGGGGGATATTTATAAACACTTGAGCCAGGCACATGGAGGTGCTTATCAAGGTCAGGACTACGAGTCGGCAGATGATTACACTGATGATCTCTGGAGTGGTGATGAAGATGATTTGGACTATGTGTGAAACACGGTAGACTATCATTATTTTAGGAACAGGAATTCATTTTTTAAATCATAGGTTTAATCTAGCTAAAGTTTCTGTCTAACCGAGCATGTTTGTCCAGGTGCAAGGTGCTGCACTTCCTCAGACCATGTTCCCTTCACGCAAGTCTGAAATGTAATCCCCCCCTTCAAGCAGTGAAACTCATCGTCGCTACTGCACTTGCCTGTCTTTATAGCACTTCGGTGCTGGCCTATGATATAGTAAGTTGGAAGCGGATGCGATAACTGTGCAGAAGAAGCTGTGGTAGTCTGTCCTGAAGATGTGATAATCTCCATTGATGAGCTGGTTTGGGATGATGTCGAGTATGACGCTGTCGTCACGGTCGGTGTCGGACATCCTGGGCCCCAGGGTGTAAAGATATTTGCATTTGGATCAGGATCGTTACCAGATTCCCATTGACCGCCTTTTTCAGGAAAGTTAACAAGATTCGTATTGTCCCCGGTTGAGCATCGATTTCCGATATTCGCAACAAACATGTTGGGCAAGGAATCAAACGCGGCGGTGTTTGTAGCTGGTTCTTTAGCCCCTTGGAACTGCACGTGTATGCATTCCATGTGCATGGTCGGAAACGAATTATCGTCGGTTGGAAACCAGGTGAGTGCGATAACGGCGCCAGCCATACTTGGGAAGTTCCTGGGGATTTTAAAGGAGTAACTGGCAGGCAAAGTGTCATCTGGCCTGGCTAAGGGACATCCGCTGGCGATGGTCTTGAGAACTTTGAATACGCTATTTTTGGTTGGAGTGTTGTCGAGAGTGATGGATATTTGGCAGGAGCCAGAGGTTTTGCTGGATAGTTTGCCCACGCTGATGAGGTCTGTGATGTTGTTTAATCTTTCCCCGACCAAGACTTCACGCGCTGTTGTATCCTGGACCAGACTCTGTCCACAGGGATAGTCGGAGCCATCTGGACGCAGGGGCCTTGAATTATCATGTTGTAAAAAGAATGCTAAATCCAATGCATAAAGACGGGGAACGGCAGAGAAGAGGAGTGTGAAGAGGAAGAACAAGTGGTGGGTTGTTGAAAGTGCCGCCATGGTTGGGTGTATTTTTTTTTAATTTTTTTTTTTTGGCTAAGCAATATGCAGTTTTCTGGACTCGGTGATAGAAAAACAGAACCGCATAGTACCTGATATAAAAACATATCTCAACCATAATAATATGTACCACAGAGCTTTGAGTCACGATATACACATGCCCTTGAAAACGCCACGATGAGTTGTTCAGGTATGTAACTCCCGGGAGTTTCAGGTTGGATCCTTCGTATTCGAGCTACGTATTCCAAAGATTTCAAACTTCGAGTCGAACAAAGAATTTCTTCCTCAGAAGGATGAGGTTAGATGGGATGAAAGCTAGGATTGTCCAAGAGGGAAAGGGAGGGTTAGGGGGAAAGTTCCCAACAGTATCTGCCCCACATAAGGGGTTCAGGGGTCCAAATGCAGACTGCACCAACATACTGACTTGCACAATCTCATTTGCATGGTATAAATCAAAATGGTTAGCGGCCAACTTTTGGTTGCCAGTTTGAGCCAGGGAAGGATCAGCTATGAATGTAGATGCAAGGTGTTTATCGCGCAATGTTCTCCGGTCCTCGAGGCTCGAGCAGGGCCGTCCTCTTGGGTTTGTGTTGGCAGTATGACACCTCTTTTTCTAGCACCTGAGATTGAAGCCCTGCATCTGGAAGAAGTATTTCCCTTGCGGGCCACTCCGCGCCATTCATCTGACCAACAGTCGGTCTGCAAGAGCCCTCCTCTCTCGTCCATAGCTTTGTTACCCCGGCAATCCATGATAAGGAACAACCTACGACTTCTTTCTGGCACCATCATCGACACAATCCAGCAAGTCTTCAATAACGGTGGGAATGTGGGCGGCTCGGTCGGTATTATTGATGGCGCTGAGAGTTACTTTCTCAATGTTGGGCGAGGAGATACTCTCCATCAAGATGTCCCTGACGAGGAGAGCATTTACCTCATCTCCTCCATGACAAAACCCTTTCTCGGCGTCGCAATTGCCATGTTGGTAAACCACAAGGAGAATGAGATAAGCTTTGACACATCCATCAAGGAGATCTTTCCTGATCTTGAAGGTCGGACCTCGCTCAGACATGAGGTCGGAAACAAGGAGCTGACAATTGCCCATCTCCTCGCTCACCGGTCCGACTTCATCAAGACTACCAATCTTTGGGAGTGTCCAGATGGAAATGTGCCGTGGCAGACCATTGACCTAATCCTCTCCCTTTTCCAGCATCTGCCACGACATGAAAAATACCAACAGCCCGGCTGCTTCAACCAGGCACGCAACTACTCTAACGAGTGCTTCGCCCTTCTCGCTGAACTGATTGAGAGAGTATCTGGGACATCATGGGGCGAATTTGTCACCAAGAATGTTCTGGAGCCCTTAGACTTGACTCAAACCTTTAATGGAGTGACAGAAGCGTAAATGAAGCGAGACAACTTTGCAGGCGCGCACTCAGTTGATGTCGGGGAGACCTTGGATGCGCTGCAGAGCCAGCTAGGGAACTGTCCCACACATCAAGAGATCGTCGGTTTCTTGACCTCGAGTGGAATGACCCCCCAGCCCATAGCAGTTCCCCCATCTCAAGCTTCCCTTGTCGGACCAAGTGACCAACGCACGCCCCTTGGAGCAGCAACAGGGATGATGTCTTGTGCTTCTGACCTGACAAAGTTTTATTCCCATTTTCTCCGTGTCTACAACAGCCGAGAGCAAGCCTTTATCGAGCGCACTCAATTCGAAGAGGGGGTTTTGACGCTCTGGAAACATATTCTTGAGGAGTCTGTCCAGGACCGAGCCACCGCATATTGTGGAAGTTGGTATATTGCTGATCATGTACTACTTGTGGTGGTACATAGTCTTGTTAAGTTGTTTCTGCTGACAGTGATTTTCAATAGGAACATAACCAGCATTCCTTGGAAACCCAGCGAAAAGCCTCGATGGCCAGGAGCAGACGGCGACAACGTCTGGCGTCTGCAAAGTATGTCCGCAAGTGGTGATGAATGGCGGTTTTTTCAAACGCCCACTGTTCTTGGCAATAACAAAAGACTGGCCTTGCACCACGGAGGCAATATGATTGGTGCCACGTCGTTTTGCTTCTTGAGTAAGTGATTTGTCCGGTCCCTCGTATGAAACTTGATGCTAACTGGGCCGTGTCAGATCCTACCCGAAACCAAGCAGTTGTGGTCCTATGTAACACACGTGGATTTTTTCTCGATGCCAAGCCGCGAATCTGGTTGGAATGTTCCTTGCTGACGCGCTCGACCGGAATCTTGCTGGAGCCGGGTTAAATGAGGTTACAAAGCATTGTCTAAGGCTTCGAGTACTGGGCAAGAAAACTATTGCCAGCTATCTCTTTGATCTTGCCAAGTACGAGCGGAACCTTAAAGCAGCACACCCGTTTTTGGCGCGGCGATCCAACTTTGATGGATGTATCGGGGTATATCAGCTTGTTAAAGGCGTATTTGCCGAGGTGAAAGCAGGCAAAGATGATTTGCTACTCTTTCAGTTGTATCGAACTGGATCTCAGTACCCGGTGAGGACCTCAGGGAGGAACAAGACGGAAAAGGCCGGAGTGCTCAAGATGTCATTTGCCATGTCGATGAGAGACCTGATTCCCAGGGGTGTGGGAGGCAATAACAGGATGGACGTGCAAGACTTTGAGCTCGTGTTTAGGAGGAAGGATGAGACCAGCGGGATGTTCGGGGAGTTTGTATGGGCACTGGGGATGTCAGCTCGTTTGTCTGGAAAAGGGTTAAAGAGCCTCTTGAAGGGAGATCATTGTGCCGATGATTACTCACGTCTGGAATATTGGACAAAGCTGTACGTTACAACAAGCTTTTTAGCCGATTGAATTATCGAGGGAAGCGACCTTAAAATAGCAGACTGAATGTCGGAGCCGGATGTCCTTACCCCATGTAGCCATCGAACTCGGGGTGTGTAACGGCAACCTGAAGATAGATAAATGGATGTCGTCACTGCAGATGTCATAAACCTTGAACTGACTTTCAGATCCGTTCGGGGCAAAGGTATTGACCATGCTTGCGGCTCTCCTCTTTCTCGGGATATTTTCCTTTTTTGCTTTCACGGCCTCGACCGCAGACATCCGTGCCCCCATTCGTCCGCCGCTTAAACCCCTTCATATTCTGACCCTCACAACATTCGCGCCATCAGGTCGACCAGACAGCTACCCTACCAACAGCGCTGTCAACATTTCGGCATCAGATCCCAACTCCATGACCGTCATAGCCTGTGCAACCACCTGGCCAGTTTTTGAATATGCGACAGTTTGGAACAGAATCAACCCGTGCTCGGAATCATCTGGGGCGACCAAAAATAGCAAGTGGACGTTCCAGCTGTTGACACCGACGGCAAGTGGGCAGGGCGCATCACCGTTGTGGAATTTTAGGGTGCATTTCGTCCATGAAACCGAAAAAGGCATCTATGTCGCGACTGGAAAGTTTGGAGTTGATGATGGGAATTTGTCGGGGCTTTGTTCAGCTAGCGGCGTGTGCAGTTTTGTGTTGAAAGGAGACAATGTGACGGTGCCGCTGTATCGGTTGGAGCGTTGAATCAGGTTGTCTGTTAATGAGAGTACTAGAGAGGATCATTTTGCCATACTAAAATAAAGTTCACTAACAGCGGAGACCTCAATCTGATCCAGGCTGCAAAAATGCAAGAGTTCATGCTTGTCACTTGGGCTGTCACAACCACCACCCTTCCAAGGTTCGAGTATCGAATGTCCAACCACCAGTCGTACAGAGTGCCAGTTTGTGTCAGTGCCAACTTCAACTTCAACTTCGGTCTACCTACGTTGACCAAGTGCCACCTGCCGTGGAATCCACCCACATCTGGCTTCATCAAGTTCCCTGCTCGCACCTGACGACTTGGACTGAAAAGCCAGCAAACATCGCATTCCGATTAAAGTCGGCACGCAATCTCTGATCAGCGTGCACACAGTTTCCAGATTTGCAGCTTGACTCATCCACCTCTCTGTCACCTTGCCCACTTTTGCGCGTTTCTGTTGTTGCACGACGGGCAATAGAATTACAAAAGTGAGTCTATTCAATTCACACAGTATTATGCTCAAGTATTAACAGTTCAACAAGATAACATGGCCACCGATACCTCCACCAATTCCCTTAGTCCCAATTGCCAGACCCAAGATCAACCGTCTTGCCATTGCGCACATCCTCCATGATCTGCTCAATGTTCCAAGGTTCATACTTGTACCCAGGCGGGTAGTTGGGAGGGATGCTGTCGTCCTGCTCGATCGGAACGCCCTTGTTCATGCTCTCAACGACACGATCGTAAACTTCATACGCATACTTCTCGGGATCGTGACCCCACACCCAGCTGGGAAGCTTCGGCTGCGCGACGCGGGGATCAATCTCGACTCGGCTCCAGTTGGTGTCCTGAAGGAGCTCAGCGTTGCTGAATCCCAACTTTTGGGCACAGGCATTTCGGATGAAGCGCATGCGGACGTGAGCCCGAACTGACTGCGGAATGTTGTTTTTGCCGCCAATCTGAAGACAAGATGCGAGTGAAATGGCATCCTCGATTGCTTGAGTAGCTCCGTTGCCGGATGCTGGGAGGAAAGAGTGGGCTGCGTCGCCAATGTTCACCACGCGTGCCCCTGGGGATGCCCACTTCGGCTGCGGGTTGCGCCAGAAGAGCTCAAAGTTCACAATGGTGTTTGGAGGTGTGAGCTTGACCAGCTCCTTGAAGATGGGTGCCCATGGCTTTGGTCCGACACCCTTATCCATGTTGTCGAGCACCTCCTGGTTGTCAACGGTGTGGTTCCAAGATTCCTTCTCGGTACCGGTGACCTACACAGTGTCAACAACAAGCCGCGAAATGTTGGATGGCTATGGCTTACATCGTGGTTCAAGACCCAAATCATGGTATCGGGTCTCGTGAGGGTCATGCCGTATGTTCCTGGGCTGCGAATACTCAGTAACCATTTCCAAGATGCTTCCAGCAACGGAGAGACTCACCCAAGCCAGGTACGGACGATTGGCTCATCCCCGGTATCACCTTTGATCATCTTGAAGAACTCCTTGACCTCTGGGTTCTTGTCAATGTGGTGGATGGGGAATGCTGCGCGCCACATGGCCCTGCCCGACTTCATGGCTCGAACCTGACCGCCCACGAGCTTCTGGCTCTTGGATCCCACACCATCCGCCGCGATAACGACATCGGCTTCAAACCTCTCTCCCTTGTCCGTTACGACGCCGGCCCTGCCCTTGGATTCATCCTCCCAGTACTCGACCACGCGCTTGCCGAACTGAATTTTGACCCCAAGCTTCTTGACCTGGTGGACGTACATCTTGTACACAAGAGGTCTCATTTGGAAAGTGCCTGGGGGTGTATCAGGGTCAAGACCAGCATCCCGGAGACGATCTGCGACCTTGAGAGGAGTAATCATCTGGCTGCCGTCGTGCTTGAAAGTCTCAATCCAGGCGTTGTGGAGAGAGATTTCGTCAAATTCTTTGGCCATCTCGGGCCAATGCTTGAAGAACTTTGTTGCCGACAGACCCATAAAGTACATGTCACCTATTGCCAGTCAGTCAGAGACCACAACAACCGGGGGCGAGAAGAGCCTGAACAGACCTGCGGTGTTGATGTCGTCGTTTCTTTCCAGGACCCGAACGTTGTGTCCCTTGCGAACACACTCAATGGCAGCCGTCAACCCGGCGAGGCCGGTGCCAACAATGAGAACATCAATGCCGCTGTTTGGGTAAGAACCCACAGGCTTCGAGTCTCCGTCCTGAATAAAAGGCATTTTGAGGATGTGGTCAACTTGGAGGCCAAGCAAGAGAGTGTAAAACAAAAGGGAGGTTGAAGAGTGTTGAGTAAAAGTCAGACTGGTTCGAGATCCTTTGTCTGCAAAGCCCCGATGTTATTTGTTCTGGTCAGCTATCAATCGACGTACAAATGCAGGATTCCGAGTGATATTATATTCAACAAACGTTTTGTATGTCTCCATCCGCTCTGTGCTACCAATCGGTCCGGTCGCCAACAGCTTTCCCACCGTTCTCAACGAAGAGCACCCCGATGACGGACGGTTCCGAGGGATTTCGGCTCTTGCGTTTCGCGGTGCGTCAACGGATTCATACCGGTCTTTTTCGAGAGACATGCTGCATCCATCTGCCAGATTTGACATGTTGACTGGAGCTGCGTATAACCCATGCAGAACTGGGGTTGACGCGGTTAAGATTAAGATGGGCTAGAACCTGGCTAACTTTACATCGTGCGGCTAGTTCATCTCTAGCCCAACATTGCAGCGGCTGGTCAACAGTTTGCATCAGTCAGTTTTTGCTCACCAATTTTTTGGGAATTTTAAACCGTCCAAACCCAATCCTCACTAAAATGATGGCCAAAAGTGGCCATCATTTTCTCAGAGCTTGCTATTTCGGTGCATCAGGAAACGCGCCCAAGGCACATGTCCTGATGTACCTAATTAAACAATGCACCCCTGCCCCTGAGAGACAGCCTCAAAGGCTAGACAGTTCTGGAGCGTCATTGCCCGAACGGCCAACTTCAACACCAGGGACTTGAACAGTTGAGTAAAGTTACTTTACCTGTATCAAACGAGATGAGGTCCCAATGAACGATCAAGAAGTGGAATTGAACCCTTGACGAGAATAACGCGCCTAATCTGCGACGCTGCAGATGGATTTGAACTTTCATCTGATTCCATTGAACATTGAGGTCAAGTTGACGTCTGGCACAACACAGAACAGCCTAACCTGTTTCCCCAACCACTTCAAGATGTATTCTTTTTGTTTTGCCGCTCGGTTGAACAACTGCAAAACGTGACATTTTCCCCTGAAAATCAGACAGCAACGACCCTCAATCAACTGAAGAATTCCCATGATTAAGTGATCTCAACACTGCCCGTGCGGTGTCTTTATTTAACGATGACTCGACGCTTAAGTGCATGCAATGTCGCGTCCCGCCTTCATGTAGCTACAGAAGCCAGTTGATGTTGGTCGAAATCTTGCTAGGGGTCCTTGCCACTTGATTGTTTAGATGATTCGTGGCAATGGCAAATAATGACTTTTCAAGGTACCTCATCAAACTTTTGGAGCACTGGGAATAAAGAGAAACGGGTATCGAGGGTCTATTTTCGTCGAGGACGGACTTGACCCACGAGATTACGGCAGGTATCTTCAGTGCCCATCGTTTCAGCGGTTGAATGATCCATTTGATGATGGCTGAGGAACGTGGCCTGGGCGCGCCGTTAGGTTTTTCTGGTGCAATCTAGTTGGAGGCGCATGCTCATCATTCGACAACGGCTCGCAACGCTCAAGCAGGTACCAAAACGTCCAAGATGAGCTGTTTATGCAGAGAAACCTGTCATAGGCGACCACTTCGAAGATCAAAGATCACGTTTGAGCAAGTTAATAAAGAATATCAGGACGTGTGTTTCTTCTTATTTCAAGTCAACCTCCATCATCTCATCATCTTTTCAAACATCATTCCTTTGCTCTACACCAAATCAACCAAAACATTCTTTTCTTCTTTTCTTTATTTTTTATGAGTATAGACTCATTGCCACAATCATGCAGCTCGTCACCGCCGGCCTCTTGGCCCTTGTCCTGCTCGGGGCCACCATCGCACACCTCGTCAAACTCTTTCGCAAAATAAACGGTCCAGACAAACCACCGGGCCCAACACAGCTACCATACCTCGGCAGGATACACGATCTGCCCATCGAGTACATGTGGCTGAAGTTCAAGGAGTGGGCAGATTTGTACGGTGGCAATGGATTTTACCGGACGCAGATGCTTGGGGCCGAGTTCCTCATCGTCACCGACGAAAAAGTTGCCGAAGACTTGCTGGTCAAGCGCGCCAAACACAACTCGGACAGACCAAACATCCAGTCCCTCTTTGACTCCAAGAGCAGCAACGGTTCAATGGAGTATCTCCCTCTGATGGGAAGGAACCAGTATTGGGCCCGACAGAGAAAGCTCACACACTCCTACATCACCGAGGCTACCAACCGCCGTTACAACGGCGTCATGTACCACGAAGCTAAGCGCTGGATGGCCCGGTTGATTGAAAATCCAGACGACTTCCAGTTCTCTCTCGAAGACATGGCATCTAAAGTCATGTGTCAGCTGACTTGGGACGATTCGACCCTCAGCGAATACTGCACCAAATCCGCCTGGGGACTGTTGACTCAGATGTCGCCTGCTGGACCAATCACCAACGTGCTCACCCCCTTGTGGCATCTGCCCCTGTTTATGAACCCCTGGAAAAAGGCAGAACACAAGCGTCACGACGAACAGCAAGAATGGTGGATGGCGCGATTCCTAGAGACCCGGTCCAAGATGGCCAATGGCGAGATGAGAACATGCTGGACCAAGCAGTACATTGAGAAAACTGCACTCAAGACTTCAATCTCTGGTGATGCCGAGGCAAGCTGTCTGCTCGGTATGTTGGCACTGGTAGGCATTTTTACTGTTGCCGGCCCTTTGTCCTACTGGCTCGTGACCATGGTTCATCATCCAGACTGGCAAGCAGCGGTCCAGAGAGAAATTGACGAGCAATGCGGCGGCCAACCACCCACACTTGAGGATGCCCCAAAATTGCCTATTCTCCGCGCGTGCATCAAGGAAACAATGAGATGGAAGCCCAACGTCCCTACCGGTGTTGCTCATGAAACAGAGGTCGATGATGTCTACGCCGGCTACTTCATCCCCAAGGGCACCCGTATCCTTCCGTTGGACTGGGCATTCCTTCGCAACCCGGTCAAGTACCCCGACCCGGAGACCTTCCGCCCGGAGCGCTGGCTCGAGCCCGGCTGGCCCACCTTCCAAGCTCCTCTCACGCAGTTCCCCACACTCAAGGGCATGACTTCGTTTGGTTGGGGTCAACGTCAATGTCTAGGCATGTCACTGACTCAAGATGAGCTCATCGTCGCCTGCGGTTCTCTGGCTTGGTGCTTTAACCTCAAACCCAAGCGGGACCCAACCACCGGAATGGAACTACCCGTGCCTCTTGACAAGTCCAACTCGCTTCTCATCATTAAGCCTGATCCGTTCCAAATGGCATTTGAGCCAAGGAGCGAAGAGCGCAAGCTTGAGGCGTTGAGACTTTGGAAGGAATCAGATGCCAAAGACAGGAGTGACCGGGCTGAATTCTTGCAGACTGCTGCTGCCAAAAGAGGCGAAAAGGCACCGGCGGTGGCACCGATTGGAAATTTACCACTGGGGTCAGCAGCAGAAGTATTAGATGAGAAGAAAAAGGCGGCCGAGATCTTGATAGAGATAAATCGGGTAAACTCTAATATTTCTGAGCTATGCAAGTGATCAAATGGCAGTGTGGGCAAAGGATGGATGATGCAATCAATCTGTCGAGTAGGAAGATGTTGTTGGGTTTTTTGCTTGCATTGATGGGCGTCTAAGGAATAAATCGGGACTTTAATTGGAATGCCTGCATATTAGAATGTCATTTCTTTTGTGGATTTGTAGTCTTTTGTGATGGAAGGAAATCGGTGGTGGTCATTTCAAGATGGTCACATGGTGCATGTGTGTTTACCGGGTTATTTCTATAAAGCTAGATTATGTCAGGACAGCATCAATAACATATCACGATTATTTATTTATTTATTTATGCTGAGAATTAAAGATTGTAAAATAGTTCAAATTCATTTTCAAGGTCAGGTCTCTCCAAATGACTGCATGTGAACGTAAACATGAGGCAAAGTTTCATTGCTTATAGAGTTTGTGACGGTCTCTTGGGCGGATGCAAGATGAATCTCTAGCTTGGGGGCTAGAAAAGTCTCATCTGGGCTTGGATTTTTTTCACGTGTTTGCAACTTTCCCCCCATGACAGATGGGATCTACAGCTCTGGATGGCACCTGAACAAACAATCCAAACCAGTGACGTAAACTTTCCCCTGACTTTCAAAACTTCATGTGATTCAATCAATCAAACCCCCTTTCAAAGTCATTCAAACCCATCCTTTCTCATCGTCCCGTCCCAGCTAATCATCCCAAAAAACTTATCCCTTCTTCCCCTCTTACTCTCAAACTTCAGATATTCACAAAATCCAAACAAATCCAAACCACCCCCAACCACCAGCATGCCCGTCATATCCCCCAACGCAGTAGTCTCCACCACCCTCGCCTGCTCCTTCATCCTCCTCGGCAACGCCATAACCCAATCCTTCATGGGCGTTCCGGCCCTTCTAGTCGATTTCCCCCATCCAAGCACCCCTCAACACGCCCTCGCAGCCCGTCATTTAGGTCGACAATGGCCCGTTTTCTGGCAAGTCGGCAACGTCTTCTTTCGTCCCATCTCCACTCTCGGAATATTCGGTTATGCATACGCCAGTTATGCCGCCTACAAAAAAGCACACTCCTCTTCAGATTGGAAATTCCTCGCTGTTAGTGCGGTTTGTCATTTGATTACCGTTATTCATTCTGCGGTTAATATGCAGCCGTTGAATGCAAAGATTGATGCTCTGAGTCGAGATGGAGTTGGAAAAATGGGAATCAAGGTTGATGTGAGTTTGGCAGAGCATTATGCCAGGCGGTGGATCAAGTTGAATTTGGTGCGGGTTGTGATGCCTGCTGTTGCTGGAAGTATTGCATTGTCGCAGACGGTAAAGGGACGGTTGAACTGAGTTGAGGAGTATAGGACAAGATAGTGTTAGTAGCTGGAAGGAAATTGGTGAGTTGATTGGGCGTTGATATATAGGTATGAGGAAGGTTAATTAAAGTGCAATCCTCAATATTAATCAATGATGAAGCAAGTGAATCAGGCAAAGAGATCTTGATCCTGAACCAAGTTTTGATGAGAAGGATTTCAAGGCCCTTCCGTGGTTCTTTTTCCCTTGGTAGGTGGTCTGAATCACCCGGCCACCAAATCTCTGTTGTGTCTGCACTTCTCAAACACAGCTGAAGAAAACGTGAGTGACAAGGGCAAAATTGACCTGAAACTATCGTTACTCATTAATGGAAAAGAAGAAAATAAAATGGCCCGACACCGCCGCTTAGACTTTATACTCAATATATTCCCAATATTATAACAAAACATACGAAAACAGACCTCAATCAAATCTATCCAACAACCATCTAACCCCCATTATAGACCCAGCAGCCAAACAAGCTAATACCACCGCATTCCTTACCAGGCTCTCCTTCGAATCAGAAACCGTCAAAGAAAACTTGGTTCCATGCTTCTTCCTCATCTCCACTGCCATGACGCTGTCAACAAACTCCTCCAACCTCGTCACCTGTTTCCCATCCTTGGAAAGCTGAACTATCAAAACGCACTCATTATCCCATAGCTGCTTTGCTCCATTGATTCTTTTCCGTGGTGTTGCTCTCATCCTGGCGTGAATAACCACAACGTCTCGATTGTTATCCTCGTAGATGTTGGTGGGCATCATCTTGAAATCTTCAAAGATTGAAAAGATGCCGGCGGCGCAGAGGGCAAACTCGTCCTTGTTCCGGCTCGGCATGTCGAGACTCGAAGGAAGAATATGATGTGTAAAGTCGGGAGAAAGGGGTTCGGAGAGCTTTTTCGTGGACAGACTCGAGTAACCATCGAGAAGGCGTCGAATCGTCTCTCTGCGTTCTGGAGATAAACGATCCATTGTTTGGACGAGGATGTAATGAAAATGCGGAATCCCGATTTTGCCGATGACACTCGTAACGAACTGATATGGGAATCCTGACTGTTGAAGCGCGCGTGTCTGGAAAATTGCATGTCGTCAGTTTTGTTTCCCAGTTCCACCTTGTGCCAGTCTCACCTCTTTGTTTTTCAAAAGCCGAGGTACACCGAGTCACGTTATTTAGTTGCTCCTCAAACCGTCTCAGACCATACACAACGGTTTAAATCCAGGGAGAAGACTGACTCGGGTATTTATGGTCCAACTTTGCTCAAATTGATTCCGTCATTAGCGCGCGCACGATCATCACCCAGCAACACACTTTTCAATATCAAAGGCCAGTTGCCTCACCTTCCCTCGGATGTTTCATTTCCTCCCATTTCAGACAGACTTTGAGCACCCTGCATATTAGCAGCTGCAGCTAACAAGTTTCCACCGCAACAATGAGCAAATCCCTCCTCATCACCGGTGCAACTGGCAAGCAAGGCGGAGCTGTCATTGACGCTCTCCTCAATTCTGACGCCTCCGGCAACAACTTTACCATCCTGGCGGTAACCCGCAACACCTCTTCGGCCTCGTCCAAGCGCCTCGCCAGTCGTTCCCAAAACATTAGGCTCGTTGAGGGAAACCTCGATGACGTTCCTGCTCTGTTCGAGGCGGCCAAGTCAGCCAACAATGGGCAACCCATCTGGGGTGTATTCTCGGTGCAAGTCTCTCTCGGACCTGGTGTGACAGTTGAAGGCGAAATAAAGCAAGGCACCGCTCTTATCGATGGCGCCATAGAAGCTGGTGTGACGCACTTTGTTTACAGCAGCGTGGAGCGCGGGGGTGATTCCGTCTCTTGGGATAACCCGACGCCTATTCCTCATTTTCAGTCCAAACAGCGGATTGAGCAGCATCTTCGTACCGTCACCGCCGCGGGAGAACCTGGGACCAGTATGGGATGGACCGTTCTTCGGCCGGTTGCATTCATGGACAACCTCGCGCCTGGGTTCCCGACCAAGGTGTTCATGGCGGCGCTCCGAAACTGGCTGGGCGACAACAAGAAGAAACTGCAGTGGGTGGCAACGCAGGACATTGGCGTGTTTGCGGCCAAGGTGTTTGAGGATCCGCAGAAGTGGAATCGCAAGGCGGTCGGACTCGCTGGCGACGAGTTGACGGTCGAGGAGCTGTGCAAGGCGTTTGCCAAGGCAACGGGGAACCCGGCGCCGATCACTTTTTGGTTCTTTGGCAGCGCTTTGACGTATGCGGTCAAGGAGATGGGGTTGATGATTGGGTGGTTTGCTTCGGATGGGTACAAGGCGGATATCGAGACGCGGAGGAAAGACTATCCTGGCATGTTGACGATGGAACAGTGGTTGGAGAAGAAGAGTGGCTGGGCGGCTAATCGGCAATGATTTTAAGGAAATTTGTATTTTGATGGCTTTTTTTTCTGATTTCCTTATGTTTGGGATGCAAATATGAAACTTTAAATCCAGGCCGAGGAGTCGATTCCAGGTGGCAACCCAGGGTGTCCATGTTCAGCATCCCCCGGACCACCCCACCGTTTCAGCCAATCAGCAGTCTTTCTCCGGCTGAAAAGGGAAGGTGGATTCTCACAGGCAAGCACGACACAACTGTTTGGAATTTCTTTGGGAAAGATTGCAAGATGGAAAGGAATTACCTATTTACCCAAGGTTCTTGATTGTTCACTGGAAACTTAAAGTCTGTCCAAAAAAATCATAATTATAAACTCAACTCTATCAACTCCACGAAATTCAAGCACCATACCATCCTCCACCCTTTGAACACCTCGTCATCGCCGGATAATCCGTCACAGTAGTATACTGCGTCTGTCCAATCCACACCGTCGCCCAGGTAAAATAAGTCTTGTAAATAATCTCATAATCCGTCCTGGGCGGACCTTCCCAAAACAAAGTGACGGTCGTCTCTGCGTCGCAGACTGTTTGTGCCGGTGGTGTGCTATCAACCCAATGAGTAAGTGTCAAATAGATTTACTTTTGCTGGTAAAAAAAACTAAAAAAAAAAAAACTGACAAAACAGTAGTCGTGGTATAAAACTCCAATTCTGTTGTTGGTTCTTCCTGTTCTAATTCTACGATGGTCTGGGTAATTGTTGTTGTGTCGTAGACTGTGCTTGTGACGTCGATGAGTTTTACGGCGAGGCGTGCTGTGGGGGTTAGTTAGGGGATAACTGAAATGATAGAGATACGATGGGATGTATGTAATGTACGTACCAACAGCTGTGATGGGAATAGGTGGGAAGGGTATAGCTGTGACGGGGATTGCTGTGACTCCGGGGGTTATGGCTTGACCGGGTCGACGTGTTGTGCGTGGAGGTTGTGGACCACCACCTCCGCCGTTTCCTCCTCGTCGAGTGGAAGTTGGTCGTTGCCCTTCTCCTCCTCCTCCTCCTCCGCCACCTTGTCTTGATGTAGAGCGTCTTGAGGTGGGTTGTTGACCTCCACCGCCACCACCACCACCACCACCTCTTGGTGTGGACGTTGGGCGTCCAGTCCTCCCGGTTCGTAGTGTTGTTGTAAAGATTCCACCTGGTGGTTGGCTCGTTTGTCTTCGTGATGTCGATGGCTGCTGTCTCCGTGATGTGGTCGGCTGACGGACTGTGGTTGAGCGTGGAGGACTAGGATTGGCTGTTGTAGTCCTTCGAGTAGGAGTAGTTCTGGGAGGGCTGAGTGTAGTCACTCGGGTGGTTACAGTTGGCCTTGGCGGCTCTGTTGTGATACGCCGTGTAGTTCTTGATGTTCTGGGGGAATTGGGTGTCGTGATCCTCCGGGTAGTGACCGTGGTAGCAACAGGGCCCGAGGTTGTTGAGCGCCGGCTAGTAGGAATGCTCGTGACAGTCGGTCTCCTTGTTGATCTTGTTGATGGCCTTGTGACAGTTCGTGTGATGGTTGTCACAGCACTGGTAACACGTCTGGAAGTTGTTGTCGGGCGAGGGACACTGCTGCTCCGTCGGCGTGTTGAAGTTGAGATGATTGTGCCTCTGGTTATGGTTGTTCTTCGTGAAGTGGATGAAGTTCTTCCGGACGTCGTTGTAGGCTTTCGAGTAATAGTTGTAATCCGAGGGGACGTGGAAGTTGCGGCTCGACTGGAGGTTCGACTGGACAGAGTAACTACTCTCGTTGTCACTGTTGGTCGGGTGCTGGTAGCAGGTTTTGGACGGCGACTCGTGGTAGAAGTTCCCTTTGTGAGAGTCTTGGTTGGTTTGATTGTCCGAGTAGGATGTGATTTATCTCTTGTAGGTGTTACTGGCCAATGGCAGTACCCATGCTCGGTCACTGTTGTGGCATAGTATTGGGTTACAACACCAGCTGTGGATAATCGACCTATCTCTGACACGATCTTGGTGGTTGGTCCGGGGATATACTGGACTACAGTATCCGTTTGTGAATAACAATCTCCGGTGATGGTCTCGGGTTCCTGATATTCCGTCTCTGTTTCCACAATCCAGCTTGTGACAGCTTTGGAAAGTCAGCTCGAATCTGTGAAGTGTGCGGATGATGGGTACTTACTCTCCCCTGCAATGGTGCTTGTTACACCCTCAGTGACAGTCGGAGTAACCGTAACAATCACAGTATTGACCTCGTCGCCTCCAATGGTAATGTTGAATTCTCGTTGGACAACAAAGTCTTGCTCTGGTACATACAAGACGATGATCCAAGTGCCTGATGTCATCTCAGAATAAGGAATGGGACTGTATTCATCAGGTGTTAGTATCCAATCTCTGAATGTTCTCAGGATTTCGACGTACCAAGTAGAAGCTTGCTCCACGCCGTCTTGTTGGGACTCTACAGGGCTGCATTCGTAGCCAACAAGGTCAGGCGATACCAGAACAGGTACGATGGTGGCCTCAAAGCATCCCTCAAAGACAGACGTAAAGGCAAAATCATCATCCGAGCTCCCATCTACCAGATAAGATCCTCCATCTGTATAGTCCAGTCCTGAGCAGCTGCACTGGTCATCCTGATTGTCTGTGTTATCCCCGTCACCACTTTTTCCGTTTACTGCAAGGCCGAATAAGGCGAGAAATGCCCAGATGTATCCGTAAATCCGCATCTTGATGGCTGGAACTGGGACCAGACGCAGATTGATGGTAATGTTTGTTGCTATCCCAAATCACAATATTTTGTCAATCAATTCCCACTTAACAGGTGTGGAATGATTGGCGAACAGGTGGTCATGAGTGATCAATGAATCCTCGCAGCTGCATAATATTATGAACCGGAAGAACGCCTGATATATGCCCGAGGAGCCATTCAGCCGGCTGGAAGAGGGGGTGGGCCTGGCGAGACAGTTTGGAACTTTGGATCCCATTTCTGCTTACATTAGAATTAGTCATGTTTGTCAAGTGACAGATTAGCCATGTTTGTGGCAATAGTCGAATCTTTGGAGGGTGTACAGGTATAACACAATCCAAGAGCTGGCATCTAATACCACCGGGCCGAGACCTTTCCCCCAAAATATTGTCATTATTTAGGTTGGTGATGCCTGATTGCTGGCAGATATGCTGTCAAAGCCTGACCCGCTGGCGTCACCGGGTTGGTCATATTAATAGTAGCTATTCTTAGAAGTTCCATGATATTATCCCCGAGGAGAGCGGAACAGATGAAGTGGTGTGGTGGGACAGGAGGATAGAGACCACGGTCCCAAGTTCACCCGTGTTCAATATCAACAGCAATTCTGCCTATAATGCCACTGGGTGAGAAACCCCATACTGAAGATTCCAGGTTGCCAAGACACAACAAAGATAGACTGGCCAGCGAGGGTGGGAACATTATCTTTCATTGTCCAATATTCAGTTTGCCCACTTCTAGGTAGTCAAAGGGTCAAACAAAGACTGTTCAATCGATCAAACGCTGGACTTTGTCATCACCACAAACGGACAATGAACTGACATGCTAAGCTAGATATTTCTATACAACTGTTTCGCAGTTTTGCATGTTCTACTAAACTCTGCATCAAAGTATACGTGACTGTATCTAACCTCCCTCATCATGGAAACAATGAGAGCAAACTACTAACTGTCCCCTGGGAGATACGTAACCTTTACCTTTTCATATCTATTGAACACGCAAAGACAAATTGCGGTTTACGCAACACAAGATCCCCTCTGCCGTCAATCACCCCGAATTTCCAGGCATCGCAGGCGTCAGTACCACATGTCATCCCAGGATAACCTGGAAGCTTTTGGGGCACTCAGGTCGGCTATCTTAGTAAACAGGCAACTTTCCCAAGAGGTGGCATCCCTTTTCTATGGCAAAAACATCTTCCAGCTCGAACCCGGACATCTCAAATTATGGATTCATCGCATAGGCGCGAACGCCAAGTCCGTCCGAAGTATCGTAATAAGTCCCAAGAATCGTACAGAAGAATTCCCGACATGGCACAGAAGATATGAGCAGGATCGGGGCGTTCAGTCACATCGTGAGGAAAAGGACAATTTATGGCGGCTTTTGGCACAGTTCATTCTGGGAGGAAATGAAGTGGCAAATCTGCGAGAGCTCACTATCGCCTGGACACCCAAACTTTGCATGCCGGACGAGTCCTTCGAATTAGATCACGCGCGGATGATTGCTGCAATGACTCCTACTCGTCCATCTAGAGACACCACCTGGTGTTCAAATCTGAACAGTCTCGAACAAATCGTCTTCAAGTTTTTTAGTTATTTTCCGCCTTCAAAGCTCGATCTAACGTCATATACAAAGGCTTGCAAGATTTGGGAGTTAAATGTAAATCTTCACATAACATGCTTTGAGCTCATTGGGGAACAGCCAAAACCGCAACAAGGTCGGAGACGGTCGAGTATGATGGAACCTAATGTTGCAAGAGCCATGGCAGTGGCAGTTGCGAGATATTTTGACGAAGCGCGTTGGGTCAAGCATATTCAGGTGAATATCAAGTGGGAAGAGATCAAGAATTTGGAACCGAATGAAGCAGCTGCCCAAATCATGGAGAGAGTGCTCACCCGACTTGAGAATGATTGAAATAGCATCTATCTATGGAGGAGAATTTGACGGATTAGATAAACATACAAATTGAAATACCACCTCTAATAACCGATCACTTATATCCGATTTGCAAGGGTGATACGAAGATGAGTCAAAGTATCATCGTATGATAGGTCACCTCGCATGCAGACTCCATTACGACCTTCCTATTGCATACCAAACTATCGATCAGTGGATATCATACAAAAATTGAAATTGGCATACAAATACCTACAGCGTCCAAATTTCTCATAAATCAACTTTCCCACCAAACAATCTTCCTCTTACCCCACCTTCCCTCCCAAACCACGAAAATGACTTCAATCCCTTCTCCCTCTCCCCGCATAAGAATCCGCAACCTTCTCCCAACCCTCTTCCTAGGCCGATTCTCCCCCGGTCCTCTAAACTCCCTCACCGACGTCCCCGGCGTCCTCGTCCACACAGAATCCATCCACCTCCCCAAAACCAACTCCATAAATACCGGCCTTACCACCATCCTCCCCCGCAAAGACTACTTCCACTCTGCCTGCTACTCCAACCTCTTTCGATTCAACGGCAGCGGCGAACTAACCGGCAGTCACTGGATCCAAGAAACCGGTTTATTACACTCCCCCATAATCCTCACAAACTCCTTCGCAGTCGGCGCATGCTATCAAGGAATCTACCAACACGCGATAACTCACCATTCCGACGAAAAAGGCCGAGCCGATTGGTTTTTACTTCCAGTCGTAGGAGAAACTTTTGATGGATTTTTAAACGACATTACTCAATTCGTGGTGACCCCAGAACACGTAGTGAAGGGTATTGAACGAGCTTCGTCTGACAGAGTAAAAGAAGGTAACACCGGAGGTGGCACGGGCATGATTTGTCACTTTTTCAAAGGCGGGACGGGATCATCCAGTAGAGTAATCCCTGGACTTGATCGATATGATTCATCTACCCAGCAACCAAAGAATTACACTGTCGCGGCTTTGGTCCAGGCAAATTACGGCAGACCCGACGCATTAAGGATAGGCGGAGCACCAATAGGACGACTCCTCCAAGAGGAAAGAGAAAAGGACGAGGAAAAGAAAGCACAGTTAAAAGAACTCGAAGCCGAAAAAACCAGAAAAGACGGCAGCATAATCGTAATAATAGCAACCGACGCCCCCTTACATCCACTACAACTCGAACGAGTAGCAAAACGCGCCACAGTCGGTTTATCCAGAGTCGGCGGGGTAGGGCACAACCCCTCCGGTGACATCTTTCTGGCATTTTCCACCGCAAATGAAATCCCCGTGCAGACAGTCACAGCCAATAAAAGATCCGTCGATCCATGGAAGCCTACCCCTTTAGAGGTTCAAGTGTTGGATGATCAGACTATAAATTCGATTTTTGAAGGTGTGGCGGATGCGACGGAGGAAGCTATTTATAATGCCTTGTGTATGGCGGAGACCATGGTTGGTCTTGACGGGAGAGTGGTGGAAGCGTTGCCGTTGGACAGAGTAAAAGAGTTGATGGAAAAGTATTTGTGATACAAAAGGTTGATGCCGAACACGGAAGGCAACCCGTCTTATCTTGTGTTCTGTGGCACTAATGACATGAGACACTGATATCTTGACTTTGGATATATAAAGGCAGACAAAAAAAAAAAAAAAAAAAGAAAGCATTCTCCCTAAAATAGAGTTGATATACACAATAAAAAAAATCACAAGAACACAGAGATGCTGTTACTGCCATTTATTTTACCTCTCCTCCCCATCTCTCTCGCCTCCCGCCCCTTACCACCGTCCATAACGGCATGCGCAGCTACGAGAGCGGCGATACATGTATCCGATACAATATCAGCCGCCCAGTCACTCGCATCTTATTGCGGAGAATTAGGCCCAGTCACAGAATACACCAAGCTCTCGTGGGTGACCGGCAACTCTCGGGTGTACATTTGCAATTACAATTTTTGGCAATGGGATTCGTGCCGGTACGATGAGATCTTTTCCGCTTGGGTTACCATACAGAAACAATGCGGTTTGACAGCGGCAGGTTGGATATACTACCCGGAAGATGATAAGACAAGAGTTGGTGGGAAGACTATAGGATTTGATGATAAGGACGCTGACTGGTGTGATAACTTGCAACCTTGAGTTCTGAAAGCTAAGACTGAAGGGATAGGACGGAGGAAAAACTAAATCAAGATCAATTAATGACGGATACAACCCCTCAATGCCGGGTATCTACACAATTTTACCCTCTATCCTCACACGTAAAATACGTAGGAGTGACTACTCTCTTTCGAAAACCTGCTTCAAATAACGACAGCATTCCGCATATACCTCTTCGCTTCCTGGTGCTGGTTTGGTAGGATCTGGTGATTTATCCCACGCATGTGGCACACGAGGAATCATCTTGTGCTTGACATCCCTTGATATGGGCGCCTTACCCAGCCTTTCTGCCAACTCTTGGCCTTCCTTTTGTAGCATGTCCCATTCACAAGTATAAAAAATTATTGTCTCGGGCATCGAATCGACCAATTCCTGGTCGGAGGCCTTGCTGGGGCTCAAAAGTGGGCTCGAGAGGTTCAGGTCTTTTGGGTAAAGGTACGCATTGTCGAATAGTGACGTCAACGTGGGAGGAAGGGTCTGGTCGGGTCTTACGGAGGCGGCGCGCTTGACTTCTCGTGATGTCGTGTAATCGCAGATCGGATACCATGTCGAAATTGCGCGAAGGCAGTGATTGGGTACCGTTTCTCCAGAGGCCTTGAGAGCTTTCAAGTGTTGTGAGAGACAAATTGGTCCAGTTAAGGCAAGATTACCCCCAGCGCTAAAACCAGAAGTCGCGAGCTTTAAAGGATCAATGTTTAACTCCTCGGCTTTCCGGATCAGATATAAAACCGCATCTGCAGCGTCCTCGACCGCGACAGGAAAGGGATATTCGGGACTAAGTCGGTAATCGGCGCATACGAACACGGCGTTGCATTTTTCTGTAACGAATCTCGCAAAACGGGAGTCATCGGTTGCGCTTCCTATTGTAAAGCCACCGCCGTGAAAGTTGACGACAGCGGGGAATTTCTTGCCTGACTTCTTGGCCTGATCATAACTCTTGGGTGTGTAAAACTGCAGTGTAAAGTTGCCCTTGCTTTTTGAGATTGTGGAGGGGATGTTTTTGGTGAATGCTGGACCTGGTGGTCTTGGGGGTGCTAGACAGTGAAGTGACATGCCAACGACCTGCAGGGACCTCCACCATCCAGCTGACATGCGCAACCAAAACCGTGAAGGTGGTTTGTCACCCACGACATCTTTTGCTGTCTCGAGGGGTTTCTTTTGTTCTTCGGTCGGTTCGGGAGGAGTTTCAATGGTAAAAGATTTCGGTACCGGGATGCCGTCAACCGTTGGGATTGTAGCCATGGTGGGGTTTTATGGGTAAGCGGCGATGATGGTGAGTTACGGGTGTTGGAGGTCGTGGAGGGAATTCCCCGCTTGTTTTTCAGATTTTAGTGTACGATTTACTTTGCTGAAAAATTTGAGACACGAAAACAAATTAATTGTTTTATTAAAGTGAGTTATTGCAAGAAGGCACGAATTGACCTTGATATTTTGAACACAACAGCAAATGGAAGGCGCCATTGATGTCATACTGGATAGCTTCAAACCCTCCTCACTTGCATAATTCGTCATGTGACACCGCGTTGGGGCCCCACCGGATCGCGATCTCTTTTCCATGACGTCACAGCAATGACGTCAGAAGATGTTCTTGCCGGTCACTGTCAGGGCAGGGCCGTCCCAGAGAGAAGACTCCGTCTGGCTGTCAATTGGGCACCCGTGGCACCCAACATTCTGATTGATTGTCAATGACATTGACAAAAAAGACGGGATGTGACAATGCATGTTGTATCCGTGTTCCCCTGAAAATGCTTGGTTATTCCCCGTCCGCGTGTCTTTGTTTGCCTTTGTCCAAAATTATTATTTCCAGGTTTCAGTGCCCTGGACAGCACACGAACTCTGACGCTATGTACACATGCAGTACGTTAACGTGCTGCTGTACCTTGGTAGCTTCAGGAAGATTCTTACCAAGAAAATTGAACGTTCCATTTTTTGTTGACTTTTAAAACATATCCATTCCCCCGATTCCACCTCCCTCTTCCTTCTTGACAATTTTTTTTCTCCACCGATTTTCCATTCCCATCCATTATTTCCCCCTGGTCCTTGACGTCAGGCCTGCACATCCCATCCGCTTCCTTCGTCGCCAATCGCTAGTTACCAACATGTCGCCGGGTGGGCTCAAAAAGCCACTCTTGGCTCTCAATCGCATTATTGGCCATGCCAGCGCGAAGAATCATATGCTGAAGCCAAAGATCGGCAACATCTCTGCCCTTGATGCAGATCCCAAAAAAGACAAGAAGCTGCAAAAGGCACAAGAGAAACGCATCAAGGAAGATGAACGCGAACAAGAAAGGAGATCATTCCAACAACGTCGAAAGAACGAGGAAGAGAAGGCTCTCGAGAGCGACGACCCCGACATTGCTGTCCGCTATGGAACCAAGACAGACGACGTATTGGCCGAGACCGACTCGATCCAGCGTTTGGCCTCGACTCCCGAGAGCTCGGGGAAACCCATTTCCTTCATCGGCCGAATTCACCACATTAGATGCCTCAGCTCCAAGCTCGCATTCATCGTTTTCCGCGAACAAATCGAGACTATACAGGGTGTGCTTGCATATGAGCCAGGTCGGATATCTGAGAACTTCGTCAGATGGGCCGAACACCTGACAACAGAAAGCTACGTTCATGTTCAAGGAACCCTGCAGACACCCCCGGAGGAGATCAAGGGTTGCTCCATCAAGGACCTCGAGGTTCATATCGATAGCATGCATGTTGTCGTGCCGATCCAAGAGCATCTTCCCGTCGATGTCTTCAGCATCGACCACGTCGAGATGGATGCGGATACCCATCAACTCGAATCCTTGGCATCCACAAGAGTTCGTGTGTCCAACCGCCTTGCCTTCCTCCGGACACCCACTGCCCAGTCCATCTTTAGGATAAACAGTGGCATTTGCAGCATTTTCCGCTCAACTCTTGAACAACATGGATTTATCGAGATCCATACACCCAAACTGATGCCTGCGGCTACCGAGTCAGGAGCCGAGGTCTTCAAGGCAAATTACTTTGGCCGTACCGCCTTCCTTGCCCAGAGTCCTCAGCTGTCCAAGCAGTTGAGCATCTCGGCCGACTTTAACCGAGTTTTCGAAGTCGGGCCAGTGTTCCGCGCCGAAGACAGCAACACGCATCGTCATTTGACCGAGTACACCGGGTTGGACCTGGAGATGGCCATCAACAGCGACTACCATGAGGCTCTCAACATTATCGACTCAATGATGAAGAATATCTTCAATGGCATTTACACGCGCTTCCGTCGAGAAATCGAGATCATCAAGACCCGTTTCCCTCATGAGGACCTCGTGTGGCTGGACCAGACCCCTGTGTTGACGTTTGCCGAAGCGGTCGATCTCCTCAACGCTTCCGGCTGGACCGACGACCATGGTCGGCAGGCATCACCTTTTGAAGACCTCAGCACGCGTGCTGAGATTCGTCTTGGAGAGGTCGTCAAGGAAAAGTACCACACAGATTACTACATTATCGACAAATTCCCCGCGTCGGCCAGGCCTTTCTACACCCACCTCGATAACCAGGATCCGAGGTATACCAACTCTTTCGATATCTTTCTCCGAGGCCAAGAGATCACCACAGGCGGCCAGCGCATCCATCGTCCCGATGTTCTCATTGAGCGCATGAAGAAAGCCGGCATTGAGCCACATGGAATGGCTGAGTATCTCCAAGGTTTCGAGTTTGGTGTTCTTCCCCACGCTGGATGTGGTATCGGTCTGGAGCGGCTCGTGTTTCTTCTCCTCAACCTCGGCGACATTCGCAATGCCTCTCTTTTCCCTCGAGACCCCAAATCTCTGCCAGAGGAAAAAGAGGCGATTGTCAAGCTTCCCCATCCAGAGGCCGACACCATCCGCTTTGCATACGATTACGAGAAGGGATACCTGACCAAGAATCCCGAGACTGGCAAGGTCGAATATCCTCCCATCGAAAAGCTCATCGCCAACTACGGTGATGCCACCAACACCTCCTGGCTTGACGACCGATACAAGGTCTGGCGCCATGAACCCACAGCTGCCGCCATTGGATACGCAGAGGAAAACGGCTACGCCCTTGTCATGGGCAATCCTTTGTGTGACTCGCGGCAATATCCCATTGTTATTCGTGCGTTCCTAAAATACATGCGACAGCAAAAGGACCTTCGGCCTCTATGGCTGTTGGTCTCTGCAGAAATTGAGGAAATTCTTGGGTCGCGTCTGGGCTGGCGCACTCTGAGTTGCGTGGCTGAGGAGCGTGTTCCGATTCAGGAAGCAAAGAAGGTAGCCAAGAAAGAACGACAAGCCGAAGATGCCGGTGTCACTATTCATGAGCAGCCCCTCGACCAACCCATGTCGGAAGAGATGATGAAGAAGATTGACAAGCGAATCGAAGACTGGAAGGCAGGACGTAAGGGCACACAGGTACACATTACTGAGGTCAGGCCGTGGGTGGACATGGAACATCGTCGGTACCTGTGGGCCGAGACGAAGGAGGGAGAAATTGCAGCATTCTGTGTGCTTCACAAGCTCTCCCCGCAGAACGGATATCAGATCAAGTTTGCCTTGGACTTCCCCGACTCGCCAAACGGCACAATTGAGGCTCTCATTTCGGCGAGCATCCAGATGCTGGCCAAGGTTGGTGTCCAAAACGTCACATTTGGCGCTGGAGCTTTGCCAGAAATGGTTACTGGCGGGAACTTGGATGGTGTGAGGGCGAGAATTCTCAGCAAGACCTACAAGACGATTGCCCAGCAGCTGAAGCTGGTCAACAAGAGTGAATTCAGGGAGAAGTTTGGTACCCAGAACGATTTGGTATACATTTGTTATCCATTTATGGGGTTGGGAGTTAGTGGAGCTAGAACTTTGATCAAGTTTTTTGAGGATGAGATGTAATGGAGGAATAGGGAATGGTCTGCTGTGTGTTTTTTTTTTTTTTGTTTTTTTTTTTTTTTGTTATACATTACACGATACCTGACAGTTTATTTTCTTTTGGTTCTCTCGAGTTTATTTGTTAAAGTAGAATAGCAGATCAGAGCGCAGTAATTTCCCAGTTTATTATTCGTTACAATGCAGCCCGCTTAACACCAAAATGCTTGTCGAGAAAAATAAATGTTTTTTGTCCCAACAATGCCCAAGCTCCAATCTTGGCCGTCAATCCTCCATCGGCAACGTCAACAGGCACCCAAACTTCCTTCTTGCTCGCCGGCACATTGACAAGTTTCTTTTCAATCTTGTATGTGCTGTCATCGGCCGAAGCATACATGACGGTCTCGGCTCCCGGACCCGTCAGAAACACAGGGCATGTAATACGTTCCAAGATGTTGCCGTCTTTTTTGGTGTCAAGGGAGAAATCCTTGAACCGTCTGAGCCCAGCGCTTGGTTTATCAACACCCATACTGGTCTTTCCCAAATTCATCTCGCATCCTGCCTGGAAGTTTCTGCGGCAGTGCGAATCCGTCAAAGTGTCCAAGGCGCTATCCGGAACCAACCATTCTCCCACAGCTTCATGATTGACTGCGGCGCGCAGGTCAAAGCCAACTCCCACATGCTGTAGAACGGATCAATCGCAACGCAGGCCTTGGTTCGTGGATCCGTCGCTGCACGAAGAGCAAAATAACCTCCCGTGGCTGCTCCAGCTACCGCAATCCTGTCCAAATCCAAATCCAACTCGGGGTTTGACTTTGCTAATCCTTAAAAATAATCCAAGACGTATCCAGAGACGACTTCAAAGTCCGGTCTGAGGGGGATTTTATCCCGTTTCAACAACATTCCCTGGCCTGGACCTTCTAAACACAACACTGTATAGCCAAGCTGAGGACCTGTATGTCCGTACAAGAAGAATAATTCCTCTTTTGTGGCGTCTACTCCACCTGCGTACAAGACAATTAGATGTCTTTCCTGGTAATTTTTCTTGCTCAGAAGGAAGACACAACCAACCCGTCAATTTTTTATTCCCTTCATACGGAATCTCCACGTGCATAACCTTTCCATCCATCAATTCACTAGCTCTTATAAACATCTTTATTGATTTTTCTGAATAAGTCAAGATTCTGGGATCGTCATTAGAGGGGAACATGTACGCCGCTGCGCGAAAGTAATTTGATGCTCTGAGGAATGCATTTTTGGCTGGGATTCGAAACCCAGCGGAAGCTGCTTCGTTTCCGATGCGTTCGGCGCGGGAGGCTTGTTCTTTCCATGCGGAATTCCAGGATTCGGGGTCGTTTTTCTTGATTTTGGAGAGGGCGGATTTGAATTCGGTTGTTTCGCAGCCGGAGGAGGAGGAGGAGCCGAGGATGCGGATTAGTTCGAAGTCGAACATTGTGGAGGGGGAGAAGGGGAAGGGTGGCATTTTGGGAGGGTGTGGGGATGTATTCGTTGTATGGACTGGTTTAAGTTGAGTTGGTAAGGTGTACAGTTGAGGTGAGTGATGGGGATACCAAGAAGAATGAGAAAGGACTTGAGAGGTTTATCCTACATGTTTCGTCTTGATATATGAACCTGTCGAGGCTATCATTTGGACGTACATCCACCTCGGAATCGGATACGTCAGGGAGCAGGCTGAATTCGGTACTTTTTGACCCTTTTCGGGACTTTGTCTTGAAAAGAAAATATGCGTCATCTTGATGGACATGACAAAGCCCCCCTTGGTCAAAGTCGGTGATAGATTTGAAGCAAAGATGATGGTTGATGTTCACTCTGTTGTAAACAAGCCAGTGTCGATTAAGATAGATTTGCGTCAATTTGGAAATCTGACATGGTCAAGAGGAGACTGAAAGGCTCATTTCGAAAGTAATTGATTGTATCAGGAGATATACGGATTAATGATAGATTCATGCTCAATTAGGCTATTTTAACATGATCACTCCTATAGGCAGACAGTTGAAGGTCCCTACCTTAATCACAATTACTTCAACCCCAACAACAAGAATTATGCCTCACTCTTCTTCATCTTTTCCTTCTCCTCCAAAGCAAACTTTGTATTCAACTCCTTCCTCAACTTGATTTCCTCCTGAAACATAACCAACAAAAAAACCCAAACCCGCAAAAGCCAAAGAAACATACCAAACCACATTCAACGCGTCAATATATACCGACCGAACTTCTGCAACACTGTTTAAATCCTCAATAGAATCAATGAATCTCTTGGTGGCATGTTCATACGCACGTCCATTAGTCAACTGCGCAGCCAAGATACTATCTGTAATTCTTCCCTTCTTGATCAAGACATCATACCGATTGTTAAAAAGGGCAGTTGATACCGTAGCGCCCCAAATGAAGCCAAAGGTCCACATGAATGACCATGTTGCAGTGCAGAGTGCCGTGTTTTGGTCAGTGAGAGGTGCTTGAACCGCGGGAAGGAGAACAGAGAGAACAAGACCTGTTCGTTCCTAGGGCACCTAGAAGTTGATATCCTACCCGTTGGCCGGTGTTAGAGTTGGCGTCAAGAAGACTGAGGAGGCCGAACCCAATGACCATGAGGGCGAGACCTGCATGTTGGATGGGTCTATACCGCCCAAATTTCGAGAGGACGGTTCCGCCGATTATCGCACCGGGGACTAAAAATAGAATTGTCGGGAGCAACATGACGCCGGCGCGGGAAGGACTGGCGTTCAATGTGGCCTGGAAGTAAACTGGAAGAAAATACATGACGGATATACTGGATAGGGTGTGTAGAAATGTAATGGCAAATCCGGTGCCACTGGTGCGATTGGCGAAAATATGAAGAAGCATTGCTGGACTAACGCAAAAGGGGGAGGCCTCGTAGAGTACGAAACCTGCTCCCCCTGCGAAACCAAGGATGAGAGGGACTAATACCTGGTATGAATTCCAGGGATACTGAGTACTGGCCCATGAGAACGCGGTGAGAATGGAAATCATGGACAAGACAAAGAGGATGTTGCCAAGCCAGTCGAACCGCCAAATTCTTTGTAGGTAATTCGGGGTGCGGTCATAATTCAGCCGTAAGAAAATGTACAGGAAAATGACTGCCACTCCGCCGACGGGAATGTTGAGGTAAAACACCCAAGGCCATGTTGAATACTCGACAATGAGCCCACCAAAGACGGGGCCCAAAGCGGCGCCCACTCCGACCAGCGACACGATGAACCCAAGATACTTCCCTCGCTCTCGCAGAGGCAATATATCACAGATAATAATCTCGGTGAGGACGAGTATACCCCCTGCACCTATTCCTTGAAGCAGTCTGCCGGCTATGAGTGTCTCGATATTCTTTGATCCGCCGGCAACGCCGCTTCCGATGGTAAATATTGAGACGCTAATCAGCATGGGCCATCGGCGTCCGTAAATGTCAGCCATTTGTCCCACAAAGGGTTGGAAAGCGGTTTGTGTCAGATAATAGTCATTGACTACCCAGACGAAGAGGAAACCGCCGCCGAGGTCAGCGGTGATGCTTGGAAGGGCAGTTGACGTGATTGTTGCTTCGAGTGATGTTAGAAGGTTTCTGAGGGCGAGGGCAACGATGATTGCGTAGAAACCAAATGATTTTTTTGTGGTAGACTTTTCCTCTGAGGTGCTGTCTGACATCGTGTTTGGCGTATCTGTGGTGTTGCCCATATCTGTCGGGCTTGGAGCAAGTGGCTGAGGCTCATCTAGGATCATTTTGATGTATGGAAAGAGAAACAAAAAAGCACTGAGAATACGAGAAACTCCAAGACGGGATAGAACGAATCATACACGATTCTTTGCCTTTATGCCTTCAATATTCAATACATTCTGCCGTGTCTGTGTTCCGAGTCCTCTTGCCGCCTCCGATATCACATATGCATGCCCAGAGTTTGGATAAAGTATCATATAAGTCAGTACCACGTTTTTATATCTTCTGAGAGAATGTGGAGTAAGGATCCTTGATATCAGTAACCCCAGTCTAAACCGTGCCAACATGCTGCTGCCAGAAACGGCCGAGGGGATGTAAGAAGAGTGGGGCTCAAAGACTCTTGAGAAGCCGGACCGGACTAATTCGTCCTATGTCATCAGTTTCCTCTTACTATTCCGTACCCTGTCTATCTCCTTGGCACACCTTATTCTGTAACTGAAGACTAAGGTCGGCTGCAGCCGAAATCGATCAAAGATTCGGGATAACCGCGTGGCAGAGTAGTATCAGATTTTCACATTGTAGTATTTCCCCTTCTCGAAACGTGGGAGGGTTGCATCTACCACATTGCAATTGGATATATTTCACCGAAAAATGTCAAGTCTCTACCATTATGAGCATATTTCTTATCAAATGAATGGTCCACTGCAGGAAGGATGCTACCTTGCCACGTTTTTCTGGTATTTAAATAGATTTTGGACAACCACGTCCACAACCAAGTCTTCAAAGTAAATTCTTTGAGTCAAAAAATGATGGCCTCCATCAGTCCTTCCACCAAACCGAAATAGACGCAGCACCAGTTCTCCTGTAATCGATGCCGCGGTTAGAAACTCAAATGTCAAAGAGCCGGGCCTCTCGAAGACTGCGATAGATGCCAAAAGGCAGGCGCAAACTGTCTCACAGATCAATCCGTAAGGATGGGTCGTCCTCCGAAGCGACGAGAACGCAGAGAGACAACAACAAGCTCAACCTCACAGCAGTCAGCAACCAGCACCAGTATGGAGTGGACGGCATCACCAACTACTTCTTCGCCCATGTGGTTTGGTTACCTTGACGACTCGGTTCTGGATACGACGGTACCACTAGATCTTCACAGTGCACATGCGGCTGTGTCTGCTTCCGACGACTGGTTTGGAGGCACCGAATTCGACCACCATCACGCAGCAATTCCGCCGTCTGAGTCCCCATTTATTTCGATTGGATCTGCGGTAAACTTGAACATCACCACGGGCCTCAGTGACTTGGTGAAGCAAATCTCAACACAAAACACAAACCCATCTCAAGTCAACACACCGCCATCAATGCCTCTTTCCCAGGAGTTCATTGAGAGAATATCCAGTCTCAACCTTGGACTTTATCAACAATCAACAATCGCCAGTCAGCTTGCATTAGACTACAGCTGCACCGATCCAGCATTAATAGACCCGCAAAAAGATGACCGTCTCCACTTGGCCGTTGACTCTATGGTCCAAGGGCTTCAAAATATGCATACTCTTTTACTTGAAGTCGCTAGGAGTGGCCAAATTCACTCAGTCGACCTTCCAACCGGCCTATTAATCATTTCATCCCATATCAACCTCATCCATCTCTGCCGGCACGTTTTTTCCGGAATAAGATCCGCATTATCCTCCAGAGGTCATCAACAAGCCCTTTCGGCACTTTCAAGCTGTCAAATCGGGGGAATTTCCATTTGCCAAGACTCGGATCTGCAATTGGTTATTTTGATTCAAGTCGTAGCGAGACTGATCAACAAGATTGGGGTCCTACTGGGTGTTAGTGGAGGTATTGAGGATGAACCAGAAAACAGGACGATTTTGACGCAGCTTTTACGGTTTGTGTTGGCGCAGGAAGGTGTGGCGGGGCAGTTGTCTTATGGAGGAACGATGGAGACATTGAGGGAGGAGATTACAAGGTTGAATGAGATGTTGGGGAGTTCTTCTTCTGCTTCTACAACTACTAGTAACACTACTTCTTAGATAAAGATAGATGAGACTTTAACGAACATAAATAATCGCCCAGCAATACCTAACAAAACTACATGAACCACAAAATGCATTAACCAGCCTGATTTGACCTTCAAGTCTGAAATAAACCATATAAACAATAATCCAAAGCAGATTTTAAGTCCAATGATTCTGAAACTTGGAACCGCAAAAAGGATTCCGAGGGTTGCGTTGAGAGAAACAAAAATGTACCGAAGAGTATCATCTTGAACGCCTAGCCACCAAAAAATGGTTCTGTTGTGATGAGGGAGAAGGGTTCGTAGGGATTTGGAAAATGATGGTGTGAAGCGGGTGGTTAGATGGGCGTGGATGAAAGCAAGATTGAGGAGGGAGAGGAGGATAGCGAGGTAGTTGCTTAGGTCTTGTGATCTGGGCATTTTGGGGTGATGGATTTGTGGTTTGGTTTGTGGTTGGGGTTTTGTTCAGGGGGTTTGTTTTGGTTCGTTTGGTTGGAGTGTAAAAAGTGCAGGCAGGGTTCCTTTCTTGGGTTGTTTATGCTTGCCTTATGTAGCGGTCTTGCAAAAACCAGGGTAGGATCTCGTTGTCATGGAAGGTGAAGAAGGAGAGCTTCGGGAGTTTTTGTTGTGATTGCCACGGGAATCTGAAGGAATTCGGGAATTTTGGCTTGGGAGCTTTCGGGCACATCTCAGGCCCGAGATGAAAACATATCATCTTGGTTCATCGGAAAGTAAAATCAGCCCATTAGCTTGGGAATTTTGGAAAGAAATGACCAATTGCACGTGTGAATATATTTGACGAGACTTTGTGATGAGATCTTAAACCTCTGCATGGCAGGGAGGTGAAGTTGACATAAATTTGTCAAACAAACACATTGAATCGAACAATTACCATCCCTCAAAAAAGCAAAGCATGGCTCTCCCAGCAAGTCTCCGTCTCCTCCGTCTCCTTCCCGCCATCACCTCAGCAGGTTCCCTCCAGTTCGCCATAGACGAACATTTGATTTTCGGCACTTGGATGGATCCTTCCCTCCGCCAACACGCAAAACCGCCCTTCCAGTATGGTGGACACGTGGAGGACTCAGATGGAAGTGGGTTTTGATTATCGGATATCCCCTCAATTATTTTTTCGGCTTTCTCAACCTCATCAACCAATATGATCAATTGCAGGCCACAGGTGCCAGCATTTGGTATGTGCTCTGTTTGACATTTAGCGTGGCACACATGTTCTTTTTGAGAATGGCCTTGGGTCGCATTGCAGCTATTGAGAGGGCCTCGTCAAAGGAAAACGTTACTCTTTTCATGGGAAGGTGGCTCGAGATGAACTGGGTGCGGCGGTTGATTACGGATTTGCCGGCTTGTATATTTTGGACCATTGCGGCTTTTTTGGCCATGTGAAGAATGTAAACGAGAGTCGAAGAGAAAAGGGTGAATCCACGAGTTGGAGACAACATTGGAGTTTAATACTGAAATGAAGAAACTAGAATGAAATTAGCAAGTCCCTTCGTCAAATTGTATAAATCAACATGCGAGTAATATTCTTATAGCAATGAAAAAGGCCCACGATTCAATGTATTTGATCATGTAACTGTCAAAAAATATCACCGCCCGTCTCCGTCATTGCTGTCTAACGTACTAGCCCGTCTTTCGGTTCCTCATCATACACGATATCCAACCACCCTAATAAACAAATGCTGAAACCTAGGCCCAAAGAATCCCGCACCACTAGTAATAGCAAGCGCAACCTTTCCAAAAACAGCAGGCCACCTACACTTTTCCGTTATGCCCCTTCCCTCATACTCCTCAATAACCACCCCGTCAACAACCTAACTACCCACAACCCTATTCGTAAAGCCCGATTGCCCAAGCTTCTTATTCCCATATTCATCAACCCCAGGAGCCCTAAACTCGACATAAGAATGCATATGCTCAATATCAAAACTCCACTTTTTGTTTCTAGACGGCGAAGCAAAAACAAATATATGTCCAGTGCTTTGATCAGCAAAACTGCCTTTTACCTCTCCACCAAATAAATCAGTAAACTCTGTATAGTCTTGCTTTTCTTTATCAGAGGTCCTGTGTTTTCTTGTGCCGACCAAGAGCTCGCCGTTTTTCAGTTAAAGACCGGTCGAGTATTTAACACCTTTATTTACTCAAGAGACAAGTTTCCAGTAGACGATGGTGTAAGGTCCTGCCCAACCGCGGATGTTCTTCCAGCCGCCGCAGAGGTTGAGCCAGCCAGTTGTTGCCCATAATCTTGTTGCGCCGCCTCGACCTTTAAAAATGAGCTTTTTGCCGGACTCAAGTGTGGCGTCCATTTGGACTGCTCTGCCGGGAATTGGAACGGCGTAGTTAAGTCCCGGCGCGACTTGCACGGCTCCTTTTTGTCCTTCTTTGCCTTGTTCCCAGGCCGTGCCATCCGCTAAATACGAATCATTCGTGTCGGAGGTAAGGTTTAGACTACCCCGAATTTTCGGAGAGTCAAAACGGAGCTGAGCGTGCTTCATAGCTGCATCTACGAGGAAAGAATAAGAATGATCGGTACCGTTCCATACCCCGGCTGTGTATCGTCCTGGGCAATTAATTAGGGTTGATTCTGCTGCGTAATCAAGAACTGCAACGCGATTGCCATCCGGCAAGGCAATGTAGAATTCGACTCGAAGATTTCCCTGTCTGAAGAATTGATAGGATGAGTCTCGTCCAAATACGAGCAAAACACTTGACAGACCGGTGTGGGAGGTCCCGTCAAATTCCCATTGTTTCCAGTTGGATGAATTAATATTTGGGAGGATCTTGTTGGCGTTGAGGTGGTCGGCTGAGGATGTGGTGAAGGTATTGGGGCCTGGGTAGATCTCGAATGCTGTGCTTTTGGAGATTGTGCAGCTGTTGTCCCAGGTTTCGTTTGTGAGAGCGGGTGCTGGGATGTGTGGGGAAGAGGAAGAGAATAGTGATCCGATGAGGATGGCGCCGAAGAGGGCTGCACCCGTAAGGGACTTGGAGTTTGTCATGGTTCCTGGTGGGCTGCTCATGATGGGTGATGGGAGAGGCAGAAAAGATCGTGTCTCAAGGGCTGAGGTTGCCAGAGCAGGGAGACATCTATCGACAAGGTACTATCTTGTAGGGACAAGCTCAGGGAGTTGTCGGCGTCGGAAAACTTACGGGCCCACGGATACCCATAAAGTTCCGATACTCACTCTCAGAAAAAGTGCCGAAGACAATGAAAGATGGGCCCGTAATACCACTGTAGCACGGACGAGAAGAAAAAATATGGAAAAAGACACGGTTAAGAGAAATAAACAAGACAAAAAGGCCCATAGTCTGAAGAACTGGCTGAGAAGATTGTCAAAGTCTGAGTTTTAATCACAACTTGAGATCCATCATGGACGTCCCGTTATCCCCTTGGCTTCCTTCCACCCAAAGAGCCGTCGTTCAATCCAAAGATGTCGGTGCTTCGAAATCTCAACACGTCCCGTCCCCGTTCCCTATCCAATACAACTCCTCATCAAAGTCTCAGCCGTTGCACTAAACCACTGTGACTGGAAAATGCCCACAAGAGTTCCTTGCCCAGGCGCAGTCGACGGGTCCGATTATTCCGGTACTGTCATCGCGGTCGGCATAACCGCCGCACTCACATCTCCCTTCAAAGTCGGTGATCGAGTAGCCGGGGCACAGATGGCATCCCAGCGGCGTCGTCCCTGGGCCGGAACTTTCACCGAGTATATCCTCGAGGAAGCCGACAGCGCGTGGCTTGTTCCCGATAACCTTTCCTGGGAAGAAGCAGCAGCCATTGATGCGCAGCTACCTCTAGCGTGGCCATGGCGCTCTGGTAATCTCTAAAACTGCCCGGAACCCCGGAAAACCCCACGACCGACCCAAAATACGTACTCGTCTACGGTGGAGCCACAGCAAGTGGGACCTTCGCCATCCAATTGCTCAAGCTGTCCGGTTACAAAGTCGTGATAACTTGTTCACCCAAGAGCTTTCAGCTGGTTGAATCATATGGCGCTGAAAAAGCATTCTACTACTATTCGTCTACATGCGGAGAGGACATCCGCGCTTATACAAACAAGTCACTAGAATGTGTTTTGAACCTAATCACGGAGACCAGAACGATTAGACACTGCTACGCCGCAATTAGACGCGGAGGAGGGAGATACTGCGGGTTTGAACTCTTGCCAGACGACTTGATTGCCACCATGAGAAAGTCTGTCAAGGCAGAATGGGTCAATGGGTTAGAGATGACGGGTCTTGAGATTGATCTGCCGGGGGGTTACTACCGCAAGGCGAATCCGGAGTTGCATCAGTGGTTTGCTGAATTGCTGAAGCGGTTTTCGAGGCTCATTGGGGAGGGTAAACTTAGATCTCATCCGATTCAGGTCAGTCAGGGGGACTGGAAAAGGTGATTGAGGGGCTTGCGGCTATGAGGAGAAGGGAGGTCTCGGCGGTCAAGATGGTTTATTCCATGTATTAGATTCTGAAGTAGCGCTTTCTCGAACGTAACAATTTTTAAGCCAGATATAGACACCATATAAAAAGATTCCGCTGCTTTGTCCTCAGAGCTTCATCACAAACACCAGGTTTCTTATAGAAGTTGCTTTTTGTAAGTTGCCCAACGCTGTTATTCTTCCATTTTCTCCATCTCGCACACCTATTCCTTGCATGATAGTGAGTTTTCTTTTGATTATCTATATGCCTTTGATGTTGATCTTACTTGACCAACCTTGCAATGGCTAAATGATGCTGAACATTACGAACAGCAAGACCAACCAGGACAGGAAGGTGAAATCAACAATGACACTTTTCCAATCAAGTAATAATGAGGGTCTATAATTCATATAGACCAGCTCCTGTTTTCTTTCAAAAGAGGTCTTCATTACAAAGTCTCGCACTAACAAACTCACGGTTTAAACAAAGTACCTGTATGCACTACCAGAGTAATATAAATCAACGAAACCGGATGCTACAGTAGTACGCCACATGGAACCTCTCTGGTTTCAGCGACTGAGTGAATACAATTCCATACACCCCTGGGTAACACGTGCATGAATCTTCAATTTTAACCCCATCAGTCACGACATTAATCTATATCACCGGTAAGCACATGGCAAAGTCGTATTCAGACCAGCTTTGGTACTTGGCAATAATATCAGTTCGAGCCCGAATCCTTCAACCACAGAGTGAGAAATATTGGACAGGCTTCTAGAAGGATTCGATAATATATTCGGGGGTCCGGGCGAGACTCGGAGAACTGACGGAGGCCCGTATTATCCCGACCCAAATAAACCTCCGAGTATCGGATGGGAGAGCCAAGAAAACAAGTCCCGAATAGCCTTGTAACCTTAACATTCATTCCGATAAGGTTTTCAGCCTTATTTAGTCTCGGCCTTGCAGCTTTGTTGGCTACGGTGAGCTGAGAACCGAATCGGGAGATGCCATTGCTCAGGGGTAATGGATGGGGGAGGGTTGCAAGAAGATCCAACATGAAGTTTGGATTCGCAAACAGTGTGATTGCATTTACTATAGATTGTCCTGAACAGACTGATATATCTCGAGTGAAAAATCGGGGAAAAACTCTCAGGCTCTAGTCACAAAACACACAAAATTCAACTGTCTTTGACACTTGTTTTCAACAACACCAAACAACAACACTTACCACTTACTCTCCTCAACCACCATGAGTCCCAAAAACAACATTCAAGAGCATTTGCCATCATCGGTACTGGTTTTCTCTTCCCAGGCTCAGCCACATCCCCCTCCAAGCTCTGGGACCTCCTCATCAAACCCCGTGATCTCCTCACCAAGATCCCCGAGACTCGCTTCAACATCGACGCCTTTCATCATCCCAATCAACGTCAAGGAGTCTTATTTCCTAGACCAGGACCATCGTCACTTTGACGCCAACTTCTTCAATATCAAAGCTGTTGAAGTCTCCGCCATCGATCCTCAGCAGCGTTTGCTGATGGAAGTGGTCTACGAAGCCATCGATGCAGCTAGCCTCTCAGTTGAATCTCTGTCCGGCACTTCAACGGGAGTCTTTGTCGGTCTGATGTGCGCAGACTACGGCGAGTTGATCAATCGAGACGGGGACAGTATCCCCACCTACACAGGCACAGACACGGCCAGATCCATCATGTCCAATAGAATCAGCTATTGGTTGAATACTTCTGGCCCTTCAACTACCATTGATACCGCTTGTTCGTCCAGTTTGGTTGCGGTTGATCAGGCTGTACAGTTGCTTTTGAGCGGTCAGTCCAGGGTGGCTATTGCCGCGGGAGCCAATATGATTTTGGGGCCGTTGCAATATGTTGGTACTAGCAAGTTGCATATGTTGGCTCCTGATGGTAGATCTCGGATGTGTGATGCCAAGGCTTCTGGTTATGCGCGAGCTAGGTTTTCGGGGATTGATTCGTCGACTCCGGAAAATGATGCGATTCCTTATTCTTTGGCGATTATTGTGTCTCAGGCTGTGGATGAACGGTTTGGTCTATTCAGAGAACCTCTTTCGGCTCCAGCTCTCCAAGCAGTGGTTGATGATGAGGCTGATGTGGTTCTCGTCGGCGGTTAAACCCTCAGCACCATTCAATTCATCCAAAGCATTGCGCGTTTGCTGCCACGAGGAACGAAACACACCATCTTCAAAACCATCGGTGATATTAACGCGTCCAAAATCTCAAGCAAGAGTGTCATCCTTGTTCTTTCCGAGCTGGACAAGCCGGTGTTCAAGAGACTAACAGAAAAGACTCTCGAGGGTTTGCAACGTTTGCTGGAGTCTCAAAGAACTGTTCTTTGGATCACCCAGGGCTGTCTATCTGAAAACCCATACATGAACATGTCTCTCGGTTTGGGTCGAAGCTTGGTTCTGGAAAACCCCGATCTCACTCTCCAGTTCCTCGATTTTGAGGAAGGAGTCAAGCTCAACCCTCGCTTTTTGTTGGAATCCCTCCTGCGGTTGCGTCATGGTGATGTGTTCGAGAAGGAAGGTCAGTTGAGTGACAGCATCCTCTGCACAAACGAGCACGAACTTGCTTACGAAAATGGCAATCTTCTTCTTTCACGTCTATACCAGAACGGGAATCTCAACAATCGCTACAATGCATCCAAACGCAAGGTGGTTGAGACTGCGAGTCCTGCGTCCGACTTGTTTACTCTCATCATCGACCCTTCTTCTTGTCATACCCTCATTCGTGACACAAGCACGAGCCCGAAACCCGATGATTCTTTCGTTCTGATCAACACGACCCATTCCCTCCTCCTCCCCGCTTTCTCCACCCGGTCTGAACCTTTTTGTTTCCTCCTTGGCTCCACGCCAGCCGGTCCCGAGTCTTGTGTGGCCATTTCATCCAGCAACAGCTCCCAAGCCATCATTCCCGTGAACAAAGCCATCAAAGTGACAGTCGCAAAGGGGACCGAAAACCGATTTCTCACTCAGCTTGTCACCCAGATCCAGGCAGGGGATATTCTCTCTGTTTGCGATGCCGGCTTGACTCTGCTTGTCTACGAGCCAACCCCCAGCCTCGCCGCTAATATCCTCGCCACAGCCAGCTTCAACACCACGGTGTACTTTGTCACTTCGTCTGCATCAGCGCACAATGGCTGGATCTTTGTCGATTCATACCCGACTAAGCGCGCAGTTTAAGCAGTTTTACCTGCCGGTGTGTCAGTATTTGTCGATTGTTCCTCCACTGGAAGAACTGGCACTCTGATTGCTTCTTGCCTGAGCAAAACATGCTTCAACACTACTCTCGAGGGTGTTAAAAACCTTCAACATGTTAGTGGCTCATCTGCGGCGGATCCTGGGCAGCCTTTGTTCGTTGGGGCGGTTGAGAGGGCTGTCAAGGATACAGTGACTTCCACCGAGCAGGACTTGTTGCAGGTGGTTAGGCTCGAAGAACTTGTTAGTGGCAAAGCTCAAGTCGAGAACGGCAAGCAGTTGATTGTCAATTGGACGGAATCTGCCAAGGTTCCTGTGCAAGTGTCTACGGTGGAGAGCGAGGTCAGGTTCAGAGGGGACAGGACATATGTTCTCTTTGGTCTCACAAACGACTTGGCTCAGTCGATTTGTGATTGGATGGCCTCACATGGAGCAAAAAATATTGTTCTAACCAGCAGGAACCCCAAGATTGACGGCGCTTGGGTGGAATTGCTGGCCAAGAAGGGCGTCAGGTTGGAAGCGTTTGCCAACGACATCACCGACAAGACCGCGCTTCTATCTCTTGTTTCTGAAATCCAGAAGAACTTCCCGCCCATTTCAGGAGTTGCTCACGGTGCAATGGTTCTTGATGACACAGCATTCTTTGAGATGCCGTATCACAAAATGGAAAAGGTGCTTCGTCCCAAGGTGCTCGGCGCCATCCACCTCGACGAAATCTTCCACGACAATTCGCTCGACTTCTTTATTCTTTTCTCTTCTGTCACAGCCATTGCTGGCAATAGGGGTCAGTCTGCGTGCACTACAGCCAACATGTTCATGTCTGCTCTGGCCACGCAGCGTCAATTCTGCACATCGGCGCCGTGATGGGAGTGGGATACATCAACCGCGGTTTCAGCGACGCAATCTTTGCTGCACTCCACAAAACCGGTTTCATGATGATGTCCGAGAGAGAATTCCATCTGTGCTTTGGTGAAGCCGTGGTTGCGTCACACCCGCTCTCGAACAGAAACCCCGAAGTCATCACTGCGCTCGAGACAATCAGGTCGACCGAGGTTCAACCACCCTGGGCCAAGTTCCCACGCTTCCAGCACTGTATCCAGATTGAGGAAGCGGGAGATAAAAAGACGAAGAAAAAGACGGCCACGATTTCGACCAAGGCGAGACTGTTGGAGGTCACGACGCCAGCGGAGGTGTTTGAGGTGGTTTCCGAAGCATTCTTCCAAAAGTTACAACTTGCTCTTCATCTTCCCTCCGAGACGGAGAGATCACAAGTGATGGCTTCTGGGTTGGATGATCTTGGTGTTGACTCTTTGGTGGCCGTAGAGATTCGCTCGTGGTTCCTCAAGGAGATCGAAACTGAGATCCCGGTGTTCAAAGTTCTGTCGGGTGGTTCGGTGAATCAACTCGTCGAATACGCCATTGAGAATATGCCTGTCAAGTTGACTCCCAGTCAGACTGGAGAAGCTACTGTCCCTAGCAGTCCCGAAGCACAACTGGCCACAGACTCAGAGCATTCCTCAACCCCAAGCCTCATTTTGACTCCCAACGAGAGTAGCGCTGTAGCCAGCCAGGTAGACAAGAATAATCACACCCATGAATTCCTCAGTTCAGTCACAAGCCAGAGTGGTGAAGAGTCCATCTGAGAGAAACCGACTCATCCACCTATCACCACCTTTGAGAAGATCTTGCCCATTTCCTCCGGCCAGTCGAGATTTTGGTTCCTTAAGCAGCTGATGGAGGACCAGAAAATAGCCAATAGCATAATTATGGTTGCAATTGATGGTAAAATTAGACTTGACAGTCTCGAGACTGCAGTTCGCACCATTGATGCTCGACACGAAGCCTTCCGGACCTCGTTCTTCACGGGCGAAGATCAGAAGCCTGTCCAGGGAATTTCGCCAAGATCTAGGCTGTTTCTGGAGAAAAAGGTCATTGAGACCGAATCCCAAGTAAACGAGGAATTCGAGAGGCTCAAAAATTATGTGTACGATATTGAGCATGGCGAGTGCATGCGTCTCATTCACCTCTCCCTGACGCCCACCAAGAGTTACCTTCTCATTGGCTCCCACCATATCATACTCGACGGCATCAGCTTGGAGATCATCCTCAATGACCTCCAGCGGGCTTACAATGGTCAATCTCTTCCTCAGGATGTGTTTCAATACTCACACTACTCGGAGAAGCTCCGTCAAGAAATATCTTCTGGCAGTCTGCAAGGAGAGATTGATCACTGGAAGACCTAACTTGAGAATCCGCCTGCAGCGCTTCCCCTTCTTCCCTTCGCAACCTGCAAGTCACGCACCAGCCTGACTGGGTATTCACACACCTCGGTCAGCAGAAATATTCCGTCTGCTCTCGCCAGGCAGATAGAAAAGACCTGTGCCCGGCTCAAGGCCAACATGTTTCACTTTTACCTCGGTGTCTTTGAGGTCCTCCTTTTCAAGCTCCTCGGCACATCTGATATTTGTATAGGCATGGCGGACGCAAATTGTTGGGACAATCGCGTGGCTGAGAGCATCGGCATGTACCTCAACCTCCTTCCCCTTCGCTTTCATCTCGACAACACCGAGAATTTTGAGACCGTGCTCAAAGAAACTCGGCGCAAGGCCTACCTTGCTATGTCTCACTCCCGCTTGTCGTTTGACGTTCCCCTGGAAAACATCAAGTGCGAGCGCTCAAGAGCTTTCAGCCCCCTATTCCAGGCCTTTATCAACTACCGTCAAGGTGTAAGCGAGACGAGGCAATTCGACGGTGCGAAGGGGACAACTGAGGAAATCTCTCTTCCCCGAGCAGGATATGTTATTTCCTTGGATATTATTGAGAACCCAGGACACGATACCAAGGTGATTTTCATGTTGCAGGAGAGCATCTACAGTGAAGCGGACACTACCAGGATCTTGGATTTGTACTTAAAACTGCTTGGTAGTGTTTGCGAATTTTCGGGACAGCCGCTCAACGACATCTTACTCTTCTCTCAAAGCGAGATCGAGAAGGCAGTCAAACTCGGCCAAGGTCCCGTCCTTGTTTCCTCGTGGCCGGAAACTTTGCCTGACCGGGTTCACAACATAGCAGCCAAATACCCGGCCAGTATTGACATCAAGGAGCCCTTCAGTGGGGAAGCATGGACATACGAGCAGCTCCCAGGTGAGGTCAATCGGATCTCGTCGGCTCTGCTTGCTTCAGACGTCACCAAGGGGTCCGTTGTTGCCGTTTTCCAAGACCCGTCGGCACAGCTCGTCTTTTCTCTCTTTGCCATTTTGAGTATTGGTGCCATCTATGTGTCTCTGGACAACAACTTTCCCGCTGCCAGATTGCAGGCTATGCTTGAACAGTGCAAGCCCTCGGCGGTGTTGGCCAACTCGAGAACTACGTCCAAGTCGTACGAGCTTGGTCTTGCATCTTCGGTTGTCTTGTTGAATGTGTCGCAACTGGCTGATGCAAACGAATCGGTCCGTGAGGTCAGGGTTTCGGCTCACGATCCAGCTGCAATTCTGTTTACAAGCGGCACCACGGGCATTCCCAAAGGTGTTATCCTCTCACACGGTAATTTGCGAAACCACCTTGCATTGCTTACCGTCACGCACGGATTCAGAATCGAGACTGTCCTCCAGCAGAGTTCTGTTGGCTTCGACATGTCGCTTAACCAAATATTCATTGCCCTTTGCAACGGAGGCACCCTCGTCATCGTCCCTGAGAGTCTTCGCAAAGATTTTGCAGCTATTTCGCAGATCATCCTCTAGCACGACATCACCTACACCAGCGCCACTCCCTCCGAGTATTTGGCTTGGTATCGTCATGGATCTGACAGTCTGACCAAGTCCATGACTTGGATGCTTGCCACCGCTGGAGGAGAGCAGTTTTCTAGTGAGCTTGCGGACGCGTTCCGTCAGCTCAAGGGACAGCTCAAGCATTCCCTTCGCATGTTCAACACATATGGCCCCACCGAGTGTTTTTTCTCTTCCAATGAGCGCGAAGTCAATCTTGATATTTTGCCCGTTACCACCGGAGCAGCCCTTCCCAACTACGCCGTCTGCATTATTGACCAAGACTTGCTGCCTCTGCCAGTTGACTTTCCCGGCGAGATCTGCATCTCTGGGGCCGGTGTTACCATCGGGTACTTGAACAACCCGCAAGAGACGGCACGCAAGTTTATCAAGACTTCATTTTCCAACAAAGCCTACCGCACAGGCGACAAGGGCATCCTTCATGGCGACGGTACCCTTGAGGTCTTGGGCAGGATTGATGGCGACACACAAGTTAAACTCCGCGGCCTCCGTATTGAGCTTCAAGACATTGAGCAGTCCATCATGAAAACCGCCAAGGGTCAAATCAAGGAGGTTGTCGTCACTGCTTGCGGCAATTCAACGGCTCTAATTGCTCACGCCGTCGTTTCGTCTGCCGTCCCGTCTCAGAACACCCAACAATTCCTTGAGTTCATTCTTTCGTCGCTTCCTCTTCCGCAGTACATGCATCCAAGTGCCATGATTCCAATCGACAGGATACCCTTGACTTCTTCTGGAAAGGTTGGCCGCAACAGCTTGAAAGCCCTCCCTGTTCCAACCATCTCTTAGGTGGACGCAACCCAGGTGACATCTTGGACCGAGACCGAGCAGTTTCTAGCTCAGATATGGGAATCTACCGTCCCCCGTGTCGGACTTATCAACCCCACCTCCGACTTTTTCCACGTCGGCGGCAACTCCATGCTTCTAATCGAACTCCGCAACCTTATCACCCACAACTTTGGCGTTACCCTCCCGCTCACTCAACTCTTTGAACACAGCACCCTGACCGCAATGGCATCAATTATTACCTCTTCCGCCACCTTACCTCAATCCAGTGAATCCATCAATTGGGCCGTCGAATCCTCAATTCCCCCCTCTTTCAAATTCCTTCTTCCCACCAACTCCTCCGCCACTGCTCCATCACATACGCCCAGAAACATCCTCCTAACAGGCGCAACCGGCTTCCTAGGCCAGAACCTCCTCCATTCCTTCCTCTCCAATCCCTCTATTCAACAAGTCCACGCCCTCGCAGTCCGCGATCCTTCTAAACTCTCCTCTCATCCTAAACTCACCATCCACCCTGGAGATCTCTCCCAACCACTTCTCGGCATCTCCAAACCAGACTTTGACCAACTGGCAGAAACAGTAGACGCAATAATCCACAACGGCGCTGAAGTATCCTTTCTCAAGAACTATTTTTCTCTCCGCGCACCAAATGTTTCGTCAACAAAAACTCTAGTTGAACTAGCTGTTCCCCGCAGAATACCGATTCATTTCGTGTCAACAGGAACAGTAAGCAAGTTTGCTGGCGGGGAAGAAGTGCGACCTGAGTCATTAGCTGCTTTCTTGCCCACCGGAAAAGACGTATACGCAGCGACGAAGTGGGTCAGTGAAGTTTACTTGGAGAATGTCGCGAGAGAGTTCAAGGTGCCGGTTGTGGTGCATCGTTCTTCTAGTGTTCTTGGTCAAGAAGTCGTGGAAGGGGATATGGTCGGGAGTGTCATGAAGTATGCGAAACTGATTAAAGCGGTACCGGAGTCGAAAGGATAAATTGGATATGTGGATTTGGTTGAAGTTGATGAGGTTGTGAAAGGTGTTCTTGAAAAAATTATGGAAAAAGGACGGGACCAGGTGCAATTTGTGCATCATTCTGGGGGGAAAGTGGTTCCGGCTGGTGAGATTGGAAAGGTGTTGCAGGGAGGGGAAGAATGGGAGACCTTGGAGATGAAGGAGTGGGTGCAAAGGGCGGTGGAGAAGGGAATGAATCCTTTGGTTGGGGAATTTTTGGTGAAGGCGACGAGGGATGGAAAGGGGGGGGTGGGAATTGGACAGAGATTGTTATGATTTAGTTTCCTTTTTCTTTTTTTTTTCTTTTTTTTCCTCTTTTTTTCTTCGCTAGGATATATCTATTTTCTTTCTTTTAGTTGAGCATCTACAACAATGTTCTTATTCTTCTTTACATGCAACCGGTTCGGATGGCATCGGCGGGCGCGTTGATGGCTGGAATCAGGTATGCGGAAAGAGAGAGTCCGTCTGACAGGGTGTTCTTGACACTGTGGTACACCGGTGAGCATGACCTGCTCCAGAACTTTTACGTCACCGTGACATGGCTCCCGCTACGTGTCTCCATCTACCACTGCCATCAGCGAGATATCTCTCTGCTATCCACAACCCAAGGCACACATACCCTCGTGAGCGTTTTCCGGCTTCCTCTTGACGAGACGAGCGAAATTGCACTAGAATGTGTACGCACCACCGATCATCTTTCTCCTCTTTCCCATTTCAAACATATTCTTCCCTTCTTAAGATTCAACCACTTGCCCCGTGCCCAATACTTCCATTACCGGCTCCACAGTCAAGAAGTACTCTTTTTAGCAGGTCATATCCTGCCACAGGAGCAAAGTATCTCGACCCGGGGCCCAGCGCCGTGGATGGTCGCCGGCCAAGCTCAAGCCGGAAAGTATCCATGACCTGGGAGGGTGTCACACGGTTCCCGCTGACAGCATCCAACACAGTGTACTCGGCCACTCGACACAACAACCACCATGCTAAAGACCCTCCACAGTTTACCACTGTAGTAGGGCGGCTGAAGGAGGGTTATGCTATGCAAGAGGAGGTGCCCGATGACCAGGATGGTTGGTCAAGAAGGTCGCCGACACGAACAGATCTGCAGGATGGCTGCAGAAGCCACTGAGTCATGATGACTGTTCTCTTTGTAATCGTCAGGTGGCGAGGAAGGCCTCCGACGGAGAAAAGGAATGGCCACGGAAGTACGAGGGCCCAGGAGAGACCCGTACGAGTATAAATAGGGCCTTGGTCTTCCTAGTTAGAATGTTGGAAGGACAAGGACCTTGAGGCCATTACAGTTTATTATATTGATTTGAATACAAGCCTATTCCAAGCCCATTATACATGCCCTTGTCACAGAGGGCGACGACGGTCCAGGTACCGTAACACGCCACCACAAGATATCGTTCACGAGTTATAGGACGGCAAGAGAAGCTTCCTTTTGTTGTTGTGGTGATGGGCAAACAACCATAGCGAGAAAGTCCCAGGTGGCCGAGGCTGCCATCCTTTGGCAAGCTCCCATCCGGACCCAGACTCCATCCAGCCACACCCGCAATGCCTTGGATTCCTGGAATCTTCAAAGTATTGGCCATATCCCACCTTCAATCGCCACACCCAACGGCCATTACACACAGGCACAGGTAATGGTACACAGGCCAGAGACTAACTACTTCTTCCATCCCAAGGCATTCCAATGCATCAATCCACGGCCACACCCACGGCGAAAAGGCACCCAGTTGGCAGTCAGGCAGGTGGATGGCTATGTGGCCCCCGGGAAGGATAGGTGTGGCTTCGGGACCCAGTTAATTACTGTGGTATTGCAATACAATCTGAATCCTGTGGTTCCTATTCTTTGGACTGTTTGTGATTGCCAAGGGTGGTCTTGAAGACTTGCTTTTTTGGTTTATGCGTGCTTATGAGGCTGTGACGGGGCCTGGACCGGTGCCATCTCGGCTGGTCGTGTAATTCAGTCTCTATGAAGGGGTTTGCACTGGTTTGTGAATTTGATCAGAAAAAGGATGAATCCATCTGATCTCAGAGGATGCTCTTGACACCGTGTTACAACAGTGACCATGACCTTAATTGGCTGCAAAACTGGTTGCCAAATTCTGCTTGCACTGCCCTAATTCTTCTTTTCTTCTCATTGCTCTCCACCTTTAACAACAGCCTCAATGTTACCCTTATCAAGCTCTGGCTGCGAATACATGCACCATTTCGTGCTCGCTGGCACTCGTTACGTGGCTCCATCTTCCACTGCCATTAGTGACATCTCTTTGCCATCCACAAACCCAGGCACACGTACCCTCATGAGCGTGTTTCGGCTTCCTCCTGACGAGACGAGCAAAATTGCACTAGAATGGGTGCGCAGCGCCGTTGAGCGCTACCAAGCCGACGACGTGTTCCAAATCGCCTTTCTCGAAACAGTCATCTTCGCGACCTCGTCAAGGAACGAAGAGAATATCTAGCTCACAAACGAGGCGAAAGAATATCTGCAAAAGCTCGGGAATAAACAGGTGGTGTTTCTCCATGCTCCCTCGCTCCTCCCCGGGCCGTATTACATGGTACAGAATCAACTGAGAGACGTTTGGAGGTTGTTCAATGACACGCATGGCACCTGGATGATAACCTTGAAGTCCCAGGCGAAGCCGCACGATCGTTTCGAAGGCTTCCATTTCATCGCTTCCAATTCCCAGTTTCCAGTTTTTGATGTTCGTTCTCGAATCATGACGACCTTTCAAACTGTTTCCCCGATTGCTGGTCTGAGGGTTCTGGTCAAGGACAATATCCACCTCAAGGGTATCAGGACATCCCAGAGGAACAAAGTGTTTTATGAGACGTATCCGGCTCAAGAGGTCTCAGCTCCATGTATCTAGCGTTTGATTGAGAAAGGAGTGACGGTTGTTGGTAAGTCCAAGATGAACTCTTTTGGCAACTGGGAGGAGCCTCTTGAGTACATTGATATCAAGCTCTGTGGAATCCTCGTGGTGACGGATATCAGTTAACTGGTGGCAGCAGCTCGGGTAGTGCCGCTGCCGTTGCAGCTTATGACTTTTTGGATATTGCTATTGGAAGTAACAGTAGGTGACAACGAGAAATGACCACCTCTCAACCAGTTGTCACTAACTCAGAAACTGCAAACAGCGTGGGGAAGTGTTACAAGGCCTGCTTTGTGGTGCGGCGTCTTTGGTCTTCGACCAACTTTCGGTGCAGTTCCTTCGAGTGGAATTGAGCCATTTTGCCAGTAAGACTGGTTCATCAGAAATCAAGACTCAAGCAATCGCCAATACATGTGTCAGGATCTATGATATCCCCGGGCTTCTTGGACGAGATCTCAAGAAGTGCAGGCAGTTTGCTGCCGAATGGCTCGATGCCAAAATGCTTGTCAAGGAACCAAAGGTGATCATCCTGTGTTTCATGAAATTAGCGCTTGCACGGCACTCACTATCTCAGCCCTTCTCTTCCATCTTGTGTCCAACCGACTTTTGGGATATCATAGATGCGGAACAGCAAAAAATTGCTCAAGATTTCATTCGAACAATTCAAGCTACTTTCGATGTGGAATGTCACGATGTGTCTTTTCAGAAGACCTGGGCTCAAGACCCCCAGTCGAGGCCGATGGCCAGTCATTGTTGTCGTATATCGACGAGGTATGTGTGTCAAACCTCTTGCTTCTCTAATGAACCCATGGAGACCATCCGCTTTCTGACTTCCCAATAACTACAGGCAACGGGCGCTCAGTGCTATGATGCTTATCAAAACTGTCATGATTTCCGCACTAAATACCAAAGGAAATCCAACAAGGAACCCTATGTTTCACCACCAAACCAGAGAATGTGGTAGGTGAAAGTTTTCATCTCTTTATTCTTGGAACATGGGCTGACCATTGGCCATTTTTTTACTTGATAGGGATCATGCCAGGACCATCACGAAGGAAAAGAGAGATGAAGGCTTTGAACGACTCTCTGTGTATCAGGAATGGTTCCGCAAAACCATCTTCTCTGGGGACAATGTCAACACTCTGGTTGTGATGCCCCTTGAGTCGGTGAGGCAGAGGTACAGAGATGAAGTTCCAAGGTGTAAACGCCAACTTCAGCCCGGCGTCAATGCTTTAGGGTTGGCCGCTGTGCTTGAGTCGCCGGTTCTTGCAGTACCTGGTATGTTTATTCTCCCATGAGCGTTCTCCTATCATATCTTTTATCTGGTTTGCATTTGCGCAGTATCCGAAGTCGCGTATCACTCGCGAATTACAGGACGAGAAGAGAAGCTTCCTTTTGTTGTTGCGGTGATGGGAAAATTAGGCAAGTTGAGTTGTGTGCCTACAAATGGCGCAGCGTGGCACTGATGGCTGACGAAGGATGTGGTTTAGGAACGGATTTAGCTTTAATGGACACAATGTACGAGGTTTTGGGCGTGGAGGGATGGCAACTGTAGTGCAGACTGAGAGCAGCATGTTCCAGAAGTAGGGGTTGATCGGGCACTGTTTTAAGCACTGCCTTGGGTAATTGAGAATTTGAAACTGGTTTGTCATCATCTGGGTATATAAATAACCCTATGGGGGATCCCCTACCAGTGAAGTAGCAGATCAAGTTTCAAGGAAATCTGTGGTTAGTCGAGCGGTACAGCATTACAAATTTAAACTGTTTCAATTGCTCCAGGTTGAAAATGATACAAACATCCTTCGCTTTCTTTTTTGGTTCGATTCCCGGCTGTGGCACTTGTTTTTTTATTTTCGTAACTTTCATCCCATCTTGAAGTTGTGTTTCGTTGCTCAAAGTACCAGACATCGTCTACCACCAACAATACCACGTAATCTCAACCCCACTCATGAATATTTATACACCCCGTAGCTCTTGTCCACAGCAGTTGCCACAATTCTCACGAGCTCACAGCCATTCAACTCTGAAATAATCGGCGCATAAATCCGCCACGATCTTGCAGTGCTCACTGCTCCTCCAGGAAGCGTAACCAAGCACGCAAACCACCAATGGTTGGTGTAACTTGATCCTTCCTTATCCCAAATAAATAACCCATTTTGCTTTACTTTAACGTTCAGGCCTGCAAACTCCTGAGATGGGACTGTCGTATTCCAACCGATCGACGCGTTACGGGGTAGCGCTTCGGTGTACTGCAACAAACCGGTGCTGGGATCAACAAACCAGTATTGATGCCCGGGAACAGCTGCGTTCTAAGAGATTTATCAGTATCATGGGTTATATCGAAGAAGTAAAGAGAAAAGGAGAACGAACCATTTTTCCATCCGGGAGAAAAACAGTAGCATTCTTATAACTCCCGCAATTGGTCCCACCAGCAGCAGTACAAGCATGGCATTGTCTCGCGTTCGCGCCTATAGCTAAATATCCTCCACAGGCTTTGATGGTTTGATTTCTATATGCAAATCGTTCGCCCCATACAGCAAGAGTAAATGGGCCTGTGGCGTCGGGAAGGTCGCGGAGGATACCATCATCGCCGCAGGTATACTCTTGGGGCAGGTAACATCCCCCGGAACCGGCGCAGGGTCTGCTGGGTAGACTGTATTGTTTTGGGCAGAGGGTTTTATCGTTGTAGCAGGTTTGTTCCGAGGGAAAATAACTTGCTTCGCCGCATTTTTGTCTTTCTTCGGCGAGGATGAGGGGGAAGAGGAGGGTGGTGGCTGCCGCGAGGGCAGTAAGGAGGGTTCGTATTGACATTTTTTCCAGATAAATTTGAATGGTTGTTCAGGAAGTAGAACGTGTTAGAGGACAGCTCTATGATTTTGTTGCTTGGCTTCTTGAAATTTATATTTTTTTTCCCGTCCGATTCCGCTACTCTGCTTCCGCGCTCGATATTGTTAATCTCGGCTGAAGACGCACTGTGACGCAGTCGTTGAGGTACGGCCCGCGGGTAAATCTGGTTGATCGGTAATCGCCAAGAAAATTATATTTGGGAGAGATACCTTCCGCTACTTTGTACTCGGAGGTTGCATCCGATGAAGGGGTATGTGGGTACGAGATAGGTACCTGTAAGTAAACAAAATGAGATGTGAAGAATAGGGGTTTGTTGTCATGCCAAGACTTAGCCCCTGAAATTTGAACAGTTGCACGATATGAACAATCACGTCTTTTTAAATCAACTTTAGTTATGCATTTTTCTTTTTCTTGTGATACAGAACTATTTGGCCTTCTTGTTATGACAGTTGCCTCGTGCTGCCCTTCCTCGACCAAGCACGTAATTGAGACCGCCCGATCACTCACCCGTTTCGCTAGACGGATCGCAAGGTTTGCTGAGTTCATCCAAGAGTCGTTGCTTGACAAGTGGGCTTATAGGGTCCCTGGCGACGCGATCCTGCAGGGCTACCATATCTCCTGGAGTCAAGTCTCTTTTTAGTCCCTCTCGGACTCTTTTAAGCAACTGGATCTTGATCGTCGTGACAAGCAGTCCTAATGCATCTGCGCTTTCTTATTCCCTACCTTCAACGTCATCAGGTTTCGTAATACAGAAAAAGTGGACATTTCTGTCGTTGTCGGAACCTGGAAGAGGTTCATAGATGCCGGTGATGAGGACGGATTGGGTTGGCGGTGATGTTTGAGGCTGAGGTGCGTCATCATTGGCGTTGTTTTTATCCATGTCATCAGTGGGGAGTCCGTCTTCCGGTTTGTCGGGAACTTGAGACATTTTGGGATGAGTACTAGATATTTAGCAATCGATTTGTTCAGAGTCTGTTGGGTGAAAGATTCGAGTGGTTGTAGATTGTAACTTGAACAGGTTCGGCCTGCCAATTATGCTTTATCTCAGCGTTGAAGAGTCTGTCAGCAGACCCTAATCGTGTGGTCTGAAAATGGCATTCCCTGGAGCCCTGATACATCGGTCCATGAAGTCTATTTGTGGTCTTTGACTGGCACGTAGGGCTAGGGCAGCTGCCGACCAGTCACGATTCAGGCAGTCGGTTGGGATGAAGTGACCCATTATGTTAATGACTCAAATTGTTTGTCAAGCAAACGGATCAGCGGTGACAGCGTTTCAAAGCGGGTCTTGACTCTACATGCATGATGTTTTTTGTTCAATATAGGAGATCTTTTGGTCAGAGGTCTAGATGGTCACAAGTTTGGACGGTCCATACGGTACTTAAATTCAATTCAATCCTGACCCAGAGATCAAGTAGGTCCAGACTTTTCAAGCACATCCGATCTTAGTAATATTGGGAGCCTATGTTGGTGTCATATGATGATCGAATAGATTGTCTCGGTTATAAGCTATTTGATCTGATATGTCTCTTTGAGTCGGAACCAGCAGTAATGCCGGTCAAGGTGCGTATCTTAAGCTGCAGCGGGTGTGCAAAATCCCATTAGGGCTCCGAGTTATTGGCTCGGGGCCCTTAATGAAAAGGGACGAAAATGGGTATGCTGCAGTTGACCATGTGCAAACAGATTCAATATTTGCAAAGTTTCAGTGTCATCATTCCTTCACAGGATATATAACTAAATCCATCTCTCTGGCCTCATTTCGAAGCTTCTTTCTTGATGGAACTGCTGCCCTCCCTGTTACTCGGTACCTTTTATAGTGCCACTTCACCAATTCCTAGCCTCCTGTTTCCCCCCCCCCCCCCCCACCAAATCCTCTTCCTACACAATACCAGGCCAGAAAAAAGCTTATCGAAACTGTTCTCCTCGGCCCCAGATACACCGAAACCCGCAATGAACTTCTTTCACTGCAAGAACAATGTGCCGAGCTTCAAGCCAAGCTCCAAAAAGCGACCAATGAAGAACATAGTCTTCAAAAAGCCTGAAAGTGAATCCGCAAAGAGCGAGACGGTCTGAAAGACTCACTCCGCAAAAGCAACGTCAAAGCTGAATTGGAGAAGGAATTGGTCAGCAAGCTGAAGCAGCTGGAAGACCACACGAAGGCGATGAAGGGCCAGCTCACCCAGAAAAAGAATATCTTCCATGAACAAATCTCTGAGCTGCGTAAGCAGCTGGAAGCCCCAACAAAGGACATCTCGGTGTGGGACGACGACGGGAATGATGCTCTACGCATGGCCAAGCGGATGAGCAAACAGAGAATGAGGGCCGTTGATGAGAACTACCACGAAGTGCTCAGAGACTACGAGAAAGACATATCCAGCCTAAAAGAAAAGGAGAAGAACCATGAGAAGCAGATGAAGCAAATGTAGGAGACTCGTAAACAGGCGCTTGTGTCGTTGGAGAAAAGGTTGGACTCTGAATTCCAGCAATACTTGGTTGGGGTCCAGAACGAGAACGAAACCAAGATTGACCATCACATAACCCGGCCCCAAGGCCCCCGACCACATCAAGATTGAGCTACCACGGGAGTGACTTTTGCTCGAGCAAGAATGTGAAAGGCTCCAGGCCAAGGTCAATCTGGTCAATGAATATATGAGCGACTATTCGAGAACGCTTAGACGCGTCCGGGAAGAGAGGAACGGCCTCAGAGAGTCTATTTATCAGCAAAAACAGACTGATGCGCAGTTGATAGAAAGTAATGGGCAGTTCGCTGAGTCCGAGAAAGATCTCATCTGTCAAAATAATAATTTGAACAAGATTAATTAGGCGTTTGTTTAAGAGAAATTGTTGGACTCGGAAGTTTAGCGCTATTTGCCTAGATTGTAAGCCGAGAACGAGTAAAAGTTTGAAGTACACATATTTGATGGAAGGAAAAGGCGATATCTACCTACCTAAGCCTAGTACCGTACGGTATGAGCTTGCTCGTGCTAAAGTGGAAATTGCCGAGCTTACATGTAAATGGGTAAAAAGTATTTCTTAAGAATTAGATACTGATCGCTATAATTTATATTTTTCAATCATTACGCTGAAAAGAATAGTAGATAGGAGTAAACACGTTAAACTACAGTGGCCAAGAGACAAGATGAAAACAATTCCGCTGCAGCTGGTCCGTTTTTTCGCCCGGGAATCGCTGCAGCGCTGCAGCGGTGCAAAATTTGCAGTATCGCCCGTTCTTCAGTAAAGTATAAATTCCCCCTCTAGTACTACATCCCAAAGTTTTCTTCTTACAACCAACCACGCCACACCGAGGTAGTGTCATCGTTTCTTTCTCCCCCAAACCACAGCGATCACACGAAAACATGCCTCCCAAAACAAAGAGAATTGGGCCAATCAAACTCGGGCCCGGCGACAAAGTCCAAATCGAAATCGCCACTGGTAAACCAACAAGCCTATCAAAAAACCCTAAAACACGTCCGTCGAGAACTTGACGATCTCAGGGAGTCTCTACACCAGTAAGAGGAGATTAATAAAAACGTGATTGAGGAGTCGACAGGAAAAAGAAGGATTTTGTTCAGCGTACGAACAACTATGTGTAAAAGCTCAAATCGGATCACGCTGAAGATCAGGACAAGACAATCAAGGCTTTTTTAAGACGCGAGAAAGATGTTGTCGACAACCACGTGAAAAAGATCACTTCTGCTCACACTGAAGAGAAGGACAAGTTGAAGATTTCACCCAGCGCGAGAAGGACCTTGTCAACACCGTTAATAAGCTGAAAAAACCAATTCGGCTCTCGCTGAGGAGAAGGACAAATCAAAAAAAGATTTCGCCCAGCGCGAGAAAAAGCTAGTCGACAATGTCAAAAATCTTACCCTCAAGACAAAAGAAGCAGAGTCTCGGTTCGTCCAGAAGCAGGCGGCGCTTGATGAGGAGATTTTTGGCCTGCGCGCGCAGTTGGAAGAAACAAAGAAGCGCGAGAGACACACTACCAACTACTTGGTCAAGACCAAGAAGAGGCACACGCGCAGAATGGCTGCGATGGATGGTCACTATCAGGCGAAACTTGCCGAATATGAGCAGTACATCAATTTTCTGCTGGAAAAGCGGGAGCAGGTTGCCGATGCGAAACGAGGGCGGGTGGCGCACGAGGATGAGCACGAGGATCAAGACGACAACGACGGGGATGAGGAGGACAACGACAATAATGAGGAGGATGACGACGAGGAGGCTCGTTAACAGGAACTTCAACAATACTTGGTTCGGCCAAGAGAGACATTTTTAGCTTTTGGCAGGGAATTTAGCTTTAAGATGATGCGTACTTGGCACGGCTGTCGATAGGTAACCGCAGCTGACTGGCTTTCTTCATTCCATATCAAATATGAACTTAATTTTTTTTGTGATTGACTTTAACTCTGCGGTCTTGTGAACTGGGTACCCATTGATGTGTTAAGAAATGAAGTCCTTGGTATACCGTCCATTTCGCGGAAAGGCAAATCCTGAAGTGAGAAATTTCCATGTAAATTGTCCTAGCAATGCAAAATTATAAGAGTCTAGAGAAGGTACGCAGCACTGAAGAGATAAACGGTGGCATCCCCCTGACAGCAAAGATAAAAATAACCTCTGTCAGCATCTTGGCGTCATCTTTGTCAGCGTCCCAAGTAGTGACCAAGCACTTCTTGGCAAAGGATTAATATTCCTACATTGAAGTGTGAGAATGAATGAAGAGGTGTAGGATCAGCAAAAGGTGATATCGTTGTGAAAGGGTTTGATACGTCTGAGGTGAGATTACATGTTTTGATGAGTTGAGGGTATCGTCACACCGAGGTGAGATATACCTGAGAAGAGACTGAAGGACGAAACAGAGGAAAGGACCTGACGTTGTTGGTAAGAAGCAGAACTTTCGACATGAAGCTGCTATTATGTTGGGGTTTAATTTATCTTTCAAAGTGCAAGCATTGTTGAATTGGTTTGATAATCGATATCTCGAGGGAGGAAGGTGGCCGTATTTTGAAAGGGTTGAATCTCCGAACAGCCAAAACCCATATTGGGAAAGTCGAATAACAACAGTTCAGGCAGCAAAATTTAGGGAGAACGATAAGTAGTTTATTCTTTATTTAGACTCATCTCTTTCACGTCTGAAGTGGCTGAGCAAGAATTTATAGAGTCTTGTTCAACAACAGTCTTGGGGGCCACATCAGTTTTGAGTATCAAGTCCGCTTACGCCAGTCCTGCAAATCTTTGTTTTACGACAACCGAAACACCGATCCCTGTGTTCTGGCACATGTGGCGCGGCGATGAGGCTACATCATTGGTTCCCAAGTCCCGAGATGGCATTTATTCAACAAGACCTTGGATGCCAAGATGTTTTTCTTGAGTTCTTTTGCCTCTTTTTGCAACATGTCAGCATTATGGGACGAGAGACAGGGTCGAGAGAGCTGAGCCATAGACAAATTTCGTTCAGTGAAAATTGTTGTTTAATAAATGATGCTTTCTTTCCTTCATGTTTTCTTTTTCTCTCCTCAGTTATATAGTGCAACTTATCCTGCTGGCCAGGCACACTAAACACTAATACGATATCCAATAAAAGAGAAAAATGAGCTTCCCACAAGGAAAAGGGGGCGAGACCTTTGTGTCTGCTCCCCTTCTAGATGAAAACAAAGGCAGTATACAGACGACTCTCGACCAAGGCGCCGACTACAGAACAGCTACCGGAACATATCGAGCCTACATTATGAAGAACCTCTACAAAGTCTTGAAATTCTTTATCATCTTTGGTTTCGTCGGTATCATTCTCGCAATACCCGTCATCGTCATCGGCAACGACAAGGTCAACAAACGCGCCGAGTTTCCCACAGAAGAAGAATTCTTTGCCCAGAGGGAAAGACAAACGGTTTATTACATCTTCATGTGGCTTCTTGCAACATGGGTTTGCTTTGCCGTGTTTTACGTCTTTGCCATGGCGATGCCGTATATCTTTCGGTTTGTTGCGAGGTTTGTCAACCCGGCTCACATGCGGTACTGGCGGATCGTACGCACGTTGAGACGACCACTTTGTATCCTGGGAGTTGTTTCATGCTCATACGTTGCCTTTTTTATTGTACGTGGAGAATCACCCATGTCATAACCTCCTTCCCCGCCGCTGACACAATCTCAGACTGTTGGATTAAACGTTGCCCTGCTCGCAATCGTTTTCGACGTGCCGGAGGAGGATCTCACATGGGTTGAATTTATCGATGTATTCCTCCAACAAGGCACTCTCTGGGCAGCTTTCTACTTTGTATGGAAGATCGTCATGCTCTATGTCACCATCCACTTCCACAGCAGATCCGACGGCACAAAGATTATCAAGTCTAAGGAAATGCACAACGCTCTTATGGCTCTCTACGAAGCATCCGTCTATCTCTATCCAATCGGAACACCCGAGTTTACCGAAGAAGACGAAATGATTGGAAACGCAACAATGGCCGAACACGGCGAGCATCGCATCCGCGCGACGAGCTATCTCAGACGATTGGGAGTCGACCACTATGGCATCACATCTTTCTTTGGAAACTTTCTATCAAGCGATCCCAAATCCCATTGGCTTAAACCCTCTTCAAGTTACGCCACAATTGAGCGCGCAATAGCAAACCCGAAATCAGCCGCCGCTCTGGCCAGACGCATCTGGATGTCCATGGTCCCAATGGGCAAAGATGTTCTTATATCAACCGACATCGCCGAAGTCCTCGGTCCCTTTCGAAAGGAAGAAGCCGGCAACTACTTTAAAGCCCTCGACGAGTCAGAAATCGGCGACATTCGTCTCGAGGAAATGGAATGGACAGTCGCCGAAGCAGGACGCATCCGACACAATATCTACAAAAACATGCACAACATGGATCATTGTCTAAATACCTTTGACTGGGTCATGCTCGCTGCTTTGGCTGCTGTGGAAATATACCTCGTCATGATGTACTGGATCCCGACGCTCAAAGAAATGCAAGACACGATCAAGTTTTTTAGTTTTGGTCTCAGTTTCGCCGTCGGCAAAACAATTCATCATTTCCTGTCGGGATGCATCTTTATCCTTTTTGATCATCCCTACGACATCGGCGACCGGGTTGAGCTATGGAGCGGTCAAAGCAATCAATCTGTTTCGCTTATTGTCGTCCGCACTTCTCTGCTTTACACGGTGTTTAAACGGGTAGACAACTGGATGGAACTTCAAGCCGGCAACGAATGGCTCCAACAATGCCGCATCGAAAATGTCACACGATCAGGAAGTAATCGTCAGGCGGTAACGTTCAACATTGACGTCAAGACGAGCTTCAAAGATCTTCAGTTTCTACGAAGCGAGCTGGAGACATTTCTCAAACATCCGGACAATAAAAGGGATTATCTCCCTAATTTGGCCTTGGCTATTTCTGGCTTGGCTGAGCTGAACAAGTTGGAAATGAGATGTATCTTTACGCACAGATCTAACTGGTCTAATGAACCGCTGCGCGCGGCAAGGAGTATGAAGTTTATGTGCGCGTTAGTTGCCGCGACGCGAAAGATACCGCTCAATAGACCCGATGGACAGACTTTGGGTTTCTCGTCTAATCCGGCGAATTATGTCATGTTGTCTGCTGAGGAGGCTGCTAGACAGGCTGAGGAGAACAACGTGAGTAAATCTCAGGAAAGATGGGATGCGCCTGAGAAGCAGGAAGGGTATGAGCCTGTGATTGATTTGACGAAACTTCGGGCGAGGGAGAGCGGGTCGGTTAGCGATGAGGAAGTGATGAGAATGGCTATGGAGGAGATGGAAAAGAAGAAGATGATGGCGGCTGAGAAGGAGGCGGAGGAGATGAATGCTAGAAAGACTTTGGCAAAGTTGCCTCCTGTTCCGAGGGTCGGACCGCCGCCGAGACAGACAGGTGGGATGAGCACGGGGTTTGAAGCGGGGGGAAGTGGATTAAGAGCGGTGCCACATTTCAGGGGATAAATGGTATATAGGTACATTAAAGGGGGAAATACATACGTAGTTTAATTGAGATGTTTCTTTTGCGATCAAAGTGCAGAATGTCAATGTCAGAGCGGGCGGCAGCGAGGGGCTTACTCCGGACGATCTCCGATAATCTGCAGACGCCTCTTGTTACGAATCACCTTAGTCATTCCGGGGCTGCTTTAGTGATGTGAGACAACATCATCACCGACACCCGTTTGCACCTATCATCTACTCCAGATCGTACTGAGAGATCGGCGCACGTAATTTTCTCTTCATTGGGTGACACGACATGAATTTCTTTCGAGACATTCTTAGTCCGCTTGGCCTTTCTCCTATCTAAAGGGGAAACATCCATCCGGTGGGGGAACACGACGTATGTATTTTCTTCCGATAGAGCATAAGAGGTGGAGTCATCTCGCCTCGTCCAGAGCGGGACTTAATTTCCTCAACTATCATTCACCTTTCCACCCCTTTTAAAATTCTTTAAATACCTTCTAGTCCTCAGTTACAGACTCTTTGACCTATTAACCATTTTATGTTTCTCCTATTGGAATCCATAATGCGTCCTCTGTCCTCTGTTGTCGACCGACTAGCTCAAGAGGCTCCCAATGGCGTCTGGGTCAAGATTACCAGATCCTCGGAATCCTCAAGCATTGACCAGATAGCCTGGGAAGACTTTACATGGCAGCAACTCCAAAAAGCCATAGACTGGATGGCTCATTGGTTCGATCAAACCCTCGGATACCCAGCACCAGACTGCAACCAAATCACCTACACAGGCATCAACGACATCCGCTACCCAATCATAACCCTCGCCGCCGAAAAAGCAGGCTACAAAATCCTTGTATCCTCCCCCCGAAACTCCCTCGAAGGCCACCTATCCCTCCTCAACAAAACCAATTGCAAAATCCTCCTCCACAGCACCGAACTCACCACTCAAATCACCCCGCTAAACCAACACTCGATCACCACAATCGAAATTCCCTCTCTCAACCACCTCCTCAACCGACCCACTCCCACACCATACAAATCCAAATGCCCTTCCAACCCCCCATCAAACTTTACAATCCTGACCCTCCATTCATCCGGCACGACCTCCCTCCCCAAACCAATCCCCATAAAAGCAGGCGTCTTTGCAATAACCGACACTTTACACCCAAACCTTCCCACCCCACCAAATAGGCTCAACACCCATGATCCTTTATACACTACTCCTCTCCTAGTTTCCATGCCTCCTTTTTTTCATGCTTTTGGATGGAATCTGCTCGTTCGATCTATCTACCACCAGAAACCTCTCGTTCTCCTACCATCTACTATTCCGCCAACAGCAGAACTAATGATTCATGCTATTGCACAGACTCGACCGACGGGAATAGTAGCTACACCTTCTATACTACAAGACATCTCTTCTCTCGAAACAGGATTACAGGCTATATCGAAATTAGATTACGTATACTTTGGTGGAGCACCACTATCAAAGAAATGCGGTGATCTTCTATGTCAAAAAACCACACTAGTAAACGGAATGGGAACTACAGAAGTCTGGAACGTGAAGAGTTTAGTTCCTGTCGAAAAAGAAGATTGGGAGTATTTTGAATGGAATGACATGGCAGGAGTCGTAATGGAGCCCGTTGAGGGGAGCCCGCCGGATATAGCAGAATTGGTCATCAAAAAGAAAGAGGAAGGCCTGGACAAATTTCAATTTATCTTCAAGAACTTTGAACACCTCAAAGAATGGAGAACAAGGGATTTATATCAACGGCATTCGGCTACACAAAAACAAAACTTATGGAAACATATTGGCCGGTTGGACGATGTTATCGTTTTGAGTAATGGGGAAAAAGTTAATCCTGTTTTGTTTGAAAGGGAGGTTGAAGGTTGCGAGAGGATAAAAGGGGTTTTGATGGTTGGGGAGAGGATGTATCAAACTGGGTTGATTGTTGAGCCTAGGGTGGATGTTGAGGACCGTGAGAGATTTATTGAGGAAGTTTGGCCTTGGGTAGAAAAGGCGAATGAGAGGTTTGCTGCGCATGGAAGGGTTTGGAAGGAGATGATTCTGGTGGCTGTGGATGGGAAACCTTTTGAACGGACGGCGAAAGGGGGTGTTATGCGGAAAAAGACTGTGGAGATGTATCGGGAGGAGATTGAGTGTATGTTTAGTCAACAGAATGATTCTGTGGGGTTGGATGGAGCAGTGGACGCTGAGATGCTGCGAAATATTATTCGTCAGGCAGTAGGGTCGGTTTCAGGCGGGAATGTGGACCTGAACGACGAAACGAATCTCTTCAAAGCCGGGTTTGACTCTCTCAAGACGCTGCAACTCATCCAGCTCCTCCGCCGTGGTCTCCCGTCTCGTCTCACGTCAACCCTCTCAACCCGTCTCATCTACGAAAACCCAACCATTAACAACCTCGTCTCTGCTCTGACTTTGGGTCTCCCCGTCAACCTATCCCTGGAAGAAGAAATATCCTCCATAATCAGCAAACACGCCACAACCCCCAACGCTTTCCCTCCCCTCGAAACACCTCTTCCAACGCAAGGAAACCCCTTCAACGTCCTCCTCATAGGCTCAACAGGCTCCCTAGGCACCCACCTCCTCCACACCCTTCTCATCTCCCCCTCCCCCCGAATCAACCACATCTACTGTCTCAACCGATCCTCAAACGCCCCAACACGCCAAACCCATTCCTTTTCCAGTTATAACCTCCCCCAATTCGATATAATCCGCATAACCTTCATCCACCACCCCCAAACCCTCTCTCAACTTCCCCCTCAACTCATCAACATCCCAATATCCCTAATAATCTATAACGCCTGGCCAGTCAATTTCAACCTCCCTTTATCCTCCTTTGACTCTTCACTATCCCAAACCACAAATCTTCTTCATCTGACCGAATCATATTTCCCTACCGCAAAATTCGTTTTTATATCTAGCGTTTCTTCCGTTTTCAACTCAGCTGCAGCCAATATTTCCGAGGAGTTTGTCTTTGATCATACTTTGCCACTTAAACAAGGCTACGCACAATCAAAACATGTAGCAAGCTGTTTAATTTCCCGCGCAATTGAGGAAGGAAGATTAAAAAATGGTGTGATTCTCCGTGTAGGTCAATTAACTGGACCTGTCAAGACAAAAGGGAAATCAAAATGGAATGAAAAAGAATGGGTCCCGTTGTTGATTAATACTTCTTTATCCATGGGAAAGATACCTGATAGATTAGGTGGATTACAAGGCAGGATAGATTGGGTTGGTGTTGATTTGGCTGCAAAAGTTATCACTGAGATTGCTTTGGGCAAGAATAAAGCAAGAGGATTAGAATGTTGGAATGTGGTTAATCCTCAAGTTGGCAATTGGGAAGAGTTCATCAAGAGTATACAAGCTTATTCAAAGGTGAAAAAGGGTAAAGAAGTTGAGGTTATTGGTGTTAAACAATGGGTTGAAGAACTGAAAAAGGAAAATGACGGAGAAAAGTATCCTGCGCTGAAGTTGGAGTTTTTTGAGGGTTGGGTTACTGATGAGGATGATGGAAGAAAAATTGTTTTCGAGACGGAGAGAGGGATGGAAAAGAGTCAGACTTTGAGAGGGATGAAGTCTGTGGATGGAGAGATGATGAGGGGGTGGTTGGATGGCTGGGGTTTTTGATATGCAGGCATTAAAGTGCAAAGATGCCTGACTACGGATACTTTATATGCATCAGAAATGCAGGGCCCAGCTACGGAGTTCCCCGCTCAAAATTCCGACGAGGAGTTTGTATATTTAAGCTTATAACTTTATCTTGAAACTTATTTACCTTTTCATTTAACAAGTTCACTTACATTGGCATTTCTACAGTTTGTTTGTTATTGATATTTGAGAAATGTATCCGTCTCAGCTCGTTTTGGCCCCCTTGACCCTGGCCACCTGCGCCGCCAGCACAACGCAATCCCCGCCCCTAAACATCACGGCGCTTTCCTCTCGCAACGGATATTCCGTCCTCGAGTGCTGGCAGCTGTCAACCATCCCCGTCGATGCCATGTCAGCAGCCAACTATGCGATATCCAACACCACACAAGCCACCTGGTCGCGCATCGAGCCACGAACAAAAGTCGGCGAGGCATGGGCGCCACATGCTCAGCTGTCTGTCATTTTGAACGGACTTATTCGAATCACCTCGCCTGCTCCCGAATCTGGAAACTCGACAACAGCTTCTGTGAAGGCGAGCAATGGATCTGGGGATGATGGGACTGGTCGACCTGAGACAAAGGTGGCATATGTTATGCCTGGCAGTTTGGTGTCAAGTGTTGTTATCGCTGCGGATTTAAAGAGTGCCAGTACAATTGCTGGGCATTACACCGAATTTCCCAGTGATGAGCCGACCATTTTGGTGCAGGTTCCGTTTGTCGGGGATAAAGTGCCGGAACACAAAGTTTTGTATGAGGGGGCCTGTGTTGTTTGAGTTAGTTGAACTAGAGTTCAATCTCATTTTTGTTTGTTGTCATGATGCCCCTTTCCTCCAATGTTGACATCGTGATGCGATGACGTCATAGGGGTTTTGGTGTTGTCAGCTTTTCCTGTTTGACAATGACATCACCGCCAACTCCCATTCAAAAACCATTCCATATTCCTCCAAAATATTTTCCCATCATCATACCAAAAACCCTAGACAAAAACAAACCTAAAAATCCATCATGTCCGATATTATCGAATCACTCAAAGACGTTGTCAACCCTTCCCGCCATGAGGAAGCAACACACGAAACCTATAACCCTCACACCCGTGGCCCCTATCCCGATCGTGAGCCCACTTCACAGAAGCCAGAGAATCAACCTTCGCTCGCTCTGCCGGTCGAGAATGAGGCAGAAAATCCCGCTCGCGCCGAACAGACGAATCTGAGTTTGGACAAAACAGCCGAGACACCAAAGACGAGTAAATAAATGAAACAGGGAAATAGAATTGTGTTTTCTTTTTTGTATTCGGGGAGCTACGGAGATATGAATCCAAGAAAAAGGGTGCAGTGGATACCTACCTACCTACCCTCGGTGTAACCTTGTCATAAGTTAGGCATTGTTGGAGGCTCTTTTGGGGGCAGCACGCTAGAAACAATTAACCGAAATCACCATTAGGCAGGGGTAATTTCATTTTTTTCAAAAGAAACAAAGACACAAATTTGTTTTTGTATTCTTTTTTTCAGCCAGTATCATGTGCTGTTGTTATACCTTTTTCTTTGTGTTATGCATACGTACCTACAAATGCTAAGCCCGAAATCCAATCTCGCATGATTACTCCGAGTTTCTCAAGAGGCTGAATTAAAAGGAGTTGAAATCCGAGAAAAAAAGTTGCCGTGTAACCGTAAGACTAAACCCCTGCGCCACCCCCAAACGTGGAGAAAAATAACATTTGAAAATGGAACCACGGGACGTTTGACTTTTGTTAATTCCTTACGATTGAGCCTTATTGGTGAATGCCATGCCATGACTTTAGGGGGCGGAATACTCCTTGGTATTGGTAACCTCGGCCCCCGTGGACAGGTCGTGGTGTAACAGTCAATTGTGGCAGTACAAAGATGAAAAAATAATAAAATGTGTTCAATCTCCCCTTTTGATTCTTTGAACGTGCCACAATCCCATCTTTTCCTTCTTCACGCAAAACTGTCTAGGATCAGATATCCAAACACCTTATCTCATATTACATAATGAGCCAACCTCAAGATATCAACGCCGCGGCAACTACTGCCAGCGCACCACCACCAGCATACACTCCCAACGAGAAGCCGCTGCCAGAAACGACTCCACAACAGCAAGATGTCTCCCCAGCAGCAGCTTCCACCTCTGCTGCTTCTCCCGCACCTGTTCAAGTCCCTCAACAAGCACACATAACCTCCGAACAACCAAAACCACTCCCCGTGCTGCCCGGCAACCCCACTCAGCAAAACATGCTTCCCGTCGAAGCATCCATCGCGACTCCGCTAAACATGCTCAGCGATCAACCTCAATGGATTGATTGTCCTTTTTGTCAAAGAAGGACAAAGACTAGGGTTCAAAAAGAGGGGACTCCTATGCAAATGTAAGCTCCCCGTACTTATATTGACGATGATGATTTGATGCTGATTGAAATAGTATCGCGGGTGCCCTCTGTTGTTTATTCTGTATTTGCTTGACCTGCGTCCCTTGCATAGCGGGATGGTTTGAAGAAATCCATTATTTCTGTTCGGGGTGTAATAATAAAGTGGCCATGAGGCCTGATAGTGGACCGTTGCAAATTTATGCGCCTGGGGGGGTTGTGGTTCAGCAGGCTGTTGTGCATGCTGTTGTTCCTGGGCCTGTGCCGGTGCAAAAGAGTTCTTAAATAGTCTCGGTGTGGATTGGGATTGAATAGAGAAGATGGTATTGAGGGGAGGTGTGGGATTGATTGGATATTTTGCTTGTTTATAGATACCCGTACTGATTGTTTTAATGATTTCAATTTGATGTCCTGGAAAATAAAAGTCTAAATAGTTTGTGGTGATACCTATCATGGCACTGAGAGTGAGGGTACCTATGTACTTAAGGAATCATAGAAATAGGCTCAGTATCCATCACAACAGCAAACCCCCAATCCGCCCGCTTGGCATCATGAGACTTTTTCAATGCCTTCTTCATCCAGCAGCTGTGCAGAGGATCTGACTTCTCGGACAAATTGATTCCCCATCCTGCTCCTGTGCAACCGGTTTTATTGGCACAGGCCTCAATACACTGGTCCAAACTGTTAACTTTGACGTTGGCAATATCGATTGCTTCGTCTTCTCCCGAGTAGTCGAGTCCGCAGAGACGACGGAAGTTTTTCGGTCCTGAGGAGGTGGTAGCGGTGTAGATTGTGTTGTTTACTCCTGGGCATTGGACGAGGGCTGCAGTTGGGGTTGCGGAGGAGGAGGAAGTACGGGAGACTTGGGTTGATGTTGATTGGGTCAGAGGGGTGGGAACGAGGCTCGTGGAGCTTGGCTGGGTGTTTGGTGATCTTGTGGAATGTTAGTAGACTGAATCTTTGAGAGTGATTGGGTTGGCTTACAAAGTAGCAGCAACAAGCTGGCTTTGAATGGATTCAACCTTTGCGTTTGCTTGGTTCAGGTTTCTTTGGGAGACTCCCAATCCAGCACCCAAACCAATGACGAAAATTAAGAGGACTAGAAATGCCCCCAAAATGGCCAATGCGATGCTTCGTTTGATTGGTACAACCGTCTCAGATGGGGTTGCTGGCAGTGGGCCACTGGAGTTGGCTTGGTAGGATCCTTGCTGAGGATACTGAGGTGGTTGACGAGCACCCTTTTCCTCTTGTATCTGGTAGTAGCCAGATGGCTGTTGGATAGGCTGTTGTTGAGCCATGTTGAGATATTCAAAGTTGATGCTTGTTGATCCTTCTCTTTCAAAGTAACATTGGGACCATTGAAATATTTATTTCCATATCTCATCACAACTCCTTTCTTTGGAGCTGAAACTGGGGTGCTCACTCACGTCAGCAACTAGGTTCAATTCGTGTGCTGACCAAGACACCAAGTTGATATTCTAGAGTATCCGAAATTTGCTGAGACACGTTGAGGATTGACATGAGTAAGCACTTTCGTGGACCCTCAAATGCAGGAGTTCGTCCCGACAATGGAGATTCTGAGCTTGATTGGTTGAGGCTATATGGTGAAACCGCCATTGTCCATTTCTTTTCGCGGCGCGGGAGATCTCGTTAAGGCGGGACCCGGAGGCACAGCGGTAGCCCCAAATTTCTCAGACCTGATTTGAAGACAAAAGTTTTCAGCCCTATTATCAAAATTGTGTTGTATTTGTGGTGTGGTCGTGGCTGACTCAACCGGTCAGTGGCAAAGCATCCACGGCCAAGTTACACGAACACAGACCAAGGGCACTTTGTCAGAATCTTGGTACTTTTGGTGCTACAATAAAACATAGTAAATACCCAGTTTTACTTGCGCCCCTGAATAGAATACGCCCTCTGTCAACATGTTCAAACCAGACCTGCCATGTATACGCCCAGCATCGCACAGACAAACAACATCGATTTACTTCCATCACTCAAATTCTTTCCGTCACCTCCGATGTTCGAAACAGGGAGAAAGCTCGAAGTAGTGGAAGAAAAAGTTGTAGTGGTCGTCTGTGTAGGAGTTGGAAAAGGGGTTGTGCCCCCAGGACCTGGAGTCACCCCAGCTCTCACATCCCCAGCCATCGCACAGGGTGTCGTTGTGAACCCTCCAGGACGATTGACCAGCGCGCTATACTGACTTGGCGATCCCGTGGACAGATACTTGAGACAATTCACAACCACGCTATCGTAACGAGATGGGTTCCAGACCAACCCGCTGTAACAGAGGCAGCTGGCTTGGGATTTAATGTCTGTTATGGTCGTGAAACCAGGTGTGAGACTTGCGCACCGCTCTAAGGCCATCTGAGCCGTCTGGCACGCTTGATAATTTGGATCCGTGGTTTGCGAGATGATGAGTTCTGTTTCTGTGGCAGTTGAAGGTGCACCCAGGAGGTTGCCGGCTTGTTTGCATGGTGAACTTGGGATTGGTCCACCGATGCGAGCGGTCTCTGAAGCAATTGCTTGGGGAGATACACTGCTGATCCAGCTGTAACATCGAGTGTGGGCATTGTCAAATATTGACGGAGCCCATGCCGTTCTCACATAGCAGTAGCAAGGGGCGCCCTGGTAAAATGCCGTTGCTGATGCGAGAGCTGGAGTTAAACCCACGCAGGCCGAGACAATGGCACGAGCGGTTTCGCAGCCTAGTGCGTTGACATTGGTGAGTTGAGCCCAAATGGGTGCAAAGTAAAGGAAGAGAAGACAAAGGGTGTGGGAAGACGGATGCATTGTTGCCATTGATGCTTGTTCCTGGCGATTTAAAAGCCCCTTGAAATTAAATGTACCAAGGAACCACCCTGAGAATGGCTCCAAAGGGGATTTTGTCTTTTTTACTCATTTTCTCAGCCATCTGTAGGCAGGCAATGCTATCACATCCTTGAGATCTGCCTCGGCTGAACTTTGACAATGGTGAGATGGTGTGTGTGCGGTGGTAAGCTCCTTAGCTCGTGGCAATATTGCAAATGCGCAGGATACGTGTGTAACTATCCGAGTACTGGTCTAGACCTTATTCATCAGAGCCTTGCTGTCAAAACCGGTTGGCTACTCCAACATTGCGCGGGAGGGCCAATCAGCACTGTTATATGCAGCCACAACGACGCAATGTTGATCACAAGCCTACCAGCTGAACATACACTACGAACTTGAAGGATGCGGGATGACCATTTTTCACTGGTCAATGGAGAATAAAAAAGATAAGAACCATTCCAGCCGTCGGCGCTATAGGCTTTTATCACTCGATGGTCTTTGCCCGACCCAGACTTTGAATCGTTCTGTTTTTGGGCTTGCGTGGAAGGAGATAAGATCAGCAATTCCTACCAGGTTGTAATTCATTGGATTTCTTCCCCCTGAGTGCAAACATCTCCTTGACGCCATGGATGTCGCAACTGGTATTTGGCGTGACTATACTCTCCCAGGATGGTACGCGTCAATGATCACCGTCAACGTTCGCAGCGCGGCCCTTATCATTTCCGGTCTAACCATCTTCATAACCCTCGTTAGCGGCCGTTTCTGGGCCATTGTGGTCTTTGCCATTCACCAACTCCGAACAGCAGACAGCAAGAAAGATGGCCTGCACTATCAGCACCAACTTGCCTACCGCAACAGCTCCACCTATCTCGACACAATATGGAACCTCATCCGTATCAGCTGGGCTTGGAGACGTCGAGCACCTTTCAACTTTCTTCGGACAATTCTTTTCCTTCTTCCACCCGTGATATGCTTTGCAGGATTCACAGCAGCTAGCTTGTTTTCCACCCGAGTCACCACCCCATCGTACCTGGCAAATCGGGTACGGGTCGTTCCACGCAACTGCGGTTACCTCAACTGGAACTCCCCAGAGTCCTACGTCATGAACGGCAATCTTTCCGCAGATGGCGCCAGGGTATACGGCAAGTGGTTCTCAGCAACTGTCGTCAACAGCAGAAACTATGCTCGATCTTGCTACACCGACCAAATTGTCGACTCTCCCTCTTGCAACGTACTGCCAGTCCAGCAGTTTCCATACAATACGAGCGAAACAGAGCCATGCCCATTCGACGAGAAACGGTGTTTATTGGGGCCCGACAAATCCTTTGGAATGACAACTCCCTGGCTCGATTCGCATAAGCACTTTGGCATCAACTCTCCTCCAAGCCAACGGGTCAGCATCCGTCGGTCGGCAGTTTGTTCCGTCTTAAAGGTAGATGATCTCACCGTCCTTGCACCTTATTCTGAAGAGTCAAGAACGTGGTACTATTTCCTTGGAACGGTTGGAAGAAACTCAGCCAGCAATCCTACATACCAAGTCGTTGAGTCGACAACCAATGCAAATATCCCATTCAAGGTCATTAGCTTCACCGCCGTCGCGTTTGATCCCAACACCTATCCCGGCTGGTTACCCATTCTCGACTTCAACCGCACAGACGCAGACGTCAGCCTCTTTGTTCTCAACCAAAACTCCATGATTCACGGTTCCCCTACCGACGATCCCTTCTTCGCAGCTCATCGCAAACAAGGACCAATTGCCGGGTACAACAACGACCAGGTATTCTACACTGCAGACAATATCACCACTTTTATGGCATGTGCCGAACAGTTTCAGCTCCTCAACAATGTCAACAACGTCACCACGGCTTTATCGTCCATGGTCGCGGTGACCGCCCAAAGGATGAATATTGGTCTCAGTGATATGCAGGCTGAGATAGCCTGGCGGTTACTGAGTCCCACATATGTCTCTCTGATGGGACGCGGCATGTATGTGGGCCAAGGAGATGTCCTTCGCGCGTCCCAGTCGGCATATTTCACACTCATGTCCGGCAAGTTGCCCAGTAACCAATGGCAGATAGAACTGAAGGGGTGGTTTGACGAAGCGTTGGCGATGCATCAGCTCGAGTCCATGGCGTTTGCTTCAAAAAGCATGGATGGAATGTCCCCGTACGCACAGGTACTGCAGTCTAAGGAGAGTAGCATCACCAATAAGCTCTGCAAGACTCAAATCATGAGGAATACGGGCAAGTACCAGACTTTTAGCGTGTTAGGATTGGCGTTGATTGTGAGTCTTGGGATGTTTATTTCTATTTTGAGTTGGACTTTGGAATGGATGGTGACATCCGTCAGAGCTAAAAAGGGGAAGGGCGTCGAGTACTACAAGAATGTGGCGTGGCGGATGGATTCCATGTTTCATCAGCAGAGACTTGCCTTTGAAGCGGGAGAGAAGAAGGTCAAGTGGGATAGGTTGGGTAGTGACATTCCCGTGACGACAGCTGGCGCAACGCTTGAAAGAGTAGAGACGGTCCAAAGTTCTTCACAGAGGTCAGATGAGTATGTTGAGTGGTTGGATCAAAGAGGTCATTGGAACTCGAAGTAGGAACATGAACTTTTTATAGACCAACAAAACTGCAAATGAAATCCGCTTTTCCCAGAGGAACGCCGTGGGCTCTTAAGATGGAGTATGCTGTGGTGATGTGAAACAAAAAGTTGGGAATGCCGTGTAGTTGAACTGCTTGGCTGACGGAGAGTTTGATTGGACATCCACCGGCGAGACTGTATCCTGACATTAATAAATATTTTTGCTCATCGACAGGCATAAATACATACAGATCAACAATGATATCCTCTCTGCCCTTGACAACTTTCGGGTCAACCTCTTCCAGCAGCTTAGCAGCCACCTCGATACGTGCATGCAGGTCCTGAAAAGTCTTTTCCGTGTCCTCAAACGGCGCTGAATCAAGTCGCATCAGACGGTCAACATTGACTCTGATAGTCTTTGTGGCATTTTGTATCTGAAAGACAAGCGGGAGTTGGTCTTCAATTAAACGTGCCTGTGGATAAACATCATTGGGGTCGAGATTGTTGGCTTTGGCAAAAGCCTCGGCTTTTTTGAGGATACGAGAGAGTGTAAGAAGTCCGTTGCGGAAGATTGGGATGGAAAAGTCGTACAATGGAGACTCAGACATTTTTTACAGGTTGAGAAGTTCAGAGGGCTGTGTGCGTTGTGAAAAGAGTGAAACTGGAGGAAAACATGTTGGTTATTTGACGCCAGTGATCGGCAATTTATTTACAGCCGAGCAGGATTAGAATCGAGGACAAACGGGATTGATCTTCACAAAACTCAGAACATGTCAAAACGATCATTTCTTCTGTACTCGAGATCAACAAATGAGAGCCATGCGCGCGGTTGAGCCGTGTCTTGATGCATCGAAGAAACCAACGTCCAACACCGTGCGCTTCCCGCCTGCGGCCCTGCGCTCCCTCGCTCGGCTCGGAACTCGGAATTGATGATGCGGTGCACTGACTGCGGCGGCGGGAGTTGATGAAACTGTCAAAAAACCGGGTTGAGTGGGAGACAGACGATACAGCATATGAGACGAAATGGAAGGAACCAAAAGTCAAACCTGCACCTCTTCACCCTCACCCTTTTTTTTTTTTTTTTTTTTTTCTCATAAAAGGAAGTGGTGCTCGGAACCGAAAAACATCATTACACTTCAAAACTCACCTGCCTTTCCATCAACCCGAACCGAATGGCTGCCTAAGCTAAGAGTCTGGCATGTGTCGGACAGTGTCATTTTGAGGACTATTTCTGGGGGAAAAGATGGGACGATGTCATGGTGACTTTCTCAACTTTCCCTGAGGAATTTCCTCTCGCTTGAATTGACCCCGCTTCTGGATTTCATGCATTGAAATGGGGTGGGCTTTGATTGGCTGGTGGGTTACTTGGCCGACCCCAGTCAACCGAACTTCCACGTGGAGCTGCTTTCTTTTTCCCCACACAGTTGCCTTTGGTCCCTGCACTGTTCAACTCTGACGAAGAATGAGGTCCGTGCTCACGAGATACGAACCCGAATTGGGGGTTTTTTTTTTTTTTTGACAGACCCACAGCTTGGCCATCTCCCCCGGATTTCGTCCCTGGTTCCCGATTCTTCCTCTGATCTTGACATTAAACACGGCACAAAGCGACAAAATTCCCACAAACACAATCTTCATGATCTTTTACGAATACGTATGGAAGAAAGAATGGTTGCTGCGCCATTTCTGTTCTGTTTCGCCCCTGCAGGAGTTTCCCCCCTCTCTTCACATTTTTACGGCGCAGACAAATTGATTGCGCCAATCAATCATCGGCCTCGCTTCTTCCCTTGCCTGCTTGCTGCTTGATGCAGGGGGTTCATCTTCACACTTTCACATTCAACCCAACCAAAAACTCTTTTTGTTATCCCCAGATTCTGACGGTTGGGAATCGTCATTTTAGCGTCGATAAACGATCGTCACTCGGCGATTGGTCCACCGTCATTGTCAAAAAGCAATATGGATTTCCTTCTGGTAGAATGATCTTCTGACGACGACTTTGTTGCAATGGTCGAGAATGGGTGGCCCATGATTGGTCAGTTGTGCGAAGTTGCATTTTACCCATTTTTCCCATCCGGCCCTTCTGCCACCGTCGGGATCACCAGACTCTGCAGACCATAACCTTTCTACACTAGCTCTACAAACTCGGGGTTATGCCTTTCCGCTGGCAATGATCACTAGCAGATGCCAAGGAGACGGACGCGATATGGCCCGTTATACCGCCGCCGCCGTTTGACCTGGACAAATCTGACGATCATGGTCAATCATCAATCGTCAATTGATATCCGGCATGGGAACTTTGACCCGATAGGGGTTACCAGCTCGTTGGTTCTTCTCGACCTTTCAAAAGCTGGAACCGAGACCTTCTACGAGATTGCTTCCCGTCCACAAACGAGGGAGGATTGTCCCAATGTGCACCCTGGTTCGGGACGCCCTGTCCGTCACGCCGTTTGGACCTTTTGTGCCAAGACCTTCCACCTTTCCTTTGCTGGGTGCGGGACGACTTAGTACCAGACATCATCTTCAAGTCTGGATCCCACCCCCTGTGCCCTCCGCCATGCAGTGCAACTTCCCCAGTTTGGCCCACTTCCCATACTCTCCTACCCCCTGCCCGGCCCGGAGACGACGAAGGATTGCCGTAAATCCTGCAAAAGCCAAGGGGAAAGTGGAATTAATGGGTGAGACATCTTCTTTCATATACCAACCTGCTCTCAGGAGCCTGGTAGTCTTGCTTTCTTTCTCTGTTTTCGTTTCGACTTTCTGCATTTCCTGCCGTCCCGTCTCGACCCTTCCCGGTATATCCATCATTCATTCTGACGACAACCCACCGAGAGGACTTCGGTCACCCAAAAGCCGGAATGGCAAAAGTTTTGCCGGATTCCGCTTCGGCGGAGTTTGAGGTGGTTCAGGAGCATCCACGCTTCCAGAGGGTATACTGGACAAAGGAACCACATCTGAGGAGGCTCTATGGCATGACGGTGATATTGATGGTGGCATCGGCAACAACGGGATACGATGGAATGCTGGTAAACACGTCACAACAAATCGATCGGTGGAGATGGTTCTTCTTTCCGGAACTAGGTGACAGCAAAGCTGAGGACGTTGCGTTGCTTAGCATGCTGGCCATTTTGGTCAACATGTTCAATATCGGATCCATCATATCCTTCTTTATAACACCACACGTGGCCGATCACTACGGGAGGAAACCGGCCATCGTCGCCGGTTGTATCTTTATGATAATGGGCGGCCTCCTTACAGCCTTTGCCAACGGTTTTGGAAGTGAGTAATCTCAGTCCTCGGCTTCTTTGGGCATGCTTGACTGACACATCGCCAGTGTACCTCGGTGGACGTTTCCTGTTGGGCTTCGGCAACTCTTTATCTCAGATGGCATCACCACTCCTACTCACAGAGATTTGTCACCCGCAACATCGTGGCCCTGTCACAGCCATCTACAACTGTTTGTGGAACGCGGGCGCTCTTTTGGTCTCGTGTATTGCCTGGGGCACGGCCAACATAAAAAACGATTGGTCCTGGAGGTCCATCACCCTGCTGCAAGTTGTCCCTTCCCTAATTCAGCTCTGCGGTATCTGGTGGATTCCGGAATCGCCCCGTTTCCTCATCAACAAAGATCGCCACCAAGAAGCGTTGCACATCCTATCCAAATGGCACGCCGGAGGTGATATGAACAACGCCACGGTTCAGTTCGAGTTCCGAGAGATCAAGGAGACCATACAAATACAAAAGGAGAACGAGCGAGCAACTACTTATAAAGATTTCTTCCGGACCAAGGGCAACAGATGGCGACTGGCTATCATCGTATCACTGGGCGTCATCAGTCAGTACAGCGGCAATGCCCTCTTTAGCAATTACATGGACACCATCTACCAAGGCGCCGGCATCAGGGACCAAAACCAAAAGTTGGCCATGTCGACCGGCAAGACCATCTTGGATCTCATCGTTACCATGTACGCCGCCCTCAACGTCGATCGGTTCGGTAGACGCCCCTTGTTCTTGACAGCCATGGTCGGAATGGTGTGCAGTTTTGCGATATGGACTGTCACCGGCGCCGTTTATGAGTACTCGAACGAGACAAACGTCAGTGCCGGTTATGCTCAACTGGTCTTTATCTGGATATTTGGAATATTTTACGACATTGGATTTTCTGGATTGCTGGTTGCATACGCGTTGGAGGTTCTGCCGTTCCATCTACGCGCCAAAGGGATGATGATTATGAACATCACCATTCAAGCCGTCCTTGCGCTTGGAAAGTGAGTTGCCCTCCAATCTTTCCTTTACCGAACTCTTGCTGACATCACACACCAGCCAAACAAACAAGATTGCATGGGCCCGACTTCCACACCATTGGAACTTTATGTTGTTTTATACCATTTGGAATTTCTGCGAGTTGGTGTTTGTGTGGTTCTTTTATGTGGAGACAAAGGGGCCCACACTTGAGGAGATTGCGCGGATTTTTGATGGGGATGGGGCAATTGCACACATTGACATGCATGAGGTTCAAAAAGATATTTATCACAATACTCCTGATCGGTATGATGATGATGATTTGCCGGGGAGGGCGCTATGAGAGTCAACGGAGGAGAATGTAAGCATTTATGGGAGTTTGGGGCAAAGGGATTTCTTGGATTTTATTTTTCTTATTTTTGGGAAAGGAAAAGGGGGGAAAGGGACTTTCGGAGATAAAGAGGTCGGGATCGGTTCAAACGGGACAAACACACAACACACAAGTACACAGCGATGATACCTTTTTTTAGTTGTCCTTTTTTTTTTTTTTTTTTTTTTTTTTTTTTACCCCCGAATTTATTGTCATTTATCACATATCGTTCACTAGTGTCTAATCAGAAAATGATATCGCGATTCATAAGTGCGGTCACTCATACGGTTTGCGTCTCGGCGTCGTATTCCTCGGATTGATGCGCAATGCAGGCAGGGCCAGCAGCCTCACCGTTGTCATGTCGATATGGATCTTTGGTGGAGCTTAGCCCCATCAGCTCATTCCTTTGACCGTTGATGATTGGTTTATTTGAGGGCTTCTTTCCAGAAAAGGAAACGAGCTGAATCCGATTTGTTGAGACAAAGCCACTTTTTTGGTGTTTGGTCACATCGTCATAACCCCTCTTGTGGCTCTCTTGACAAAAACTATAACTTACCTCTCATCTCTCGTCCTCGAACACCAAAATTTTACTTTTTCACTCAACGACGACGACTTTATCATCAACCATGGGAGCACCCGAATTAAAGGGGATTTTCCCCCCAACAGAAAAAAGACATCGTCCTGGTCCATTCAGCGGCGCTTCTGTACGATTAAACCCTCAATACTCCTCTGAAACCGTTTTGAAATTCTAACTGTGTGAAAAATAGTCCCTCATCAAAGACTCATTCACTTTAAACACTCTCCTCCTCCTAGGCGCATTCATCCAAGCCATCATCACACTAATTCTTCCCGCACGCTATGCCATCCTCTTACCTTTAATCCTTCTCCTCCGAGCTTTGTTCTTTACAATCCGCGACGTCCGTTCTTTACCTCGTTACCTTGAATCTCAAGGAGTGATTCCCGGTCGTTTATCATCTCAACTACCTAAACCTTCTTATTCATCATCATCCGGGGGTTCCCCATTCGGTTCAAAACCAGCTTCTCAATCTTTGGTGGTTTTTCATTTAGGCGCGAGGTTTCAACATCCTCTAGGTCCTTTATCCCCTGGAGCAAAAGAACTAGGGGATATTTTTACGTCACTCAATAAAGAACTTTTGGTCAAAGCCAAAGAATACGGATGTTTAGACGTAAGTCTTTGGAATGGGGATGAGAGAGATAGTGTGACGACAATTTTGGGAGTATATTATTTTAGGGATTTGGAGGGGTTGAATAGGTTTGCGCATGATGAGATGCATAGAAAGGGATGGGAATGGTTTGAGAGGTTTAAGAAGGAAGGAAATAATCATTTGGGGATATTCCATGAGACTTTTGAGGTTAGGAAAGGGGGGTGGGAGGGGATATATGTTGATATGCAGCCTGTTTTGTTGGGGAATGGAAGTTTGTGTGTGAGGGAGGAGGAAGAGGGAAGAGAGGAATGGGTTAGGACGTTGGTGGATGCTGGGAAAGGGTGGGGAGGAAGTTTGGGAACGCAGTTTTTGAGGATGGGGAGGGGGAGGGATGGGAAACAGGGTTGGGAGGAGAAGGAGTGAGTTGTGAAGAGGGTGGGGGAATGGGATTGGGGTTGTTTTGAAGGGAAAGGTTTTGTTTTGTTCGTTCGATTCAGGTGCAACTTGGGTTGTTTTTATTTCAGAGAATTGGGTCGCTAGGAAGGAATCGTGGTCAAATTTGGAGGTTATTTAATAATGACTAAATAGCAGGAACAAAAGAAACAAGTTTGTCGTCAACAGTCAGAATAAATAACGGATAAAATACTCCCCAACTTCAAACAAACGGCTGCACCAAAGAATTGTTTTCATCCTTGGGCCTAGGCAACTGCGGCAACATCGTCGTCACCCACCCAATAATACACGGCGCCTCCAACGAAATTCTAGTCCCAGTAGCAGTAGTTTCCATCTTTGCCTTTGCGCTGCTCTTGTCCTGTTTATGACTGGAGCTCAACTTGAACGGTCCGTAGCTGACTTTCAGGTTTGCATTAAACGACGACGACTCAATGGCTTCTTCAAGATGTGTCGTATCACCCCGGAATTCCATCTCAACATTAGACGCAATAATAAATGCCGTTGGATAAGACGGGAAATAAGCATACTTTACCAATTCGTCGGTGGATTTGGCGTCGATAAACTTTTTGAGCGCTGACCATCCAGGAGAGAGCTTGACGTCGGGAGCAACGTTGAGTTCTTGGTCGGCAAAGAGTTCACCGTGGAGCCAAGCACGGTTGATGGTCACCATTAGCGCCTCAAAGGAGATGTCGACGTTGCAGTTGGCTGCAGACTGGGAAGCCTTGCTGCTGGCTTGAGAGTAGCTGACGCCTCCGGACGCGGAAAAGAAGCCGAATCTTGCACTGAAGCTTGCTGAGGAAGCAGAAGAGGAGCTTGCTTTGTCGGACTCCTGGTTGGATGCTGAGACGTTGACGCTGATTTTGGTCCATTTGTTTGGTTTTGAATCCTGTGGGGATGGGGCGGCAACAGCGACATTGTTGCGCGTCAGGTTGAACTTGGGATCAGCCCAGCGGTCATCTGCCTCGGAGTAGTTGACTTTGACGACCTCGCCGCTGTCGGTTGACTGCTTCTCCACGTCCTGTACAGCGGGAGTTGCAATGGATGACTTGTTGTACGAGTCCAAGCCTTGTTGTAGTAGATTGATCTGCTCTTGGGTGTCCTGAATCATGTTGGCGATCCATCCGAGCTTCTCGTTTTTGCTTTTTGTGGCCATGTACTCGACGTTGTGCTTGTTTTTCTTGAGACTGGCTGTGCCGTGAGCGTCGAGAGCCGTTTGAACGGCGATTTGAGCCTCTTTGAGAGCCTGGGGTGTTGTTTTCTTGTTGTTTTGTGCCTCGTAGAGCTTCTGGTAGGCTACTCTCAGCTCCTTTTCTTCTTTGGTCTCGTCACTGTTTTTATCCCCGGTCTCGTCGCTCTTTTTATCCCCGGTCTCGTCACTCTTTTTATCCCCGGTCTCGTCACTCTTTTTATCCCCGGTCTCGTCACTCTTTTTCTCCCCGGTGACGGGAGGACTCCCGTTGGCATCTCCTTTCTCGGTTTCAGCGGGTTTATCGGCGGCGAGCGGACCGCCGAGGGAGGTCTCCAATCCCTTGTAAGATAGCAAGAGACGCTTCATACGTTTAATCTCGGACTCGTAGTCCTTACGGCTGAGCTTATTCTTGTTGGCGTTCCACGAGTTAATCTTGATGAGACACTCATCAGCCCAGTTGGGAGGCTCGAGATGGACCTCCTGCCACTCGGTGGTTCCGTCAGGATCAATGACGACGAGATTGCGGGCTGCTTCTTTGCTGGACTCGACGCGCTTCATGGCCGAGCTGACGTCGACGATTCCAAAGTAGTAGTCGACCTTGTATTTGCAGCCGTTGACGATCCAGTCCATGTACTTGGCTTGAGCGCGAGTCTTGTAGTTGCGAAAGTTGGCCTGGTTCCACTCGTCGTATGCCCACTGCTGCATCTTGACGTCGTTGGGGTATTGTTGTTTAGCGCTGTTGTAGGCGTCTTGTTTGGCTCTGTCCCATTCCTTCATGGCGACTGACCATGCCTCTTGCTTTTCGACGTAGACGTCAATGACCGTCTTGGTCGAGTTGGGTGCCAAGGAGGTGAGATACTTCATGGCCATGAGGTATCGCTCTGCTGCTTGGGTCTTGTGGCCGCCGACGCCCACGTCCGTGGGCGTGTCGATGGGAGCGTCCTCGGGGATGAGCATGTCGAGTGCTGCGGCATAACTGCGAGCCACGCTCTTTCCGGTTGGTCCAAGCATCAGTTTGCTGAGGGGAACCATTCCGTCGACGAGACGAGCCTCGTTGACCTTGACGCGGTGAGGTGTCTCTGCATGTTCCTTTGGGTTCCACCAGTATGGTCCCTCGGGGCTGTATGATTTGATGTCAGTGGTGTTGCACTTTGTACTTCTTGCACGGGTTGTTTGGAATAACTTACTTGCAGTCAATCGAAACACCGGGAACCTGGACAGTCAGGAGCTGCTCAGGAGCAGTTGGAAGGGTAGCTTGGAGTGCCTCGCGGATAGTCTGAGAGACTCTGGTTGTGCTGGCCACCATTTGCTCCGCGAGCTTGATGTCCTCCTCTGACATTTTACTGGCCATTTTTGGAAAAAGAATTGGTCTTGATTGCTCAAGAAAAAGATTATCGTATTTGGTGATGTTGAGCTGGATTAGACAAGACGTTCTGCAGCTTATTTATCTACCTTTGTACATCACGATGTATTTATCGTTTCCTCAAGGACTCAAAGGATCAACAACCCAATATCAAATACTCAGAGTCTAAAATCCCTTTTCTCGACGAGTCTCAAACTGCTGTCGGTTATTCACAGCACACCTAGAATCCGAGTCTTGCTCATGATTAGTCGGCTCAGCCCTAAATGTGGGATCTTCACTCTTTGAGACTAGATCGTGTTCGATGGTAGCTGAAAGGTCAACAGTTTTCAATAGCTCGTTTAAATATTGAGAACCTCGTAGGAAGATGTGGAAGATAGGCGTTTGTGGCTGCTTACCTACTGGACGTGGCCCACACACACCACCGGGTATCTACCAATGGAATAAGAACCACGGAATGACTCGCTTTAAAAGTCTTATCATCAAGACTTGGCGTATGAGACCTCGTGGTTAGGTACATTCGCAGTTTGACAATATTCAGAAGAGTGTTTGTCCGGCGTAAGGCTGAAAGACTGTGCCTTTTTGACCAAGGTGCAGGATCTAATACAATGGTGTTTATATGCTTGGCTACATGTAAGTGACAAAAGAGGAAAGCCCGAGACTGTTTAGCTCGACTCAGATGAGCTGAGAATGCGAATTTTATATCTAATTTGGGCTCTTTTGTGCGGTGAATTGACAGATACAGGCACTAGCAAGTGGAACTTTCAAGAGAGATAGAAAGCCCTTGGGCTAAATCGGGTGATGCCATATTTTTGAGTATTGCATTAGACGGACACTTTGATTGCAAACACATAATGATGTATGGGCACCGAAACTATTGCCGGGTTTGCGGGTCAGGAATCTAGATTTGAAAGGCATCTTGATTGTTGAAAATGTCTTTTTTTGAAAACTCTTCTTAATTTGGGACAAAGGGGCTTTTCAGATTGAAAAATATATTCTCCGTTTTATTCAGTGTTGAATAAATAATGAAAACTATCGAAGGACGCGCTCCTACTGAATGACCTTTACATCCACCTTGAGCTCAGAAAAGACCAGCGTGTTCTCGTTCGCGAAACGAAGTGTGATGGTCGACTCTCCAACCTTGTCAAGCGCTTGAAACTCAAACTTTCCATCCATTGTGCCAGGACGAACGAGAACCACGAGACCCTTTGGGTCCTCACCGGCCCTGATTGGGTGCGCTTCCTTCACCTTTCCCACCTGCACGGTGAAAACTCCCCATTGTTTGACTGTAATGGGCTTTGCGGAACTGAGTGTCGGACTTGGTTTATCCTGTTTGGCCGAATCGTCAACCAGCTCGTTTTCGAGGTAACGATTGAGGTCAGTGGCAATTGTCATGACCCTGGAACCTGGACCAGGGGGCTGTGGGGTGCTGCCTCTGGAAGTTGGGTTGTTGATTCTTCTCGTGATAGTGACGAAATAGGCATTGCCGAGCACCCATAAGACGCTGCTGGAAGTCCAGAGAGCAAAGTCGCCCAATTTCTGGCCTGGGGAGAGACGAACTGACTGGGGATTCGGACTGGCTGGATCGTCAGGTGAGAAAAGACTCTCCCAGTGGGACAGATTGTCTGTCATTGCATCTAGAGCTGGAAATGCGCTGGTGCAGACGCGGATTTCCATGGTGATGTATTCGCCGAGGACCTTGGTTTCGGGCGACTTGATAATATCAGCCGGAGCTACGATATACTCAATCACGCTTCCCAGCGGAGTGATTCTGATGAGGGGTTCGGGGGCCAGAGCCCATCCTTCCTTGATAGTTGTAAGAGCCGTAGTAAGGTTTGAAGCGCTGAGCGAGGCATTGGGTAATTTCTCTGTGAGTTGGCCACCGTTCAAGGTGCCTTTTCTTTCAATGAGGGTCCTGGCTGCCGCCAATCGGGGATCAACAGAGGTGCTAGAGGACATGATATTGAGCTTTGAAGGTGGGTGTTTGGGAAAAAGAACAGGGGAAAGGGAGTGCTGTCAGTGATGGGATCTTTAACCGATAACGAAGGACCAAAGATAAACCTCTCAAAAAAAAAAAAAAAAAAGATAAGATCCGAGTAAGAACACAAGACACCCCCACAGGAACTATTGGTCAATATTGATGCCGTGTGCCAGCCTATGGCGTCAATATTGATGCCGTGTGCCAGCCTATGGCGTCAAGTGGTTGGCTGAATCTACCAAACATGGACAACGCCCTGTATATAGTCACCAGCTGATATGGCACTATTGGAATGGTGTATTTGTTCCAAAAGTTCCTTTAAACCCCTAGAGATATACTCACGACAGCATTACGAAAGCACCACGACAATGTACGCCTTAGTCGATAAATCCCCCAATACAGCCACCGCCCATCTTATTAAAAAGGATGGATCGAGCCAGTCAGAATATACTTATCCAACAGTTTTAAAGCACAGCTTCAACATCAGCATCAGCATCCTTTTCTTCCATCATGGCCTTTACAGTTACATCAATTAGGGCCATTGACCCCGCCGTTAACCCGGCAAATACCCGAGAACTTATGCTAAGTGGCGACCAGTACACCGGCATCAGACGCTACACCTTGCTTAATGAGAGGGACCTATATCCAGGCCCCTTGCCAGTGGCCTTCCGTATTGCTCAGGGCAGCAGGGGAATTAGCATTGAGCTTGAGGGGACGTTCGGCTTCGATCAGTCCCCTGACTGGAGGGAGAAGAGCTACGTCGTGCGAGGCAAGCTGGGCGGCGTTGAGCTGGTCAGCACGCTCAGGCAACATGCCCTTGCCGACGTTAACAAAGTTTTCGGCACGCACTTCTCTTTTGTTGGGGCCGTAATCCTGGACTATCCATTCACGGCAAGCGGAGACTTTATCTGGCAGATAGAGTTTATTGTTAACCAGCCTGTCGTCAACCCGCCTGTCGCCAACCCACCTGTCGTCAACCCGCCTGTCGCCAACCCACCTGTTGTCAACCCACCTGTCGTCAACCCGCCTGTCGCCAACCCACCTGTTGTCAACCCGCCTGTCGCCAACCCACCTGTTGTCAACCCGCCTGTCGTCAACCCGCCTGCCATGATCGTTGCCCAGAACCGCACAAACCTCGAAATGTATATTTTCCCCGTCGGTGCAAGGCATGCGCTCTTCAGGATTCACAACCTTGACCTACTGAAACTGATCATCCCGCCCTACGATGCTAGCCTTAACCTTACCCCCGTTCAAGCTCGCGAGGCCATTGTCAAGTATGTCGCAGACAATATCTGGACCCGACTCCCAGGCGACGTCGATGTCTGCTTACGCTACGACGCTCAAGAAGGCAAGGCCCAGTCGATTTGTGGCGGGGCGTTGGCGTTGGGGCTTCTTCTCAATTACAAGTGGCATTCCCAAGCCACCAGATTCCCTAGGTCTGTCAATTGCGAGGACCTGGCAGCCATTGTTGAGGTAGCATTGATGGCTCTCGGTGGACGGCTCACACCGCAAGGCGCCTACGAGCCCTTCATCGAGTGCCAGAAGCGCTTTCGTGGACCTTTTGGCTACGTCAACCGAGGCCCGTTATTTGGATGGGCAGGTGTAGGTATCAGCTACCAGAACTGTAACAACCCCTTTTTCATGAGGAATGTTCCCTGGAGACCAGAGGTTAACGACCACGAGCCTCATCGAACGTATTTTAGATGCCATTATTGGGTCAGAGTCAAGCTAGGAATGCATCCCGACGACAGAGTTATCGACGTTTGCAAAGCACTGCGTAACCAGGTCACTAATATAATTACCTATGGAGATGGCTCCCAGAGCGAGGCACACCACATAACCAACAGCGTGGATGTTTGGAGAATTCTCCAGCCTACACCACAACAAATAACGGCCGGTATCCAAGTGCAGAACCGGCTAGGTATTAATCAAATTTTTTAAGTAACTGTGGGATTTATCAGGTTGAATGGGTAGCAATAGTCTAAAAACTTTTTTTTCTTTTTTTCACATGTCGAAAGAATGAATCTGCAATTTTTTTTAATTTTTTTTAATTTTTTTATAAATAGGAAACATGGAGGGTTTTATTGATAAATATGCCTTTTTCAAAACATGACCATGCTTCCTTTCTCGGGGCATCATGGCAGAATCTTTCGAAAGTAAACAATGGGTCCATGCGTTATTAAGGGATAAGGCACCAGTTCGTATTAAAGGGGGAATTGATAATGATTCAGGAACTTGAATAAACAATCATATCCCTTATAATCTATCTTGGATATAAGAAAGAATACCACTGAGATGCATGCATAAAAAAACGGAGAGACCCCAACCAATCGGCCTTTACCTCAATCCGATGTACATATATCTGTCTCGCAGCGGAACTGTTTTTCATTGGATCAACCAAAAACTGACAGATCATTTTCCAAATGGCAAAGATAAATTAATATCGGCGCCCAGCCCAGGGAGAAACTCAGCTTTGGAATCTGCACTTTTCATTTCCCCCCGCTCTCAATTGCCCATCAATCATCCATCATGTTTGAATCCCTCCTAACCTTCTTCACAAGACGCATATTCCCCTGGGGCTCCTACCCAGATCTCGTGAACTATTTCGAGTATAAAAAGACCTGCCTGGATCGCAATATCAAGGCTATTACTACTGCTGCTCCTTGGGCAGCAACAGAATCAGGATATGGCGATCCCGAACATCATCATCATCATGGGCATGTCAAACCATTCTGCCTTAAAATAAGTAACAATTTTTCCTGGCCAGTCCGAAAACTTCCTTTGGGTTGGTTCATTTATAGACTGACCATGGCAAAGTGACCTATGTCCGAGACGACCTAGAGCCCGGGAGCTCCATCACCACCACTATCAATAGTTCCGAGTCTGAAATGGGGGTTCTTCAAGACCTTCATGACATGAAAGGGCTAGTAGCGGCAATGGGTTGGCGCCACAATCATTTCGAGAGGAGGCGATGGGCCTTTCCATTCTAGTAAGGCTTCCTCCACTACTCTTTCCGTTCACTCACTGACGACGAATGCCAATGGTGTAGTCCTTGCGCGGCTGCTTTCTGGCTCTGGAAGTTCCGCCGCCACCCGCGCCTCAAGTTCCTAGGGGTAAAGCCCATCGCCGTCGCTTCATGGGTCCTGGTGACGGGCCGGATTTGGACGGCTGAGAGATACCACTTTCCTCTCCAGTTAGCAAAGTGGCACATAGCCCTTGTTCATGATGATCTCAGAATGCTGGAAAAGAAGACGCGTGAAGGCGTTTTGACTGAAAGTGACAGAAGCCTTCTCCCTAGTCCAAAGTTTGACACATCGCGATGGCCAGCCCCCGAATGCTTTGGACTCGAACAATAACCGATTGCAAAGTGTTATGGGGAGAAGCCACTTGGCGCTGAATGGTTGAAGATAAAGATAAAGATGTAGCCGAGTCTCAGATCTGGGGTCCCTATTTTGCTGAAACAATAAAGCTCCAAAAAAGGTGGCGGAGGCCGAGTCTGCAACTGGGATGAGGAGATTCCAATTCTTTGTAAACTGGTAGGAGCTACCCCCGCATGGGGTTTTCTATGTACAAATTTTCTTCCACCAATGATCGTATCATTTGCATGGCAAAATTGATAGCAAAAGTAACAAGCAAAGACTCACAACTGCAAATCATGTCCCAAAGTTGTTGTGAGGCCACCAATCCTCACACAAATGTCACATATCCCCTCAACGAATTCACAAGCTCCATTGAATCCGCGTCCAGTTGCATCTGCGAAAGCCACGGCGGATCCTCCTCACGATTGGCACTATCCGCCTCGACCTCATCGTTTTCATCTGCTGCTCCCTTGCTCATCGTGGAATCCTGTGTCGATGATCGACCCGGCAACCCTGGTGCCTGCTCAACAAACATAGGTGGGCTGCTGGGATAGACCACAATCTCATCATCATCATCCTCAAACCAATTCAGTCCATACAGCTTTTCAATCTGGCCCGACTGGCTAGCCTCTTTAGCCTTCTCAAACTTGTTCGATATTCCCTCGTATAGCACTGAATCTGTTGCCCCGGCCTTGAAATGTTTGCTTAACCTCGTTGCTGTGTCATCAAGGTCATCTAGCAAGATGCAATCATCGCCTTCGTCTTCTAGTGTGTTGTTGATATTGCCCCTCCAGGATTTATCTGCTCCCAAAGCTGGGCCTTGCATGATGCCGACCTCCTCATCAGACAAGGACAAGTCTATGCACTCTACATCCATGTCATCAACAAGAGAAGGCTTCCAATCAGAGGCCCCTTGAGCACCACGAAGTCCGATATTTTCTGGTCCAGCCATTTTCTCAAACTCTTTCGGCTGCCTCATAGTACTGAATTTTGCGCGCTTCGTTCGTTCGTGGCTGTCCTGTGTCGCCACACGCTTTTGGGGATTTGACTTGCCCGAAGTTTGATTGGAGTGCAGGTCCCCCCCTTTCATGCCTTTGAGCAACTCTCCTTCGTTGTCTGCGTTCCGCTTGGGTCGAGCATTACTCCGCTTCCGCGGCTTGTCGATGCCCTCTTTGCAGCAACGATGGTTGCATGCCTTGCCGTTCTTCGTAAGGGCCTCCCCAGTGCACACATGGTTACACCGCCATTTTCCGTTGGGCAATTGAACAGGTGCAGGAGTGAATGTCTGATTAGAATTGAAGTCAAGTTCGGCCTCTTCCATTTCAAGAAGATCCTCAATGCTTGGGAAATCTTCAAAATCAGGCTCTAAGAGAGGCTCTGTGGTGAATGCCGTGGTCGGGTGCGCCATGTCCGAGTTATCCGCCAGTCCCAGGAGATCTCTGTCATCAATCCCACCATCGTCATCCATAAAACTCCCTACATCAGGCGTCTTCTTAGTGACCTGAGTAGGCGCAGGCTTGGACGGTTTGGGAAACGCGGATGCCGGTATGTTATGGTGGACCGCCTTGGAGACGTTCGTTCCAACGATCTCCTCGCAGCTGAAATGGCAAGCAATAGTGTGACTGGTATCATGTAGCGGAACGGTAAACTTTAGTTCGAGTCCGTATGGCTCAAGCTTTCGTATGTTGCCCCTCCAGAAGAATCCAACAACACCGTCAGACGACTCGGCAAGAAACGTGAGGGACGGACTACGATTTCTCCAAGTTGGAACCCCCTTGCGGTTGAGATATCGCAGTACGGCCTTCATTTCGAGATGCACAGTGGGAGCTCCGGACCTCTGAATCTTGTGACCAACGACGACAAGATCGAGATCCAGTCTTGGAAATTTGTCGAGACTCGCCAGCATGATACTTCCGAACGGGGGGTTTCTGGACATGTATCGCTCAATGTCTTGTGGCTCTTTGTCAGCAAGATCCAAAATGGTCTTGACGCCTTTGGCCTGAAGCTTTCGCATTCCCACCGGTCCAATATTTGGTACCTGGGTCAGCTGCGTGGCGCGCCCTTCCCAAGCTTCGGCAGAAAGGGATCTTGCAAGCTCCAGCGCGCTCTTCAAACTGACAGAGTCTCCATCATGTGCTTTGCAATCGATAACGGCTCGGATAAGGCGGTTGAACCTTTCAAAAATGGCTTTCCGTTCACTCGCCAGCTGTCTTTTGAGTTTGTTGACTTCGGGAGAGTCTGGGTATTGGACACAGCCAAGTTGAGCTTGAACGATAAGAGAGATCTTGTGCCAGTTTTGGGTAATGGCCTCCTTTACCGGGTAGAGAATGAGCTGAGATTGGTTGATCTCGCGAAACAAATTCCTCTCGGTGGGTTTGAGCCGGAATTCCTTGAACTCGGTTGCCTGGGAGATGACGGTGATCAGGGATTCCATTTTGGCAGCTCGCGGAATTCGCAACAGCATCTTCATCGTGGCAAACTCAACAAGGTACTTTGACATGGCCACTCCATACTCGGTACACTTGAAGGTTTCTCCATTCGTTATCAGGTCGACCGATTGAAGCTCCTTGATATCACGCTCACATATCTCAGCCAGTTTATCGTCGATTTGGTCCGGATTGGAGGTCGAGTCGGTAAGACGATAATAATTCGGATTCCTTCGGAGTCTGACGCTCAAGAATGTGCCACTGAGCCATGTCTTCCCTGACTGGAGGTTGTGAATGGTTCCTAGGCAGATCTCAGAGTTGAGGTGCTCAATAAGATTGAGATGAAGGGTGCTCTCGAGAATTTCTTGACCAGACACCATCTTCTCGTACCGATTCTTGTTTTCCCTCCGAGTCAGGATAACCGCAATAGCGCTGTCGTCAAACTGAGGCCGTCCCGCGCGACCGAGCATTTGCATCACCTCAAGATCACAGTACTCTTGAACTTTGTCGTCACTGAAGCCGACAGTTCCCTTGAGAAAAACTGTATGGCATGGAAGGTTTATTCCCACGGCAAGAGTCGAGGTGCAGCAAATGACACCAAGCTCGCCTTTGAGAAATGACTGTTCCACCGCCATTCGATCCTGTTGCTCAAGGCCTGCGTGGTGAAATGCAACCCCAAATTTGACAAGCTCTTGCAACTCTCTTCCAACAACAGGAATCCGTTTGGTGGGCATTGGCCACGGCTTGTCTCCGGCTGGTCTGCTGGAGGCATAGTCAGCCAACACGGCGGCTGTCCCCTGGCAAGACTTCCTGGTGAAACAAAAGATGAGCATGGGCTTTTTCTGAGAATGGCGGGAGATCAAGCCAGCAATCCTTTGGTCGAGAAAGTTGTCAAACATGTACTCGTTGCCGCTGTAGTCGTAGCCGTACACAAATTTTTGGAGTTTGACAGGCCGAAACTCTTCTCCAAATGTCTCTCGATGGGCCGGTATATGCTGGTTCGTGTGATTCCGTCCGAGCCATTGGGCAATGTCATCCGAGTTTGGAACTGTTGCGCTCAGCGCAACAAAACGCACGTTTGCCCCGATCGTCTTCATTCGAGACACTACAGCCTCAAGAGTCGCACCCCGAGCATCCTTGAGGATGTGGACTTCGTCGATCAGGAAGAGTTCGACCAACTGCAAGAGTCGCTTGTGGTCCTGCCACTTTCGAGTGATGGAATCCCACTTCTCAGGCGTGGTGACGATGATGGACGCGTCCCCAACTCGCTTCATTTCAGCCTGTGATGTGTCTCCCGTCAACTCGGCACACGTCAAGTTCATGTGCGCAAATTTCTTTTCCCAATCACGAGCCTTTTCGTAGCAGAGAGCTTTGGTAGGTGCCTGATATACAATCTTGTAGTTTTCGTTACCGCGGTCGAGCGCAACTTTGCAAATGGCAAGTTCCAGAATGGCCGTTTTGCCACTTCCCGTTGGCGCTGCAATCACTACATTATCGGTTCCTTCATAAACGAGCGGGAAACACTTGGATTGGACTGCGTTGAACAATTCGTACGGGAATAGAGAGCGGAATCTCTCAGGCAGAGCTTGTCGCAGGCTAATGAGACGGACGCCATGAACAAGAGGCGTTGCTGGTCCATCTGCTTGCGGTCCTGTGGAGGTAAGAGGCGTTGGAACCTGGTTCTCGAGATGGGGTTGTGTCCGGAGACCATGGTGAGTTTGACCCTGTGCCCTGGAGGGCTGAAGTTCGTCATATGGGTCTTGTTCCCTCGCAGAACCCGACCAGCGATCCGAATGGCCGTCACCGTACTCAGAATAGCGTTGCTGAGAGTGAGGAGCACCATATGCTAATTGGGGCACCGCTGTTGCGCGTTGTGGCTTTAGGTTTGGACGACCGATTCTGGCTGTAGGGCTAGAGCTTGATTGCGGAGGATTGTCGAGGTGCAACGGATCAGCGAAGGATGACTGGTTCCGTCGGGGAAGCGACGGTGGAGTTGCTTGCTGGCTGAAGGCGTGAGAGGCAGCGCCGTACCCTGAATGGCGATTAACCCGAGGCGCAGAGTGTGAAGCCAAGTTTGAAAATGAGGCTTGGTGGGATGGTGAAGGTTCTGCATCCTCAAAATATCCGCCGGCGTTGGCAGTAGAGCTTAAGGAGGCTTGTACAGGCTGGCGAGGAGGAGAACGGTGGAAATTACTAGCTTGTGCATTGCCTCTTGAATGTGGATTGGGAAAGTCAAATTGGTAATCGTGGTCGACCGGCTGGCGGGGATCAAATCCGTATCTTCCCTTGTATTCGGGCACTTGGGTTCGGTAGGATGCTTGGGAGTGTCGAGGTAATTGATCTCGGGTACCTGATCAGGAGCAATGTCAGGGCATGTCTTTGGGATCGGGGAGCAGGATTTTAAAAGATACCAGAATTTCCACTCCCAACTATGTAGTAATCTGGCTTGCTGAGTGGTGGCTCAAACAAGTCGTATGCATCCATAGACTCTTCTTCGAGGTGTCCAGGTGGCATGTACGAGCTGCTTGCGGGTCGTTGCATACGTTCGGGGGGATCATCATGAGTATTCCGAACGCGACTTGGAGGTTTCCATAAAGGATTGTTTGGACGCCATTGCCCTGGCATTTCAGTGAAGAACGTAGTCGAGGTTGACGTTTGCGAAATTGAGAGCAAGAACTCGGACAATGTAACGAGATTAGTGAGAGATGCAACAAGTTCGAACACAGGAAAACAATGACACTGACAAGAATGATGATGCAAGTTGAGAAATTTAGGCACCACTCAAAAATCTCCCCGTTATTTAACTTGGAAGGTGTTGGAAGGTTCATGGAGTGGAGGTTCTCGAGGGGCGCTCTTTCCTCCATGAACTCGATCGGCGTCCCAGACCCCTTGCACCCCGACTGATAACCTGGAACCTTGAAAATCTCCCAAAAAGCGGTATATTTTCTCCTTAATGTGACCAGTGAGCTACCCAACGATCCTTCATGTTCTGCTATCCCAAAAAACAAAAACAAAAAAGAAAAAGAAAAGATGTCATGATAATTGCACACCAACCAAAACTTTTGCAAATCCCCGACCTGGGGGCGCCATGTTGCGTATATATGCTTCCCTGTAAATGCCCATTCCCATCCTTAAAAACAATCCTCTCAATCATCAGCCTTCTTTCCTCTAGATGAAGGACTGCGTCCGTGGAAGAGCAGCGGCGATGAAGGCCGCGAGGTGGAGAGTCCCGAGTCAAGAGGGTTGACACTCAATCGGTCCTGGTCGACGTATCTTGGTGTCCCCTCAACCGTGGTCTTTTCATAGCTCGCAATGGTGATAGGTGGCGGCCGGACGCGTTTGGATTCGGGCAAGCTGTATAGATAGGTTGCCGAGAGAACAAGGGTGGTACCAATAATGAACTGTGTAAAGTTAGTACCCAATCGCAAAGACAGCTTGTCGGGTCAAACGTACCGAGCCCGTCATCTCATAGTTGAAGAAAAAGACGCTAAACACGAAGCTGATGACGATGCTGATGCTGGTTGCAAAGTTCTTGGCGATATTATCCGCATAATTGATGCAGATGGAAGCCAACAAGCCACTGACAGACTGGAGCACAATGGCCGTCCAGACAATTCCATTATATCCGTCAAAGAAGCCATGTTTTGCAATCTCAGCTCCGTCGTTGTAGATAACCCCAACAAAAAGTGCAGGGAACAAAGAGTAGAATGACAGCTGGATGTTCCGGGTCCAAACGGACGCGGGAGAAGCTGAATCCTTGAGAACCTTCTCAAAGTAAACCCCAGTCAGGCCGGACACCAAGGCAGCAACTACCACGGCAGTTACGCCGACCGAGTAGCTCATGATGAGTTCCCGGGGGTCTTGGTCCTCCTTGATACCTTCATATGTGGCCGATCTCCTGGTGAGCTCGGTCACAAGCCCCGTCACACTCCGCTTGGTCAATTCCCTTGCCGCTTCCGCCACTCCACCTGCAAATGTACCGAGCTCATGGACAGATCGTGGGAAGAAATGGTCGCTGAAGTCGTGAATGTTGAGAATAGCCCGTTTGGCATCGGGGGATGGGAGAGAGACAATCGAGACACCGAGGGTCAGGATAACCAGTGATACCCAGCGTCGAACGCCCAGCGTGCGGCCGAGCAAGACTACCATGAATACTGCGGTGGTAATGATCTATGGGTTGAGTCAGTAAACCATTGAGTTCTTCAGTCCGCGCAAAAGGGGTCCTACCTTGAGCTGGAAAAGAACCTGGAAATGGACAGGATCCAAGTTTCCGAGCGCAACATACTGCAGCGTATTTTCAAAGGTGTAGAGCACCGCCGGGATTGCCAGCTTCCAACCATCCCCCGAAAATACCGAATTATAGACTTGTTCGAGGAGCACTGTCACGGGTGTTTGTGGTGCAAGACTCCCAGAAACTTCGTAAATCGCAAACGTGAGGGAGATGGCGAGCTTGAGTACTTCGTTCAGGAGGACGGCGGTCGAGGGAAAGTATCGGTGGTCACCGGAAGGTGTCATTACTCGGGAGTAGTGCATAACCTGTCATTTTCCTTTCCGTCAGTCGCCGTCTTGAAGAAAGGTAATTTGGACGAGCGCACCAAAATGAGGGCCGAGTTTTGGAATGTCAACTACAGGGAAAACCATGTTAGTGGATGCTGTTATGTTTGACGATTCTCCAGTTCCACCAGGTCGTCGCGTACTGTGATTAAAGAAGCCTGCTTCATGGGCAGGCTCAACAGTGTTGGCCCGCTCGCGGGCGTGGATCGCAGCGCCATGGCGTCGTTCTGAGGAGCGATGTAAAATATCGGAACCTTGATGGATACTGGCAAAGGGAAGGTTCGAGATCTGGGTCTGGTCTGCGCAGCGACCAATTGATGCTTTCGGGAAATTTGCAATTGCCTTTTGGGATTTTGACAGAACAATAAAAGAACAGGTGGGCGACGTCACAGAAAGAAAATAATGGGAGCACAGAGGGCCTTGGATCGTGTTTCGATGCCCTGTTTCGTCGCTAGCGTCTCGTAAGTTTGTTGGAAAAAGCCACACAGATCAGGGGGGAATGTGTGAGAACAAAGAGAAGAGGAAGAAAAAACGTGGAAAATCGACAAACAAAAAAAGAAAATCCGTCAGTTGAAACATTTTTGAATTTCCATTATTTTTTTCTTACTGAATGATCTGTGCCGCTTTCAGATTGGCTGGTGGTGTTGGCCTTCAACTTTGAAGCTGTGAGAATGGGGCACCACCCCTTGCCCTTGCAGATCGCCAAGTGAGGGGTGACTTTTTGATACAGGGAGTTTGGCGGGGAAGTGTATGCGGGGTAAAGTACCTTTAGGGTACCAATTGAATTTCTCGGCGATCTTTTTTTGATCTTTTCAAGCTCTTAGACCAGCGATGATCACAACTTTGGACGGATATGTCGGAAGCTTTTTTTTCTTTTTTCCTTTCACAATAAAGATCACAAGATGGAGTATTGTCAAAGTTCCAAAATCCAATCCGTTGCACCTGTTGTGCACCCCCAAAAGCTTCAGGCCTGTACCATCAAACACCCATCAACGACATCACAAGACATGTTGCACATGGAATCGACACGGCACAAATTTTGGTGGCTGGGCCAGGTGACTGATCGCTCCATCCCCGCGAATTGAGGAAGCCACTGACGGCACAGAATAACACCTCTTCCCCGGATTTTAGGCCGAGTGATCAAAATGACAAAATCTTATGGAATCCTTTTCAGGAGTTTTGTTGGTGAAACAAAAATTATGATGCCGTCTGAGGCAGCCCTGAATGACAGCAGTCCCGGATGCGGGGAGCCGAGGCCGGTATCCACTCAACTGCCGGAGCCCGGATGACAGTGGAGGCCAGGGCCCGGGATGCCCAGACCGGACCCGATGTCATGACATAATCGGCTTTGCACATCTTTTAAATCATAACAAGTGAGTCATGTTTTATCATTGAACCCGAAAAGGCATGATGAGTAGGAACATGATCGCATGTTAAAAATCTGAAAATGAAGAACCACCCTGGCCCCTGAGTGTGAACAACTGTCACATTAAGGGTCCCAACTTTATGCATCACTCCCGAGCAAACAGCCATCAATCACTCGTTCAGCAATTCGTGATGGCTCTCTCCAGTAGTGACGGCAAGCTACATGTCACTAACCGTCTTGCCGTACAAACAAACCTCCCGATGCATTACAGCAAACGGACAAATCATATACAACATGCCTTCTCCCTCTTGATATACCAACATTCTCTCTCCCAAAATGAAATCCTTTCTTTCTCCCAGACCTCCCACATTCAAGCTAGGTAATCAACCTCCATCAAAATGGCCTCATCCTCAACCTCAACCATCATCTCAGCCCCCAAACAATCCAACTCGACCCAGACGGCGACCTAACCCTCATCATCCGCGACGCATCAAAATCCCACTCCCGCAGCTTCCTAGTCTCTTCCAAAATCCTAACCCTCGCCTCTCCTTATTTCACCAAAATGTTTGCTCCCCACGGCTTCAAAGAAGGCCGCGACCTCCGCAAAGCCAAGAAAAACGGAATCATCCCCGAAATCACTCTAGAAGACTTTATCGACGCGATGGACTATTTGTTGCGCACAATTCACTTTAAGCTGCCCCAACAACAACAAAAGCCAGAAGAACAGGATAGGATTGGTCCCAGGGAGATTGCAAGGATAGCTGTTCAGACTGACAAGTATGATTTACATGCCACCACGGAAGCTTGGAGGGAGAGTAAGTGTACTGCAAATAAGTTTCCGATGAGTACGTATAAGAGGTGTTGTCATGATTGGGCATTACATTTTGGTTATGCGATTGTGAGTGCGAAGCTGTTTAGGGCACCGGGGTTGTCAGGGATGGTGGCAAAGTATATTGGGAATTTCCCGTTTGGGTTTGAGAGTTTTTGGGCGAGGGATGAATTGATTAGTACTCATTTGGATGAGGAAGTAATCGGTATGTTAATCACTTTTACACTATAGAGTACATTGTTTCTGACACGGTGTGTCACAGAGGTTCTTAGCACGACCATCACCGCCACGCTCGAAAAGCTCAAACGTCGTTGTGTCGATCAAGTCCTGGAAGAACTTGGCAATAGCACCTACGGCGGCGGAAGCGGGGGCGTCTGCAGCACTGAATCCCATCTCTACTCCTGGCGTTGCGCAGTTGCCCTCTACTTTGGTGTGGGCCTTCTCCAAACCCGTCACGGCGACGGCAAGATTCGCTGCTCGGTTGCGTCGGCTGTTGATCGATTCCAAAACGCTGCGTCCGAGTGTATGAAGCGCCTTGGATGTCCCTTGAAGCGCAACCCAAAGATTCATCGACTTCTTGTCCGCTTTTTGGTGTTTTGGACTCGATGGTTCATGACATGACGAAAATGAAAAAGGAGATCAAGAAGGAGATTGCCTGGGAGAAGTTGCCTGTTGCTTTTAGGCCTGTTCCGGGTACAGGTAGTGAGTCTGAGGCTGCCTGTTGTGAAGGACATGTTGTTTGTAGTTCTCAGCAGCGTGGTGATCATGTTTATGATTCTGAGGAGGGTGGTGATGAGGGTGAGGATGAAGATTACGAGGGTCTGGACGACGTCGTTGTGATATCGGAGGAGGCGATTATGGAGGCTATATATCTTATGTCTGGTATTGCTTTGGGTCGCTGATATCCCTTCGGGTTGAAGGAGCTTTGATTTAACGTAGAGGTCATATAAAGCTATCACGGTCATAACATATCTGCACTGAATAATTGAAGACTTATGATTCTTAGGACCTGCCCTTTGAAGATTGTTGATGATCACCGACTCACAAACTGCAATATGACTCCAATTACTCATATTCATACTCATAAATTGACGACATGCCGTGATTGTTGCCGGTTAAATGCCTGATATTGCTCTCACACTCCATGTGCCACTCCATATCATCTTCACATCCACGAATCCCGGCATTTGATGAGTTCCCCGTTTCCCCAGTTTGCGGGGTGCATATCATCCCGCTGTCATCCGCTCCCATGGAGTCTGGACTCTGGAACAAACCAACCCAGACTCATCAAAATCACTGCAGTAACCACCTCTAACCACCACTTATTCAAGATGCGTCTCCTAACCATCCTTCTACTAGCAGTAGCAACTGTCGAAGCACACTGTTTGTTTTGCCTCCCCTAACCAAACCCTATTCATCCTCTAACTCCCTCAGACAAATTCCCCCGTCTCATCATCAACGGAACTCCCGAATCCTCCGACTGGCACGCCGTCCGCCAAACCAAAGTAACAAACTCCCGTGACAACGGCGGAGTCTCAGACGTCAATTCCCTCGACATCCGCTGCTTCAGCGGTGCAACCCCAGGCAAAGCAACCGCCACAATCACAGCCGGTGACACCCTCGGCTTCGTCGCCTCCTCCGGCATCATGCACTTTGGTCCCGCCCAACTATACATGGCTCGAGTTCCAGATAATAAAGACATCAACACATGGGACGGAGCCGGTGCCGTCTGGTTCAAAGCTGGCAGCATCAGTGCTGTAGATAATGGAGGCAAAGCTCTAACCGGAACGGCATCTACATGGCCTGCTTATCGTATGTAACACGTCTTCAACCTGACAAAATGAAGGTTCAACTAACGCTGTAAACAGAAAAAAACCAAGTCAACTTCAAATTACCTCCCGCCCTCCCAAGCGGCAACTACCTAGCCAGAATAGAAAGCATCGCCCTTCATCTCGCCCAACAACCCGGAGGTGCACAATTCTACCTCAGCTGCGCACAACTCAAAGTAATCGGGGGAGGAAATGGCACTCCAGGACCATTGGTATCATTTCCTGGAGCATATAAAAGTAATGATGCGGGCTTAATATGGCCTAATTCACCTGCAAGGACGAGTTATACCGCTCCAGGACCAACAGTCTGGGAAGGGTGATGAAATGTGCATTGTGCATTGTGCAGGAAGAAGACCCTGCCAAGACCAAACCACCACCAGAAAAAAAGACGCTATCGCGGGTGGCTGGGCGCACACACCACAGGAAATTCGCTTGATTGACCAATCAGAACGTTTAAATGCACGGGCCATGAGGGGAGGCCTCGACCTAGCTGTTTTAAAATGGGGACATCCGGGAGGCTTTTCATGCGACGGCGGTGAAGCGGTCCCGTCGGACGACAGAACAATCAAATCTAAAAATCGTTTTTCCACACGACCCTTTTCTCTACCTAACGTTACCACTGCAATCCAGCAAATACTGTCACATACCTCGCGCATCCTGTAAATTATTCCACAACCTATCAAAATGCCTGCCGTCGAAATGATCCCCAAGCAACAACAGCCCATGGAGGCCGTTCCCACCGATGAGCGCGCAGCCGATAAGATTGTTTCACAACAACCTGTGAGTTCTCGCCTCTCTCTCTCTCTCTCTCTCTCTCTCGTAAAACACAATGCGCGCCGATATCCTGTTTGCTGACATTTAATTAAAAAAAAAAAAGAAACCCGAACCCATGCCACAAGCCGAAAATGAAATGACTCTTCGCGGCGGCGGCATGAACATTGGCTTCAACAAGCACTGCTGCGGATTCAACTGCGCTTTTTACAAGAACTGCTGTTAATTGAGGAGGGACGGGGATGAAATGACTTTTAATGAGATTTTTTTTTTTGGACGAACAGGGGAAAGGAAGATATTGATACCAATGATTGTAAAAGAGAGATAATGATACCTAAAAATGGAAATTGAGGGACCGGCCGATTTTATCAAGTTGAAATAAAGTTGGATAAAAAAAAAACACCAAGATAATATTCTTGCATATTGCATGTGCTTCAGTGGGTCTTGCCAAATGCCAATTGACAGTCCCATCTCTTGTCCTTCCTGTCAAGTGGTCATGATGATGTCATATCGCTTCCCTCTGTCTTGGTCCCCAGGGGTTCTCCGAGATGCTACTTTAACAACTCTTTCAACCCATTGGGAAATATACCAGTCCTTTCCCTTCCTTCAGTATCCTGCAGCCCTAAAACATCACAATGAACCCCCAAAGACTCACATTCGTCCGTACCGCCTTGCGTCAAAGCCGCAATGCCCGCCATCAAATCCGTCTAAGCAGCACCCACAACCCAAAAACTCCCCAGGGACCACATGTTGGAGACAAAGGAACTGCAAAGGTGTATAACAAGGATGGTACAAATCCAAACAAGAACTTTGTGTATGTGTCGGCATTGTCAGAGACATGAGGCTAGGTACAGTCCATACTGATATACTCATGTTCTAGATATCTTGGAGCTGCCGTTATTGGTCTCGGAGGATGTGACAAGGGCATGTATAATGGGCTTGGAATAGGCTTGTATTCAAATCAATATAATAAACTGTAATGGCCTCAAGGTCCTTGTCCTTCCAACA
>MU865315.1:207956-277373 GCA_033297215.1 Podospora fimiseda | reverse complement strand
TAGAAACCATATATATACTGCAATTGAATTGTGAAGTGCTGACTTTACAATTCGACGTTCCTTTTGGAAAGTTGGTCAATTGGTCATTGCAGTGCTAGTCGTCCCGACCGTCACACAAAACAAGAAAGTAACAAAAAGAAAAATCCCAAGATATATATCTAAATGTTGGAAACGACTGACTGCCTTAAACCACCCTAACCGAGCGATCGAACGATCCTATTATTTTCACAATAATAATAAAAATAAAAAACCTCCAGAGCTCATAAAATTTTTGAAATATTTTGGTTTTCCCCCTTTTGACTCTCCACCGCTCTTTCCTTCTTTTTCCTTCCCTACTACTCCTTCTTCGCCTTTCTTCTCCTTATAATAATCAAAAACTAAACAAATTGTACGACGAAACGAGTGTAAAAGAACCTTCCCCCCTGCTCTTCTTTTGATTCGGTTGTTATTCCATAGTCTCTCCATCCTCCCTCGTAAAATTTCGTGTATGTGTAAAGAGTAGAAAGAATCTGTGTATAAATATATGTGCGTGTGTGTGTGTATGCGTGAATATATGTCGAGTCAAAGAAACAAAAAGATGATGATAAACGATGAGAACCAGAGGAAAGAATGGCTAGAAGAAAAACAGCAAAAAGTATATATGTAATAAAAACGTTCCCAGATGTCACGGCGCTGGCCCTGGGTCTGGGAAACCCAGGGGAACAGCCTACTATATAAGCTATTCGAGTGCAAGTCCTGGGGACTTGTAGTCTTGTATCCTTTTGTGAGAGCATGGCTCAGTGGGCAGAATGGCTCCCAGTGCTCGCCGTGACACCAGATATAATACCATATGCCAAGGTAAAAAAAAATATGATGATGCTTGTTTCCAAAAACTTGGACAGGATTTTTTTGACAAAAGAAAAAAAAAAGAATTGAGGGTGAATAAATTTTTCCCTTCAAGGCAAAAAAGCAAACGAGCGGTGTGAAAAAAAAATTATAAAAAAAACCCCCGTATACCTCCCCCCCTTATTCCCAACGCCATAATGTTATATATCCTCCATCCCTATCCAAAATATTCGCGCACCATCCTCCAAAATCCTGCGTGACTACCTCGTTGGCAAAGTATTGAAATCCAATTCTCCTCCCATAGTGTTCATACCCATAGCCATCGGGCTTAATGGGTGGTTCATATCGGAATTGGTCCTTTGAAGAGCCTGGAAATCACCGACTGTTCGTATTGGTGGTGGGGGATGATGCCCCCCCATCGCATAACTATTATTCCTTTGTTGTGGTGGTCTCCCAATCATTCCATTACCGTGAATACCGGCTCCAATTCCGCCACCAAATCCTTGGTTCAGATGCATCTGTGAGGGAAGCCCATGTATATTTGGCGTTGAATTAAGACCGTGTGGATTCATGCCCTGCATCTGCGGGCCTAGATTGGTAAAAGGAGATAACGGTGTTTGCTGATGGTGTGATTGCTGACTACTCAAGACACCAGATGCTCCTAGTGATGACTGGGGGGCATGGCTGATTGGACTCATGACCATTTCTGGTGGCATAGTGGTAAAATCCGTCTGAATGTGTGGCAACCCGTCCATCCCAGGTGACATAATCGGTGGTGAGCTGACAAAAGGCGAGTTCATGTCGTTATTGCTCGAAGATGCGCCATTGGGGCTGTTGTGGTCGGAGCTGCGGTCATCCATGCGCGAGACTGAAAACTTGTTATCGTAGCTATCATAGCTTGCAGGCTGGCAGATGGATGAAGCGCCGAAACCATCGAAAAGGTCAATATTGCAGACGGGGGCGGTCTCGGGAGCATTCTGCAGCATCGGACTAGCCAGCTTCGGCAGAGCTGCATGAACCTTACTCAGCAGCAATGGCAAATAGCGGCTGTCTCCGGCGCGCAGAATTGTCACAATGTTCAAGATCTTCCGCAACTGATCCTGGGGGCCTGGCGTAAATGGCGTTCTTGGTGCTGGCTGCGTCGCGAGAACCTCGGCCAAATCCGCGGTGACGGCGAGGAGTTTCTCTACCAACCCAAGACCGCCAAGACCGAGGTTGACAGGAAACTGAGAAACCATAGGAAGAAGTTGACTAATCTCGCTCTGTGGCAAGGTGTAAGAAAGCCCTGCATCGTGTCCGTTTCCATTTGCAATTTCAAGCTTCCATGCCGTATCCTTGAGCCAGTGAAGGTTGATGGGCATCTCGGCAAGTTGAGATTGCGTGTCGTTCAGATAAGGTGGCAACACCTCGTGCAGGCGCTTCTCCAAATCAGAAAGATAGGGTTCCGAGCATTCGCCTTTGGTTTTCATCCACAGAGAAACGAGGCCGTGGTCGAATGGGTGGAACAATTGTATTTGTCGGAGGAAAGTCGGCAGATGGTGGAGCAAAGGGTCGGTGGGATTATCGTTCTGGGAGGGCAGGTTAATGGTGGCCTCGAGTGTCAATGGGCGACGGTGTTGTAACGCATAGGCACTAAATAGTATGCTCATCAGCTACACATGAACAACGTGGAACGACATGATCTACGGGGAGGGGGTAGCCTTGGGGGTACGCACCGTTCAGTCACAAACAGGAGCCAGTACAGCCGCCTGCATCTGGATGCATCAATAGCGTCGTACTGCATGGATTGCGGCTCCTCGTTCATCCTCGAAATATGCGCCAATGTTGTGGCCTGGCGCAAATAGAACCACGCCTTATCGTGCATTTCAAGACCGTGGTGCACTGCGAAAAGGAAAAAATCGGTGCAAAGGGTGTTGAGAGTACGGGGCACAGTGAAATCTTCGCCCTTGCGCACGCGAATTGTTTCCTCCATCAAATTGGTACTGGTGAGGATGTTGCCGCCCATCATCATGTCCGGGTTGAATGGGTCATTCATCGACATGCCCATATTTGGCAAGACCATTCCCGGCTGTAGCGAAACGAAGGCGCAGAATGATGTGAGGAGGCAGTAAATTCCAATATCCTGGTCTGCATACATGATATCGTGCTCTAGGCGGCCGCGGTCGAGGATCGGCATGGAAGGGTACATGTGGGCGAAGTAAAACTCGATGCACGCGTTGATCATCTCCTTTGTCAGTAACCTCGGGGTTGGCGCGAGACTTGGGCTTGTTGATGCGCCATTGATTCCGTTCTGTGGTCTGTTGGCCTGCATTTGCTGCTTCTCCTTCAACTCGTTGATCACCTTGGCGCGCGAACCCTTTGGTCCCTTCTTTTGAGGTACAGCGAGATATGTGCAGCCGAGCGCGGCTCCGGTGCAGTTGCTACACGGGTTAACGCCGTCGCATCTGACCTTGCGGCGGTGGCAGGCATCGCATGCCCGCTTCACGGCCGTCGTCATTTTGGGCTTCTCCAGCTTGGTTGACGGCGACAAAAGGAATCAAAATGGCAGACAGGCGACGGGGCCAGCCGGTTTGACGAAGCCAGCATCCACTGCCTTGTCAAAAAGTTGATATCCAGATTGTCGGGACGAACTGGGGCGGGAAAATGCGGTGTCGTGGAGACTCTGAAAGTCAATTCGAGTAATCTGGGGTTGAATCGGCCCGTTCGTAGGGGACTCGTTCGAAACTCAAAATTCGTGGGGAAATCGCAAGACAGACAGCGATCCTTGGTTAGAAAAAGATCGGCAAGTTGTCGAAAAAATGCAAAATATTTTGTGTGTTTTTGAATCGCAAACTTTTGGCGATTCGGAGTCGGTGTGGATGAGGGAGGGAAAGAGAGAAAAGAAGAAGGAAAACGGGAAATGAGAAGGAGACGGGGGTTGATGGGGACAAACACGATGGGAAGGGAAGGGTGGGTGGGGATGGGACGGACGGAGGGCGCTGGGGCCTGGGGGAGACGAGTGGGTGGATGCGATCGGGCGTGTGAAAAAAAAGAAAACGGTCTGGGCGCTGTCCTTTCTCAGTGGGCCCAGCTGTTCTTGTGCATGTTCGGCTGAAGTTGGCCAGTGCACCCCTTCCAGTCCATTTCTACTGCACCAAGATCTTGTTTCCTCCCTCCGTTCCGTCTCAAGTCTAATTCAGGAAATTAATAACCTTTTCCCCTTGTCAATTGCATGCAGTAGTGCGAAACGGAGACAGTTCTGAATTTCAAGTGTAGTGTACAGGAAATGCATGAGAAAGCAATCTCTCTCCCTCCCTTCGGCCGCCTCACACAGTCTTTTGTGGGAGCACCGACCGAAAGACATCGGAGTGGCTTTTTGTAGCTGAGCTGTCACCACCTGTGCGTCGACGATCACTTCTGACTTGGGTACTCCACGGACTCCCATCCGATGGCGGTGAGAAAAGCACCCGGCATTCAGGAACCCATAGTTAAAGTCCGAAATCTATGTCTCAGTTCCTGTGATATAAGGCGAGAAAGGGAGATGATTTCCTGTTGTGTCTTTTGACCGACGTGAGACTCTCTCACAGATCCGGCATTCGGGGTACATCTAGGCTGATATGTGTCTCAGTGAAATCAAAAAAAGCTTGTTGCCATGCCGTGTCTCGCAGCAACGAGAAGGTCCAGACCGAGTGATTTGTATTCCGTATCTAAATAAAAATTAAAATAATAAAAAACGGTCCCATATGTTGTTGGAGGTGTGGTTCAAAAGGCACAGCTTGCTTTGGACCAGGATCCCATATGCCGGCAGAACCAATCACGTTTTTGCATGACAGGATGATTTATGCAAGATTGATGTTTTGGGAAGGTGTTGTCCGATCCTTCCCAGACACCATCCACACGGATTCCTCTTCTCACTGTGTGTTCCTTGAGAGTCTTGTTTCAATAACGTTGGTCCAGAGTAGTGTACTCGGCCAAGCCGGACACCTTCAAAACGTCACTGCGGCAGGGCGTCGTTCTTTTGTGCACTAATAAATTATTTAGTTCTATATTTATTGTCCATTTAATACAGTAAAGTAGCCCAAGCCTCCTATGAGGGAGAAACAAACTGCCAGTGACAAACGACGCGCGGCCCCACCGTGATAACTTCCATGAGGTTTCGGCATCTGTCTGCAGTCGGACAATGGGGGAAACGGCTGATCTATCTGGCTTGTGGATGAGGAGATATAAGCAACAAATATTCAGATTCGTTTATGTTGTTCTCTTTTTGCCGGTTCGAGCAATAACTACATTTCGCAATCCAACACCCCCTGCAATTGGAATGCACATCATCGACAACAACCACCGTTTCTTTGTGTTTGGATGATCCACAGGGACTGTTACCCACCAACCTCGATCCCCCCTCCCCCTCCCGGTTGTTTCCCAAGAAATGTCGCGCTGAGAGAGCCTGAGACGGCATCACAGTTACCTCTCTACTTGTGACAGTCAGACACCAACGCAACCAAAGGACGGACTCGGATTCCAAAAAAGACGGACATCCAAACGGAATTGCTGGGCAAAAGCGGATTGCGACAACAACAAACCGCCGTTCTCAGGGTCGCATTGGGAAAGATCCAGAGTGCGGGAAAAATTGGACAAAAAGCTGGGGGAGAAAGCTGGGGGAGGAGAGAGAGAAACAAGATAAGAGACAGGGGAGGGTTGCATCTTGGAATGCGGAGAGGGGATGACCCAAGCAGCCCAAAATCGACGCCTCGTTGTCTCAAGCCCTCACACCTCCACAGTCGGTCCGAAAAGGCTGCCCCTCTCTGTGTGTCTCTCTTTTTTCAGCCCCAACAACAACTTCCAAGAACCATTCCTTGGCGAATCCGTTTTCTTTTTTCACAGACAACATGATGATGTTGTAAAAAGAAAAGAAAAAAGGCGACTGGGATTTAAATTGTGTGTTGGTTGAAAGAATCGAATCTAAACACGCCCGGATCTTGTCAGTTGAAATCTGCAAAATCAAAAATCGCAGCCACCAGGTACTTGGTAAGAATCATCAGAATCAATCTCCGGGCTTACTTCATTCCTATTGGATAGGTGTCAAAAAGCCATCGAGCCTTGTCAGCCACCTTCCTCTCCAGCCTTGCAGATCATCAACAACATCCAATCCCAATCCACCCAACTCACATGCAATTCCTCGTCAGCCTCGTGCATAAAAATGGCACATGGGTACGTCTAATGGTGAGACCATTGGATCAGATCATATGTCTTGTCTCCTGCTTTTTTCTGCAGTCCCTTGCAAAGAAACCGAAAACTCGGAACATGCCCGTTTTGTTTTTCTCTAACCATGTCGATCAACACCATTTTTCATCTTTGCCCCGGCCTCAAAGACTCAACGGTTTTCTTTCCCCCTTTCTTCCTCGGATTTCCAAAATCACACTTTTATGCGGGGTATCAACGTTTTTCTCCTCCTCCAAGTTGTTTTTCTCCAGGTTTTTCTTGAAAAGGCCCGATGACAGAACATTATATGACGAAACGTCGAGAAACCCCTGCCTGATGCCGCCGTTAACGTTATGCCTTCACCACAGTTTGAACCTTGTCTGCACTCTCCTCCGTGCCCTGAAATCCAAACTGTAGCGTAGGGAATCCACAGCAGGAGTATATGGTCCTTGATCTGATCCACACTCAAGCAACATGTATGCGCAAAAGTTGGGGTTCGGGCCGACAACAAACCAGCGTTCTCCATTTGATCTTCACTACGTACTTCCCCGGAGTCTCAAGAGGAGTCTCAAGATGCGGAGATGCGGAGATGCGGAGAGAGGGGTCAGAAACAAAATGTGAATGTGAAAAGAGTGGGTTGGCAAATCCGGGGCCGGAGGGTCGGCTCGCTTGGATTAGTGTATGGACCGCAATGCCGAAAACAACGTCGTACCTGCGCGTCAAGCAACCCAATTCATACCTTCGCTCCGCGCGCTTGCGCCGGCACGCGCATGACCGATTCGGTCCTTTATAGTAGGGCATTACAGGGCCTACACATATATCCCCTCTTTTGGGTATAGATGTTGTCGTCTGTAACCTGTCGGCCAAGCTCTCCGCACGTGTTTCTGTCTCTGTCAGCTCCTGCAAGGCACGGCCGGTCGACGACGGTGATCTGAGACAAGACAAAACCACCATCACCACAAACCCAGTTACCCAGAATCCGGAATCGCTTAAACGTTCAAGGGGTCTGCACGTGCAATGCACATGTCGTGTCTCTGGTTTCCGTTTCTAATAAGATTAACATTATTTTTGACACATGATATGATGTATGCGAGTATCCGGACCTGTCCGTTAATAATAGTATCTCCCAATCAGAAAACCATACCTTACCCAAGTCTAATAGCACCGAGAACGCCGAACCTAATCCCTCTCTAGCAAACCTGGACATGAAATTTCCCTGCAAAGAAAAAAAACCCAAGAAAAGAAAACAACACAACCATGACGCCAGCCATGCCAACATACCTAGTAACAGAAACTGCAGACCCAATGCTTGTCACACCGTTCTCTACAACTCCCCCTTTCGCCTCTTCGGGAGGTACTTGATCCAGGGTGCGCAGTTTCCAGCATCTCCATTCTTACCCAAGTCCTTAGCAGGAATAAACTCTCCGGTCTGCAAGCTACCCTTGATAAAGTAATGATACCAGGCTTCGTGGAGAACATCCCTGCGTCCTCCGCAGCGTAACACAACTTTTCCGCCACTGTACTCCTCCAACGCTTTCTGCACGTCGGCCAGGGGATAGTGCTTCCTGGGGTGAGGGACGATACCGGACTTCTCCAGGGCGTGATAAGTGTCCAGAGTGCGGAAGAGCGCAGCAGCACGAACAAAGTAGTCAACCACCTCCATACCTGGCTGGTGGGAAGAGCCGTAGCATTTTGGAGCGAGTGTGTTGATGCAGGTTGCATGCTTGTTGAACTCGTGCTCCCAGAGATTTGAGTTGGGACCATAATCGGACAGCCAGTACCGGTTCATGAACCTGACCAGGTCGTGGTGGCCATAATGCTCCAGGACTTCGGTGATGTTGCGGTATTGTGGAGTCATATGACAGAACTGATCGTAGGTGCCGTCGCAGAGATCGGGCCTATTATTATTCATTTCGTGAATAAACGTGCAGGAATAAACATAGTACACATGCAGGTAGTAGTGGTGGCTTACCAAAGACCGTGGAGCGTCCAGCCCTCCTCGGCGCCACCTGCGTGTACGTGCTGATCCCAAAATTGGGTGAGGAGCATGCGACCTCCGGGGTAGACGAAGCAGCACGAGTCGCCGGCCACGGGCGTGCTGTTGTGGCAGCTCATGGGACCGTCAAGAGGGCATGATGGTGCACCGCTGAGAGCTTCGTACGAAGGATTGATGATATCACCGGGAAGACAAGAGGTGCTGCCGATTCCTGGGAGGGGGATCTGGGAGAGGAATTGGCCCAGGTATGAGGCAATTTCGCGCAACGATATGGCCATGCTGGTGTAAAACCAGATCTTGATGATATGTCGTAGGATCAACACAGTTGATGAGGAAGCTGTTGTGGGGATGATGAAGGAGCAAACTGAAGACAAGAAGTTGTTGGTTTGGTTGGCTGTTAGCTGTTAGCTGTTGGATTGTGGGACTTTGTGGGGATGCGAACCTTGATGTCCTGCGTAAGGCTGATATTTGCTGTTTAATGATTGGTCAAATGTGTCTTGGCGCCCCTTTTTTTCGCGGGAACGGGCTTTGATCAATCTCTGGGCTCCTGGGCCGTCTCTTTCTGTCTTTGACATACATGACGTTTCAAAGACTCGAAATATGGTGGAAAAAAATGAAAGTCTGAATGGCTTCATGTTTTTGAATCGTCTTGACAAATAAACAAATTTGATTATTTTACTTATCTTATACACCAGACTGCGCCAATTCCCAAGCGGTAATTCCACTCACATAAAATCCTTCACCCAACCGACAAGGCAACGACCAACATGTCCAACCCCGCTCACCATTCTCTTCACTCCCCCATCTTCCCTTTCTCATCAACCTCAATGAAATAATCAACAAAACTCAAAATGGCCTCACCCCCATCCTTCCCACCCCCAATCATCATCCCCCCATCCCTCCCCTCCTCCCACACTCAAACATTCATAATCCTCCACGGCCGCGGTTCCTCCTCCTCTTACTTCGCCTCCCCCTTCATCTCAACCCCCTTTTCTCTTTCCTCGGCTCAAAAAACTCTCCAATCTCTCTACCCAACAACAAAGTTTATTTTTCCCTCAGCCCCTTACTCACGGGCAACAATATACAAACGCTCGCTCATAACCCAATGGTTCGACTCGTGGCACCTAGACGGAGACGACTCTTTCCCTTATCGTCGACAACCAAGGCATGAAAACGAGGAATGGCGCGCTATTGAAGGACTGCAAGCTACTATTTCTTATATACATAATCTCATCAAAGAAGAAACAGCTCTTTTAGCAGGAGGTTCGACGAGGAATATTGTGCTGGGAGGGATCAGCCAAGGGTGCGCGGCGAGTTTGGCGGCACTCATTTTATGGGATGGTGAGGAGAGATTGGGCGGGTATTTGGGCATGTGTGGCTGGTTGCCTTTTGCAGAGACCATCAAGAAGGAGGTGACTGAAAAAGGGGAAGAGGAAGTGAAAGACGATGACGAATGGGATCCTTTTCAGCGCGATGATGGCGAGGATGAAGAAACAACCCCAGATAAAAGTGCTGCTGCCGTGAGGACATTACGAGAGTGTCTTGAACTAAATTCAGATGGACACAAGGGCCCCATCTCCCGTCCCAAAGCTTTCGACACACCCGTGTTTCTTGGGCATGGAGACCAAGACCCCAAGGTCCCACTTGCTCACGGTAAAGAGGCAGCGGAGTGCTTGAAGGTCGTGGGGTTCAATAATGTCTCTTGGAACGAATATCAAGGACTCGGACATTGGTATTCACCAGAGATGCTCACAGACATGGTCACCTTTCTCAGGGGACAAAAAGAGGCGGAATCAAAGTCATGAAATTTCATATCATTACCCGTCAATAAATTAGTATGTATAACCACTCATCCCCCAAACATTTCCTTCATCCCTCCTCATTAAACATATTCCCATCTATCCATCACACATCCTCCACCTCAAAGCCCACAATAGCTCAAAGCAACCTGGTTCACAGTAGCCTCAACAACTCCCACCTGAGTTGCAAGACCATTAGTCAACTGATTCATGGCATTAAGACCAATGTTGAGACCAGACCCAGCGCGATCAATAGCCAAAACGTAAACCGTCCTGCCGCCCCAAGTCGCCGACCAGCAAGTTCCGCAGTTGGGTGAATTCCATCCTCCGACGGCAGCGGCTCCACCGACAAAGCTCTTTGCATCGCCCTGGACCTTCCAGCCGTACTTCCACATGACACCGTTGACTCCATCTGAGCAGGAGACGGCAGTCAGAGAACGGCTAGGGTCGTCATAGCCCTGGTCGTATGAGACTATGAGAAGGTTATGTTAGTTGATGATGAAAGGGGAAAATGGAAGATGAAAGAAGATTATTTACCTGGAGTTGCTGAGGCCATGGCGGCCAATGCAGTAATAGCGCTGAGGACCTTGGGGAAGTACATGTTTGTTTGTTTGAAGAAGATGCTGATGTAAGATGATGCAAAGTGATGTTTTATGTCTTTTGTGTGTATATTGTTCAAGAAGCAGCTGTGATGATGATGATGATGATGTAGGAGAGAAGAACTAAAAAAGCAGGAACAAGCCGGAGTTTTTATAGCCCCATCCCAAACTTGTTGGAACCCGTAAATGAGACTACCGGTTCTTCTTCCTTCTATCCATCGACCCCATGATGCAACTAGATGAACCTTCGTGTTGAAGATGTATCCACTTTCTGACACTGCCCGGCAATAAACAAGATGCCTGGCCTGGGCAATAACCAACCTCACACAACAGTGTGCTAGTAATATCTGTTGTTTAACTCCAACAAAGCTCCATTTCCATCTTTGGTTGTTTACCGAACGGCATCTTGCCGATTCCGGGTTTGATACGACGTCCCTCCACAAGAAAGATCGTCAAAAAGCCAAGAAGTAGGCAACCGCAGTTTTGTAGTCTAAATGGTGGAAAATATTTTTTTGGTTTATTTTCCGTATGATCTGATTTTACAGTAGACACTCATGGATTATGTTTTCCGAGTTCATCGTCAGTTCAACTCCCATTGAGAAAAAAAAAGTAACGTGACCCCAATCCATCCATCCATTTCTTCGTATTTCTGGGGTACTACCCTCATCTGATCCCCTCTCGCGTATCGCCAACTGCCCAGTTAAGAAAGACACAGCCGAAATCCCCACAAGGTGTAAAAGATCGGCAGTTACAACAAACCTCGTATTCTTACATTTCCAACGGCTAAACTGTGCCACCTGTTTATATTGGTACACACAACGACTGACAACACAAGCGATGTCTTGAAGATGACCGACTAAAAAGTAAAAAAAAAAACCTCGTGTCAGTAGAAAGTAAATTCCTTCCCGAGGTTTTACAGACAAATTCCGTCTCTCACCGCTGATGATTGTCTTACACCCGAGAGTCTCCGTAAGACACAAAGACTTCATGTTATACGTACAGTTACAGCATAGGCATAGAAGAAGAATGGAAGAAAACCCACAAAAATAGAAAAGAATTAATAGAAAAAAAGAACCAACTTCAATCAATATGATAGATAGCAAAAAGACTCTGTTCTTTCGTCCTCATGAGATAATACTCCACCTAATAAATCCTCTATAAATCACCTGTCGTGTACAACTAGGATCCAGTTCAACAAACGAGAACTAGGTAATCCGTCAAGATATGCAAGCAAAGTGGATCATCTCCTCTTTATTAAAAAAGATCCATGATGATGATCTTCAACTCGTGATCCCCTCGGAAAGAAAATAGAGGATGATCAGCAGTTTGAAATTCCTTCTCTACACTACATTATGCTGTGTTCCGGGTACCTTTTATAGCAAAACTACCCTAGTAGAATGCACAGAACTTTTGCTCTCTTTTCTCCGACCGACCCTTTTCTCCATAATCTACCGGCCGATTATCTCCGCTTGTCACATTACAAAAAACATATTTCCCACCAAAAAACTATACCTACTTTCTGATCAATAATTAACGCCTATTCTGTACCTGGAGGTGAAGGTAACAGGAACGTGGACCATCATTTGACTCAGGGGAAGATAGTTAGGTAGAGAGCAGAATTTGCGAAAATCCAAGACATATATGAAGTGAATCGGTGAATCATGGATTATTCCGCAACTCAGGAAACCAAGACAAACAGACTCGAGGTAAGGGATTTTTGAGACTTTTTATCAAAGTTGTGTTTTTAGAAAAAATGTCCAAGCAAAAGAGACACTACTGTTTTTGTTGTTTTCCACTAACAATTATTTGTTTTTACTCCTCTGTGGAGAACTACCCAGCCGCCACTCACTAAAACAGAGAGGGCCGTTTTTTGATGGCCCCGAAACACGCGACGCGCCAGTGTCAAGTCATTTCAACGTTCAGCGTTTTTCTCTCTCTCCTCCATACAACCAAATTTTCCTTTCTTTTTAACACACTATTGTCATACATATTTCAGATTGTAAGAAAAGAAAAAGAAAAAATGTCAGGCTTAGCAGCATCAAGACATGCACCTGCCAACAGATCAAAATCTGTTCCTCCTGCAGTACCGGTAGTACCTGTAGTAGCGGCACCACCTTCTCCTCCTTCTCAACCGTCACAACCGCCAGTATCCGTCCCACCACCACCACCACTCAGCAACACTCGTAAACCACCATCAGTAAACACAACTACTTCAACAATAACTGGAACGACAACGACAACGGGAACAACAACAACTTCACCCTCTGCAGAACTATCCCGTTTCAAAAAAATCATGCGCCGCCTACAATGGAAATCTCAGTTCCTAGACATGGGCTATCAAATCGCTACTATTTCTTCCTCATCATCATCAAAGACAACAACAACAACAACAAAAGAAGAAGAAACAATGTTTAAACTAGATTTCTTCGAGTATTACATGCTCATCGAACGTGCCTTGGTCCATTTACTAGGCGTTTTCGGCATAACAGTCACGTCAACCGGTCGAGTCGTGGGAGGAAACGGCAAAGAAGGGAATGGTTTAGAGAAGAGCCGGTGGAAACATCGATATCATGCAAATGTTTTGGAAGCCTTAGATTTGGAATCTAATCCGTTGCATGAGGTTTTGGGCAAGGGGGAGGTAAGAAAGATGTTGGGGAGGGCTAAAGAATTGAGGAATAGATGGAAGGAAATTGATCAAAAGGATGAAAATAAAGGGGAAAGGGGGATTGAAAGTTATGATTTGGGAAGAATGTTAAAGGTTATTAGTGATGGATTTGGGCAAGGGTTTTTGGTTGCGGAGGGGTGGGTTAGTAGAGGGGGGAAGAAAATTGTTGATTGGAGTGAGGAGGTTGAGATGGAGGATTTTTTTGTTGGGGAGGAGGAGGGAAAAGAAGAAGATGGGTGGGAATTTATGGTTGACGCTATGGATTGGGAGGCTGTTTAGTGAGCAAAAAAAAGTTGAAAGATTCATTCGGTTTTGGAAGGGAGAGAGGAGGGTAGGGAAGGAGAAAAGAAAAGTATTGATATCCTTGTATTTTTCTTGGTTTGGATTATATTTTTATGGCACATGGGATGACATGGCCGGTAATTACCTTGAGCTCTCTGTCTCTCTCTCTCTGAATTGAGTTAGATGCATGGCTATATTTGTCGTTTGGTACGACTTGAGCTGCTGTGTTAGGAGAAAATTCCATGACAGGAAAAAAAAGAAATGATGCGGTTGATGTATCACAATCAACGTGTGTCCGCGTGGCTATTAGACCATGTAATGCAGGTAATTCAATTAACAACAGAGAGTGATTATATCAGGTGACAGAGATTCTGCTTGCTTGCGTGCTTGTACATGTACTTTTTGCGTCCAACTACGCCGCTGGCATCTTTGTACAATAACAACAACAACAATAACCCTTGAATGTTTGTTAACACGATACTTAATCGTCAACATGCATATTTGGAATCGAACACGCCTATTCGTTTTTTCAAAAGGCCTTGTTCGTTTAATAAATGGCTATTCATATATAAAAAAGTCATTTCTGTTATTAAGAATGGTTTTTTTTTTAAAAAAAAAAATCAAAAAAAATCAGCCATGTTAAAAAAACAAATAGGCGTTTTTGATTTTTAAAAAGGCATATCTATAATCATGTAGTATTGAGCTAATAATTATTTAAGGTGAAGAAGGTATTGTATCTGTTTGCTTGGACATTTTTTCTAGAAACAACACTTTGACAAAGTCTCGAAAAAATCCATTTGCCTCAAGTGCTTTTATTATCTTGTTGGTTCCTGATCTCATGTCGATTCACTTTATGAATATATGTCTTATATCGTTCCCCAGAGAGCTGTCTGTCACCTTCACCTCCCAGGTACGGAATACAACACGATTTCGGCGTAGGCGTTATTGGTCAAAAACAATTAGGTATAGATATAAATATCAACCACGACTATTCTGAAACCGAAAACGCCTAATTTATAATTAAAAAGAATTTTATATAAACCAATAGCCATTCCCAAAATAAAACAGACCTGTTTTCAAAATGAATAGGTGTTTTTTAAATTGTTAATTGTGACGGAAGGTGGTGCGCCTTCCTGTAGAAACCATATAAATATATACTGCAATTGGGTTGCAAAGTGTTGACTTTGCAATTCGACGTTTCCTTTTTGGAAGGTTGGTTTATTTGGTCATTGCAGTGCCAGTAGGCCCACCGTCACACAAAACCCCTTTTTAAAATAAAATACCCCCTTTTAAAATAGATTTCCCTTTTTTTTTTTTTTTTTTTTTTTTTTTTAAAAAAAAAAGCCTATTTGTCAGAACACAGACTGAACACTGAGATCCCTGGACACAGAAGTGATACAAAGTCACTTCGTCATTGTATCGTCAACACATCACTGTACTTAAGTGGGATGGAATCCCTTCTGATCCGAGAGGGAGTTTACTCCCTAAGGATCAGTTCTTGGTATTGAGAAAAGTGCAATAGTCCCAGTACAAGATTGATTCAATGCTGAACAAACACCTAATTACCAATGCATCGTCCTTCTGAGAAGTGTTGACCCATCTTCCTTGACAACGCATCCTATCTGGAGTTGTTCCTGACACTATTCATTTTCAAATAGGCATTTTTCAATTATAAAAAAGTATATTAATAATTAAAGAGACAAAGCCTTTTTCATTAAAACGTAAGTCAAGATTAACTTTATATAGGAATTATAGTGTAGGAGGTCACCAATCATAGTGAGTGTGAATTGACGCTTTATCTTTTTATGAGGAGGTCTCTTCACTCTATGCAGTTTGTCACCTTCCACTATGTTGTAAAAACAGAAAAACGCCAGAATCTAAACACAAAAAAAGCACAAACTTTCTTTTTCGGCATTTTATAAAACTAAACCGACTGTTAATTATTATATACACGTTAATTTTATTTAAAAGGCTATATTGTGGTCATTTTGAGAGGTTATTGAAAGAATGGGGCAGTTTTGGTGAGGTTAGGGTTATATATGAAAAAAATCGCGACACATAGTGGAATGTGACAAATTGCACAGTGTGAAGAGACCTCCTCCTTTTTATATCTATCCACTTCTACCCTAACAATGATCAAGTTTTTCCCTCCAAAAGAATCTATACCGCACTACCCCCTTGTCCATGCCCCTCCCCCTCTACTAAAACTACTTGCACTCCTCATCAACCCCCCAGAAGACCACATCCTCCCCGCTATCCCTCTTGGTCCCCTATTCCTGCCAGACTCAACACTCGCCCGTCTAACACTGGCCTCCTTCTCTAAAGTATCTTCTTCCACACAAATTTCCTTTTCAACTTCATCCTCCTCCCTAGGACTATGCATAAACCTATGATGATGAGCATTCCCACCACCACTATTCATCTCCCTCCTATCCCCATAAATATCTTGAAAGTCCATACCAGCTTCCACTACAGCAGTTCTACTATTTGCTCTTCTTCTTATCGTTGGTGCTGCAGGACTCACGCCATTATTCAATGAAGTAGAACTGTTGTTTCCTCCAACACCACCACCACCACCACCACCAATAACAGATACATCCTCCCCCTTATTACCCCCCAGATTAGAACCAGAATTTATATTCTCATTCGAATAAGCCGGCGGCCCCCCTCCCTGCTGCACCACCTGTGACAAAAAAACCGGCACATCTCTCCCCCCACCAGGCAAGCAAACCATCGGTCCCCTCAACCCAATCTCCCTAATCTGCCTCATCAATTCCACAGCAAACCTATTATGTCTCGACAACCTCAACAGCTCATTCTGATAATTCCCTTTATGAAGAATAATAATTTTCAGGGTAATACTCATGACGTTCATCTCGATAGTCGTAACTTCCGATAAAATCCTCGGCGCATAATCCCTTTTATTCTGTAAGCAAAACTCTAGCACTCTCGATTTCAACTCTTCAATTTCTTGCTCAGTCGTCCCGAAAGCCAACTTGAGGGAAATAGGATCTGCCAACCCCTGGCTTCTTCGTTGATTGAGAATGAATAAAGTGTTGAGTAGCGAATTCGGTGCTTGAACAACATGTCCCTGCATCTTTTTAAACTCCGTATAGAGAAGCGAAACCTCAACAACATAATAATCATTCCCTTTCATCATGTCCCCCGTGTTTCCATAAATCGTAACTCTGTCTCCGACATCAAACGGATGTTTGACAAAGACAAAAATAATCGACTGTAAAAACTCTTGAGCAGTAGCCTGCAAAAGCCACGATAGACCCAAAATCACCGTTCCGGTCGAAGTCAAAGCCGCCGCCGCTGAGCCCGAAATAATCGAGACAAAAACAATCACGACTATAACAACAATGATAAACATAAACACTTTATCGAGTTTCGTTATGGCCGAATTCAAATCCTTTAGGGAAGCCGCGAGTTGAATTTGGTCAATTTGAGCCTTTTCGTTATTGTTGTTTGTGGAAAAGTCTCTGGAGAAGGAAGGCACTTCGACTCTTAGGGTTGGGCGGAGGAGGCGGCCATGATTTTTACATTTGGGTGTACTCGGGAGAGAGAGAGGTAGTCGGATGAGGAAATAAGGTGAGTTAGTTGCTTGTTGGGCATGTAGACTTCAGGGGTTTCCACTCATCGGGGGACCGATCGGCAAGCGGTCCACAGTAAATATGGGACAGAGTGCTAATATTCTGTCTCAACCTTGAATTTTAGATGGCAACACAGAAGTGTTGGGAGTTTTATTTCTGGTTGATTTGCTTGAGAAGGAACGGCGGAACTGGAAGTTGAGCGGGTATTCAAGTTACGTGTACGTGCATGTTTGGTTACAGGGTATTTAATGTTGGGAGTTTGCTTTGAGGTCCTTTGGAAGCTTGGTGTATCCCGTGTAGTCCTTTCCCCAAGTACCGCCGTGCACAGCAAACTTTGATCATGCCTCATCTTCAGTTGATATTGTGCAACTTAAGTCTGAAGACCCAAAAGTATTACCAAATCAATACAAGGTAGATGAGGGATTTTCCCTTAATGTCTGATAATGATGGGCCAGTTTCCAGTTTCACATTATCTTCAAAAAAAAAAAAAGATCTTGTCCCATCTTGGAGTTTTGTTTACATTCACGAAAGGAAAAAAGACTGATAAGATACGAAGTACAGGAGGTGGAAATTGTGGACCCTTCCTATCCACACAGAACGACATCTCATTCTTGGCATGACGTCATGCAGGCCATCAGGGTCCACCCCCACCTCGACCCAAAAAAATTCAAGGGTCTTCCCAAAAACACACTTGAATAAAAAATGCAACACCCATAAAAAAACAGAATTTTCTCTCTTCACATGTAAAGAGATCAAAACGATCCGCCCAGGGGTCGAACCTGGAACCTCCTGATTCGTAGTCAGACGCGCTGCCATTACGCCAGCGGACCTTTGTATTTAATTTGTTGTATATACCATCAACACTCAGAACTTATCAAGCACACTTCCAGAAACAGATATTAACACTCCCAAGACCAGATCAGTCATAATCATCACCCCAACCATCTCCATCATAACTCGTATTTTTACCCCATCCACCATTTTGCCCAGGCCGTGTCTGAGTCTGAGTACCTGACCCAGCGGCTGAACCAGAGTGACTAGAAACTCGACTGTTTTTCCCAGAACCCGAACCTGACTGTGAATACACCGGTCCTCCTTGTGCTGCTCCTCCAAAACTGCTAATGCGATTATGTAACATCATTCCAGTCTGCTGGTGCTGTTGCTGTTGATGAGGAAATTGCTGCTGTTGTTGTGAGGTCAGCTGCGTGAACTGGCCAGACTGCCCAGACGGCGGCGCTCCTGAAAGCCCAGACTGAGGAAAAGCTCCCGACGGGGCTGAAGTTTGCATGTTGCCTTGAGTCTGCTGAGGATGAGGTTTTTGAAGCTTGTTTGCCGTGCTGGGCGGACTGTTTCCCGATGGTGATTCCTTTCTTACACTTGAACTTCTCCACAATTTTCCAATACCGCCGAGCCAGCTTTTATCCTGCTGCGAAGGGACGGTCGCACTTTGAGGCGTTTGAGAGGCATTTGATACATGGCTCTGATGGGGTATCATGATAAGGGTGCCCTGATGGAAGCCAGCCTGTTGTTGCAGATGTTGGTGTTGCAAATGCTGGTGTTGCTGTAGCGGCGGCTGGCCATGCTGCATTTCCTGTTGAGGATGCTGGAACCTCTGCTGATATAAATGCTGCGGTTGCGCTGGCTGGTGGTGTTGTCGCTGCTGCTGCTGCTGAGGTGGCCCTTGTTGAAGTGGCTGTTGAATAGGTTGTTTTTGTTGTGGAAAAGGAGGCTGCTGTTGGATAGGTTGTTGTTGTTGGATGGGCATTTGTTGCGGGACGGGTGGCAGTTGCGCGATGGGTGGTTGTTGGCCTGAAGGCTGTTGCTGCAGAGACAATGGCCTCTGTTGAACGGTTTGCTGCTGGATTACTGGCTGAGATATGAACGTCTGTTGCGAGGAAAATTCAGATTGAGACTGAGGTCCACCCAGATTCGGAGGTGTGAACATAGGCTGCCCTTGTTGCTGAGAGCCGACCGATGGCCCCGGATGAGTCGACTGACTGGGATGCATCTGAAACCGTTGTTGCCCTGGATTCTTCAGTGTACCAGTCCTTTGAGGGCCAGGCCCGGGAGCATGGCCAGAGGGAGTTGACATGGAAGATGGCTGGTTGGACGCAGAACCCATTGGAGAGGATATATGCGGGAGTGAGCCCCCAGGACGCTGGAACTGACCCGCCATTGGCTGTGTCTGTTGCTGATTGTTCGGTCCAAACCCGCTCACACCGCCATGGGGAAGAAATTGTGGTGGCATTGAACTTGGAGGGGGACTTTGACGAGGCTCAACTGCCATACTCTGCGGCACGGGTGCTACTTGCCACTGAGAGCTCTGCGGAATAGTAGAACCCCCATATAATAAAGACGGAGGGATATTAGAGAGTGGCTGTTGAGGAGCTCCGCCAGTGCCTCTTAATGACTGGTAATGAGACATGTTTGGTGCCGGAGGAGAGGAAGAAGGGCCGTGGGATAAAGGAGGCGTAAACTGCGACGTCGGCGGTGGAGAGGAAGAACCAGTTGCTGAAAATTCAGATGGTACAGAAGGCACCGGTGGAGCACCTGAAAAGTACTGTTGGCCTCCATGAGAACTCTTTGCAGGGGAGCTTTGCGGGCTTGGATCGTGAGGTGTTTTAGGGGGTCGAGGTGGTGGTTCCCCATAATTGACACTTGCGTCTATTGAAGGGCTGCTAAAAGAACCGGTCCGGCCCAAATCTTCTGGTTCCGGGGGCGACACTTGATATATTGATGAGGTTCGGACTCCAAATTGCTGCCCGTACGAGCATGCACCATGTCCTGGTGGTGTTTGTGGGCGGTTGGGCTTGTCAGAATTAGATCCCTCTGTTTGGAATAATGGGTTGACACCGGCACCGACGGCAGAAGTCTGGTTATAGAGCAGAATTTGCGGATGGGCTTGTTGGTAAACGGTCCCGGCCTGTACCTGGCTAGCTGGTGTCTTGTCCCAAGACGATTCACGTGGCGGTATCATTTGAGGTGCAACCTGGTGTTTGGGAGCAGTTGCTGGTCCAGATACGAGAGGAGGAGGATTAATGGAAAACCCGGCGGCTGGTATTGGCGATATGGATTGGTCACGGACGTCAGACTGAGTATGTGCGTCCGCAGTTCCGGGCGCTGGTTGTGTTGATGGTCCAGGCACCTGACCAACAGCTAGCGGGGCTCCTTCTCCTGGGAACTTATACGGAGACGATGTGCCCTGACCCGGGTTTTCTGCACTCGGTTGTGGCTGAAGCCCCCCATAGCTGTGTATACCTGAAGTAGTACCTATATGGTCTCTCGGTACTGGTGTGGTTTCCCGCGACACAACATATTCCTCGACAGAAGCTGGTGGTCTGAGGGAGCTTGTAAAGGTGGGGAGATTATTCTGAACAGCAGGTGGAGGTGACTTATTCCGAGCTATCTTTAGAGGCGGTGGGATGTCTGGGCTTGAAGATGGAAGAGGAGCGGTATAGGCCTGGAAACCATGGTTATTTGTATCCCTTCGTGAGGTAACATCGGCGGTATGCTGGTGAGAGAAGGCCTGATAGGAAGCTCGGGTGTGCAAGGCAATAGGTTCGCTCGCTGCAGGAGGCGGCATTTGAGGACGAACACCCATATATGGAAGTGCTGGGAGGTCAACAGGAATGGTACTCGCTCTGGTAATGGTAGGCCGTCCTGGATCTGACAATGCAGGATTTGGCGGTTTTGTAAACTGGTTGAGCGTGCTTTCAATATCCTGTTCCAGGTTCTGATGAATCGATGCTGCGGGCTTGTAGGCTTGGTATCGTTGGTTCTGGTCCGCTTGCTTGGGCAGAGTCAAGGGAGCCGGGGGAGCCGGGGGAGCCGGGGGAGATTGTGTGCGAGGAGGCGACTGAGCAATATTGGGGCGTCCACGGGCGGGCTGAAGGACAGAGGGAAACCGAGCAGGGCCAGATATGTTATCATTTTGAACATCATGACCTGCCGGAGCAGTAGACCCTCCCTCATCAGTCGGAGGAAGTGGCTTCCATGCCTTGAATGGTTTCAAAACAGCGGGAACTTCTGACGGCTTCCAACTTTTTGGTGGACCTGCTAAGGAGTGACGTTTATTCCCAACACTTGACCCTTGCGTCTGGGGTTGAGGGGAAGAAAAGTTGGCCGATAATGAATATGGATTTTGATTGCTATTCTCAGAGACGGCACCCAGGGCGGGATTATAAGGCTTGAACTTGAGCTGGCCTGAATCCGTACCGCTGCTGAAAGACTGTGAATGCCCATGTCCAGGCTGAGGCATAGAGTTTTGGCGTAGAGGGGCTGGCCGAGGAGCAGGCGGTGCCTCTTGTCTCTGTCCATCAAGCTCTGGTGTCTTGATTGCCAAAGTCTTTTGCTCTACTGATTTTCGCTGTTCCACACGACTTGGTAGCATATGTTCGGAATGCAGTTCGGCAGGGGCAAGCGGGAAGGCATTCGCAAAAACCACAGGCTGTGTCTCTGTATCCATCATGATCTCATTGCCTGGGAGTTCTACCGGTGTTGGATGTATTTCTTCGTGGCATTGGGCTGTTAATTCACTGGGAAGCTCGGCGACAAACCCGACGGGCGTGTACGGAACCTGACGACTGTCCAGGAGCGGTACGGTGGGAGAAGGTGTTGTAACAGGCGCTTCAACGGGTGCAGCAGGTACTTCAACGGGAGCCTGAACTTGAACAGGTGCATGATGTGCCTCAACCGGTGCGGGAGGAGCTTGAACTGGTGCAGGGGGCGCTTCAACGGGCGGAGGCGCCTGAGGGACACTGTCTGTCTTGGGAGTGGTAATTATCGGCTGGCTGTTGACGACAAGGGGAGTAGTTTCGGCGCTCACAAGTGGAGATATATGTGTTTGTTCGAGTCGTTCCGTAACCGTTTGAAGAGGCCTTTCGTCGGGTTTGGATCCTTCCTGACGAATCTCATCGTCTTCCTGCAATGGACTTATGTCGGTATAAGCACCCGGACCCATATACATTAACGCATCTGGCTGATCCCAGAAATTGTTAGGTTCATCGTCCTCCTCTATGATGAATGGCTGTTTGCCTTCTTTCCGCTTAGATTTCGACAGGTCATTGTCAAAGGTGCTTCGTCTTCGCTGTTTCTGGCTGCTGAGCATTTCCTCGGGGGCCAGATCAAGTGGAGGCGCGCCCTCTTGAACATATTCGGGAAACTCGTCGCCAGGCTTTGGCCATGTGTACTGAATGAGACCCGTGGGTTTGTATCTGTAAAACCATCGCTTTCCATCGTAATCCATCTCCCAATTCTCTGGGACACCTGAGCTTGACAACATTTTTCTAGGCTGTCCTTATTTCCCAAATGAGTCCCGGTTGGTTGGGCACGGCGCGACAAGCCGCGATGCTATCGCAGCCTTGCTGGTGGTTGAGCCTGAATATGGTGCAAAGGACCCCGCGCATAGGTGAGGAGGAATGCGAGCGTTCGAGGTTTAATCGTGGTAGGTGATATTTGTTGAGTTTCTTGACAATAACATTACCACGGGGCACGGATGGTTGAGGTCATAAATTGATTCTGAAAGAAAAAAGTTCGGATCAATTCGAAGCCGTCAACCCTTCAGCTTCCCCCTCATAATGACAATAAACTGTCCAAGTTATTGATGCGCTTTACTCTTCGCAGGTTGGTGGCGTCCAATGAAAGAGAAGGCCATTTCAGCACCCATGTTGTCTGTCTGTTAAAGCCCAACACAGCGTGACGTGGGGAGCTTGTGTGCTTGTCAGCGACACAGCAGCTGGCCATCTCAGCCGCAGATACCATTCCTGGAGCTGAAGTTGCATTTCGGCCGGGGTAAGATTTCCAATTGTTTGCGCTTAATAAGTCGGGGTCCTTTCGTGAATTGAAGGAAAATGGCGATGAAATCAAAAATAGAAATTAAAAGATGGGCAATTGAAAAGCCATGGTGGTTTGCTTTTGGAATGAGGTGGTTTTTGGGAGAATTAGACAGCAGAGGCAGAGAGTGGGTCCCAGTTCGACAACACCTTCCTCCCGCATGGGGGACCAACCCTCATCTTCCCAGAACATGCCGTGATTGTTCAACTTAGCATATTTTGTCCAGTTCTGTATCAATATTGTCAATTGCGTGTTTGTCAAACTCGAGGTGACCTTGTCTCATGAGGAATTTAAATATATATAGGTATCATAGGTAATCTAACCGTAGGAATTCGACCGCTTCTTCCTTTCTCTACTTTAAACCCGAGCAGGTCCATTGTCCTTGACTTCCTCCTCAACCACATCCCTAATATCAGGCTCCATTTCTCTTCCCATACCCTTCTCCTCCTCTTCAGCCTCCAAATCCCTCTCACCTGTTGACCTCCGCTTCATAATCTCAATCTCGGAAGGATAAACGCCCTTGCCTTCCTTGCCCAGCTCCACAACATCAAGCCACTTCCACGCTGCAATCTTGCCTTCTGCTTCTTTGCCGTTCGCAAGAATGGCTTCATCATTCTCCAACCCTTCCTCTCCATCAACTCCCTGACCTTCAACCAGATCCTCTTTCCTTGTGGGAGCAACCTTGATACCACAGTTTCTTAGGAACTGTAATTGAGCCCGTGTATTAAGCCGAAGCACGCGCTCCGGAGCATCGGTCCCAAATGCCTTCTTGGTAAGCCAAGGAAAAAGCACAGCAAAGTCGCTTTGGCTCAAATGCGCGCTCTTCTCAACGTAAAAGAAGTGTGGCCGAGACACATTTTCTGCAAACTGCACCTTTGTAGCTGTGGGATCGGGAGAGAGAAGACGGGCTTTGCATCGTAGATGTTCACCCCATTTGAAGAACTGGTCAGACTCTATCGCCAGGATGCCAGAGCCGCCTGGCCCGCCGTCTGCATAACAAGGGAGAGGGAGATCATGTAGCGCTTTGGTTGCTGCCGAGAGGAGAGGGAAACACCACATGTCCAAAAGAATTGCTGGTGACTGTGGAGTGATTTGCTTCGAGAGACACGAGTTTGGACGTGGAACAAAAGGAGGTGATGACATGCTGGACAATACCGGATGGGATTTGGTGCTGTAATATACTGATTTGAGCAGCTGGACCGTAGTGGCGGCGCCGAAGGAGTGACCCGAAAAGATGACCTTGCCGGGCTCAAGAATGTCGAGCTTATTTGTAAACTGTGAGAGTGATGCAAACGGGGTGCTGCTGTTCAGGTTTGATTTGATACAGGATTCATCTCCGCGGTCGAGCGACACCATTGCCTCAAACAAATGATTGATCTCCCAGAGACGTATGCGAAGCTGCTTGTTACGAGTTGCCCAAATCTCAGGTTCTTGGTCGTGGGGTATTCTTTGGTAAGGCACAACATGGCAGGTGTTTTTGGCGAAGAAACGGTTTTGGTTATCGGGATCCCGGACGAGGGTAAGAGCAGCACTGGCATCCCTGTGTTCGGGGCATACCACCACAACGCCATAAGATGCCATTGATCCAGCTACATGGCTGTATGCGTTTCGATTTCCACCCAAACCGTGAGAGAATATCATGGTAGGCCATCTTGAACGAGGGTTTCCCGATGGAGGAGATAAAAGGTCGGCATTCTTATGAACTGGAATGGTCGTCCAGTGTAAATAGCGAGGAAGGAAAGAAAGAATCGATGCCGCGGTAGATCCGACTCCAAGGAATTGAGCATAGGCCCCGATGTGAAGTCGCTGGGGATTTGGTAGCCATGTTATCCTCTTAGGTTTCGACTCGGGCACAGCTGGATAAAATATTCTGCATTGGACTGTATGAATATCTGTGCTACCGTCCGGTCTAGGGGTTGCCGAGTCCGGGTCGAGTTGTGCAACGGGGATTTCGATGTCGACGGTTCCGACCTTGTACGGACCCGTGTACTCCGGGAATGCCGGGATTGGATTGAGTGAGGATGCCAAGGACGTCATTGTTTTGTTTATGATGGATTTGAGGTGGGTGAATTGGTTGTTAGGGGAAGAGCTATCGGTGGAGATTTAAATACCCCCAAAATACAGGGGTCCCACGGTCTTTTGGTGGATGATTGAGTTGAGGTTATCAACTGGCGAAGCAATTAAGATATAATAATCTTGGGCCAATAAAACGCCCTTTTGCACTGCCAGCAAATATGTGTCGTCATCACTCGGAAGGAACAAGACAGTTTCTGAAACAAAATTGACCTGGAAACACTGCCGCCACTCGTATTCAAATTCGAAAGACGCGCAATCATGGGGCTTCGAAATATTCATTGGATGCCTCTCAGCTGGGACAAATCAAATGCGCCATTGCATCATGAATCCGGTTTCCAGGTCCCGATAAATCATGTCCCCGAACCCACTGCAATGTGCGCCAAGAGATCCGGTAATCGATCTCAAATGGTCTTGGCGGTAGTTTTCGACTTTCAATGAAGCTTTGCTTGACTTTCCCATACCTATTTCGTTGGAAAGGGGAAGAGGCATTTTGCATCAGAAAGAGCGCGTGTGAGGGCATGTTCTCAAGTGCTGGTTTTCGAAATTTCCCCTTATCTCAATGCATATACTCTTTAAATGCAAATGAATCTGAAGCAAAAATCCACTGCTCGCGTGCTCATCCAATATGTAGCAAAAATACGGATATCAGAGCCCGGATACAGAACCCAACGAAATTTATTGCATGCAAACGACGGGAGTTTCCTGCTTGGCAGGTCCCAAATGACATCTGCATCCGATGATGGTGGCCACAGCAACCCCTGACACCGCCAAGCGAATGATAAGCTGTCCGCGATAGCCACACTAATGACACCAGGTGACCAACTGACCGACACCTCCTCCCCGCCTCTCTCATTTCTCTGAATATGTTTTCCTCCAATTCTACTCATTCTTTTGTTTTCTTGTCGACATCCATCGCTAAAAGACTCAATTATCCAAATATTCAGAAACAATGACCCGCCACACTCCCGAGTTCATTCGCACCCGCGAGTCCAACCTCTCTCTTCGCTCCGTCGCAATGGAGCAAGCTATGCTAGTCGCTCGCCAGGCCGTTATTGATGCTTATAGCAACAAAGTGGACGCCAAAGATCTTAAACCAGAAGCTTTCACAAAGCCATACTGCGAGTTTATGACGGAGAACCCCACAGTCTTTCACGCCACCGCATACTTTAAGGAGAAGCTGCTCAAGTCCGGCTACACAGAGGTAAGTAACCAAACTATAGCTCAAACCTAATTCTCACTCAACGGCTAACGTTTTGCGACAAACAGCTTTCCCATCGCGATAACTGGGCAGGAAAGCTCCAACCCGGCGGCAAGTACTTTGTTACCCGCAACGGAAGCTCCATCATCGGCTTTGCGGTCGGCAAGGCTTACAAACCCGGAAATGGTGTTGCCATGATCGCCGGCCATATCGACGCCCTCACCGCCCGTCTGAAGCCCACTAGCAACAAACCTGGAAACAATGGATACATTCAACTTGGTGTCGCGCAGTACGCCGGCGCATTGAACGAGACGTGGTGGGATCGCGACCTCTCCATTGGCGGTCGCGTCATTGTTCAGGATCCTCATACTGGCAAGACAACCGTCAAACTGGCCAAGCTCGACTGGCCAATTGCTCGCATTCCCACTCTTGCCCCTCACTTTGGCATTGGAATGATGGGTCACAATAACCGCGAGACCGAGACCGTTCCGATCATTGGTCTCGATAACAGCGATCTCTACCCCTCAGCAAACAGCACCCCAGAAGGCCCACTTGGCGGCGCTGGCTCCTTTGCATCCACTCAGCCACCCAAGCTTGTGAAGCTTATTGCTGGTGAGCTTGGTATCAAGGACTACAGCACCATTCTCAATTGGGAGCTTGAGCTCTTTGACTCTCAGCCAGCTACCGTTGGCGGTATGGATAAAGAATTCATCTTTGCCGGTCGTATTGATGATAAGCTCTGCTCTTGGGCTGCCTTTATGGCACTTCTTCACGCCAAGCATGATGACACTGATGGTGTGATTAAGCTTGTTGCCTTGTTTGACGATGAAGAAATTGGTTCTTTGCTCCGCCAGGGTGCGCGGGGTAACTTTTTGCCGTTGACGATTGAGCGTGCAGTTGAGTCGTTGAGCGGAAATGCCAGCAAGACGTATGACACACCCTCGACCACTTTTGGACCAGGGATTATGGGTCAAACCTATGCCAACTCGTTCCTGGTCTCATCTGATGTTACCCATGCCGCCCACCCCAACTTTACTCAAACTAACCTTGCGGGTCATTCCCCTCGTCTCAATGTTGGTCCAGCGTTGTGTGTTGATGCCTCAGCACATATGACCACAGATAGCGTTTCTATTGCCATTTTGGATCGGATAGCTCAATTGTCGGGAACTGTTAATCAGCGTCACATGATTCGCAACGACAGTCGTTCAGGAGGAACTGTGGGACCAATGTTGAGTGCTGCTATGGGTGTCAAGGCAGCTGATGTTGGTATTCCTCAGCTGAGCATGCATTCTATTCGTGCTACAACGGGTTCATTGGATCCCGGTCTGGGTATGAAGTTTTACAAGGGTTTCTTGGACAATTGGGAGAAGGTTGATAGTGAGTGGCGTGCTTAGGTGGAGGGTAATAATTGTGTAATGTCTGTACGATTTGATTTGATCTGGCACGGGTATATTTGGGACGAGATTGAAACCATAGAGCGGGTTCATCTTTGAAATATTTGCAATTCATGGGATTTTCTTTGATGAAATGAATTGCTGGTGTATTGTGTAGTAATGTGAAAGAAGAAACGCGAAAGTAAATGAGAATAAATGAAACAAGACATAAACGAGTGACAGACAAAACTGTAAAAAGTAAACAAGGGTATCATCTAAATAGGAAACCCCTGCTCATCCAAAGGGACAGCAACAACTACTCCTCAAACAAGAACAAAAGAAAATACATGAAACGAATGACAGATAAGAGAAATAAACAGAAAAAGGGTATCAATCCAAGCCAAATAGAAAAATTCCTCCTCATCCAAATGAAATAATAACCAACTTGAATAAAAACAAAAGAATTATACATGAAAACGAGTGACAGATATAACAGGAAGGAAAAAAAAAGAATATTCATCGATAAATAGGAAACCCATCCTCATCCAAAGGAACAGTCACCGCAACTCCCGTTTCATCATCTACTTCTATCACAACCTGTTTTAACCATTGTTTTATACGTCTGCGAGGATCCATTCTGATTATTTTTTCTGATTTTATCTTCTTGTCTAGTTTTTTTGCGTATGCTGAGGATCTTTTTTCTTGCTGTTGTTCTTCTTGACCGTTTTGTGGAGTAGAGGTTGTTGTGGCTGGTAATAGGGGAAGGTGGTGGTTTGCTGGGGGAGGTCCAGATGATGATTTTGTAGTAGATTTTTTGGTATTACTGGTAAATGTTTTTCGAGAAGACGTGCCTTCTTGGATTAACCAGAGGACTGGTGATATTGGGCGTTTCTTGGAAGTGGTTTGCGGGACTATTAATTGTTGTTGTTTTGGAGGAGAAGAAGAAGAATGGATCAAGAAAGGAGCGGAGGTTCTTGGGTTTGTAGTGGTGGCGGGATATTTTTCGGTGGGGAGACCGGTGGATGTCGTGAGGATTGTTTGGTAGTGAGAAGATGAGGGAGGATGACGGTTGAGGAGGATATTAGCTGGGGAGGGAACTGAGAGGATGCTGTTGCTGCGGTGGGTTGAGTTTGTGAGGTAGGTTGTGGTTGTTTCTTGAGAGCGGCTTCGCGAGCGGGGGGAGGGTTGGTATTGGTAGGACCATGTACCGTCAGGAAGTTGTCTTGCTCTCCAGAGGTGGTTGTGGGCTTCGGATGGGTACCATTCTGACCATTGTTCGTCTGCTGAGTCGTTTTCGTTTTCGGGTTGTTCTTCGTCGGGTTGTGTTATTTTGATTTCTGGAAGGGTTGTTGTGTTCTCAGGGTTTGTTGAGTTGTCCTCCTTGTTCTTCCTGTCCATCTTGATGATCTCCTTGGACTTTGGCCTCTTGGACTTGGACTCGGATTTTTTCACTGGTGTCTTTTTGCTCTCTGTTCTTTTGGGCGCTGACTTTTTCCCTTTGACCGTTCCTGCTTTTGACTTTGGCAGAGCTGGAGATTTCGATTTTGATGATCCATGGCTTTTCTCTTCAGATACGGCTGCTGACATCTTTTGACGACGAGGTTGTTTAGGAACGCTGTAAGAAGGGGACGGCTCAACCCTTGGAGGGAGAGGAGGCCAAAATGAGAACCAACTTGGACCTCCTCCTCCTGCCGTCACTTTGTATTCTCGATTTGTTTTGGATGTCATGTTGAGAGATGATGGTTTTGATTCAATACTTGACCATCTGAAGATCAAGATATTTGGTATACAAGGTACATGAAAGGGCGTGATACAGGATGATGAGAACAGGTTTTTAGCTTGCAAAACTAATGCAAGAGGGAAAACGGCTGCCTATATAGTAGAGAAAACAGAAAACACGAGGCTACTGCGGATAATGAGCCGCATGGTGTAAATCATGAGACTCCTCGTAATGCAGACAAACCAAAAAGAAAAACAAAAAAGTCGGAACCTGCATGACTAGACCCGTAGTTCAACAGACAATTCCCAGCCTATCAGATCAAACCCCATGTGAAATGTTTGGTGCCCGATTATGCCAACGCAGCTATTTCCAAGAGAAAGACCGCATCCGTGGGGTGTGAGTGATTCTATGTATCATCCGCCACAATCTCATTATCCTTTATGCACTTTCCAAATAAAAGAAGAGGAAAAGGATTAAAAGGATGACTGCAGGATATTTTGCACATCTTGGCTAGATCCGATACCTATACACCCAATTAGATGGTTTGACTCTGCGGATGAGGCTCATTTGAGATTATCTGTTTGGAGCTTCGTGGTTGCTGTTAGAACCTATCCAAGTTGATAATGTATGACGAGACAGACAGACGACCTCCTCGAGTTGCAATATCAATCTAGCGGTGACCATCCGATGACTCGACGACGCTGGATACACATCCGCTTTTTTTACTCTTGAGAGTTGGGCTTTTTTGCATCAAGTGTGTAACGAATTCTACCCAGGTTGGGAACAGTATGTAGTGTAGTCTATTCCCAGTTAAATGAGGGGATTCCGGATGGTGGTGGAGAGGGTAGGTGGTGAGTGGTCAGGTTCCCCGGCGCCGAAAAAAGTGGGGTCAAACGGGCGCCGCGCCAAGGCCCCATCAACAATCACTCTGCACAGCTGTTCTCCAAAAAACCGACTTTCCAAACAAACGCGACGGCAGAAACAAGCTTCCCAACCAAGCGACCGTATTTTCCATTATTCCCCAAATATTTGCGACAATCATCCCGTCGTCAAACAACCTCCACTTATTCACACCAAATTAAAAATCAATTCCGGACCACCACTCTTTAAACCGTTAAAATGACATCCACAATCGGAATCCCCATCAAACTCCTCAACGAAGCCCAGGCAAGCCTTTCCTCTCTCTCCTTTGCCTACCTCATACCCGTCGGTCGCTAACGCTCCCTCTCCAGGGCCACATAGTAACCCTCGAAATAACCTCTGGACAAACCTACCGCGGCAAATTAATCGAAGCAGAAGACAACATGAACGTTCAACTCAAAGACATCACCGTCACGGCTCGAGACGGTCGAGTTTCTCATCTCGAACAAGTTTATATTCGTGGTTCTCACGTTCGTTTTTTTATTGTTCCTGATATGCTTCGGTTCGTTACACCTCACCCCCAATCCCAAAAGTGTTTTTATGCTGATTGTGATATAGAAACGCACCAATGTTTAGATCTCGTAATGTACGTGGTCGCGGCGTCGGTCTAGCAAGAGGAAGAGCAACGGTCAGTAGAGCTAGGGCGGGTGGTAGAGGAGGTGGTGGTGGTGCTGGTGGCGGTGGTGCAGGTGGTAGATAGGAGAATACCATTGGGACTACTGTTACTGCTATTGCGACTGCCTCGGCGTCTACTGCAGGGGATAAAAGGGCTAGAATACAGGGTTCAGGTTCGACGAATTCGCAAGGAAGTGCGAAGAGGGTCAAGATGGATTGATTTTTTTGATTCAAAAAAAGAAAATTTGAGTTTGTTTTGGGCAGTAGGCGTTCAGGGAATGGAGGGGGTTTAATTTTGTTTGTTATACTCTGGTTTAGAGAATAAAAGGGGAGGAAAGCGAAAATCAAGAACAAAGGAGAAATTATGAAATTATCTTGAGAGATACGCGACATGGCCAAGCAAAGAAAGCTTTTGCCCGGGAACTGGGTGCTTTTTTTTGATGTTGGAAGATGGGACAATATCAGCAAAAGATGCAAATCTGAAGCAGCTGCCCGTCGAAAAGAAGCTATAAGAGAAATAAAGGACCCAAAGGGTGCGTATTATATTTATCTTGATTTCTCTGCTCAAATATGCCTGCCATTTCCCTGGTGTTTATGCTGACAACTCAGTCAGCGAGTTCTATCATCTCATCCTTGATCGAATCTATAGACCCTACTTTTTCCTCGGCTCCCTCCTCCTCTCCCAAATCTGCAAATAAGTCTCCCCCAAATACAACAACTCGCTCTGAATCCTATCAACAAACAAATCCTGCGCCACCACCCACTCGTCCGTAGCTTTATTCCTCAACTGCACCTTCCAAGTCTTTCTCTCCTCCCCAACAGCACTATCCGCCACGTCCTCCTTCGTCCTCACGGCTTCATGAACAACATTTGCCACCAAATCATACCATATCGGCTCTCCAGGCGGATGTTTGGACGGATCCGGTTCCACATAAGGCGACATGTCCAGGTTCCTAGCGTCAAACGTGACAATAGTCGGATTCCTCTCCGAAACAAACTTGTTCTTGCTGAACCTCTTGACATGAAACACCAAAAACGGAGGCAGAGGATGCATCAGTCTGTATCTCTTTCTCTGCCGATTGAGCTCCTGAGCCGTCACCCCGTTATATTTTGACAAGATCCCAGTCAGAGGCACCTGAGGAATAATATTGCGTTCCTGTTCGTCTTGAAACAACGGAGTAGCAGGCAAGTCCAGAGTTAAAAGCAAAAACCTCGAAATGTCAACTTTTACCTCTGCGGCCTCTTCAAACCTCAAACGATCCAACGCGTCAGCTTTGGCAGTAATCGCCTGAGATTCAATCTTTAGTTTTCCCTGAAAGATCTTTTGTATCTTGCTGGAACCGGGCTTTGTCGGCGTGCCGCCTAGGTCGAGGTGCAGGTTATTCAGGTACCAAAGCAAAAACTCTGCCGGATCAGACTGAGCAGTCAGAGTAAACCGCTTATTCGACTGAAGCGCAATCGCCTGAATAAGCTCATGCGGAGAAACATGCGATTTAAACGCTCTGGGGTTCCATATCTTTCGAAACAAAATCGAAGTCCTCTTGACCAGCTCCTTTGTCTCTCCTCCTCCTCCTCCTCCCAAACTCTCCATCAACAAAAAATAATCCCTCAGCGGCGAAACGTGCGAAAGCGCTTGCACGATAACGTTCAAATAGTCGTTTTCTTTAATGTTATTCATTCCCACAAAACCCGGAGTGTATTCTTTTCCCAGCAACGTCCTCGATTTTCTTGGCATTCGATCAAATTCCGCTACTTCCTGTGGCGTATACCGTGGATCAGAAACGTATTTGATGTCGTCTAGGGATTTACTCGTGACTTCATATCCTTCCGGCAGGACATAAACTTTTTGGGTTCCCATGTTGATGTAAACGTGATGATCTTCGTCGAGCGAATGGAAATAAGCGTGTGATTTGGGCCCTCGACCTTGAAAATACTTTCCGCATACCAAACACGCATAGACGTTGATGTTTGATAGACTGATTGAACAGAGCTTTTCAAAGTCGAAATCTAGGACGTTGCGGTCGATGGTGTCGAGGTATAAATCGTCGTAACCTGCTGTCGGGGCGGATTGTCTGATGGGGGCTTTTTCCACTACAACTTCTTCTTCCTCTTCCTCTTCCTCCTCGTGCTCATCATCCTGTTGTTCTTCGTGTCCATTCTCGTGTGCGCTCGCGCTCACGCTCACGCTAGCGCTTTTGTCGTAATCGTCAAATCGTGATCTTTTGGATGCTGGTGAAGCCACACCGGCCAATTCTTCGAGCGCTTCTAAGGCTTGTCGTTTGGACATTTTGGTGTGCAGAGCAAGCTGTTGCGACATGATGTTGCGCGTGGAAAGAATGTTGTGGTTCTGGACCGAATGGTGCCTGTTCCATGTCTTAAAAAGGCCCCACTCTTGAACTCCATAGACCCACAACAGCTTCGAGGTCAACCCTTGGCAACCTCTGACTTACATGAGACAGACATATATAAGGTATATCTATGGGCAAAAACAGTTTAAGCACGATATAGGGGTTTATTTATATTTGGGTAGAAGGAATAAAAACAAAACGCTCTGCTCTGCTTCTTCCAAACTACAACAACCTACTGGCCCCGCTGCAATACACATGTTGACATGTTGACATGTATTCCCTGTACTTCCTTTTTTGCTACCCTTTTGATACCCTTCGTCATCTGTTCCCTTTCGCTTTTCCCAAATTTCATCTTCGAGGCATTACTCTGTCAAATCAGCTGAAAATGATGCGCACACTTTGGCCAAATCAGGCCTGAACAACCAAAAAGAAAAGAAAAAAAGAGACAGAAACCAAAAAGAAAAGAAAAAAAGAAACAGAAAGCAGATTGCGAAAAAGAAACATGACCAATCTCAGCCACTCCCCTGCGCCCCCATCGCCATGAAACACCATGTGTCCAAAGGAGAGAGTAAAGAGAGAAAAAGAAATAAAGAATGTCACTTTTCGCAAACAAATGGTATGCTTGCTCTTTGGATACTGTTACACAACCAAGAAAAACTATTCACCGCTCTCAAGTGTTGTTTTCATAAGCTTTTCTAATTCTCGGATCTCGGGATAACGGGGATCGCTTTAAATATCAAGGGTAGTTTGCGGTCCCTCTTCCGTGGAAGAGGAAAATTATAGGGACTTCAGATCATCAGCCGAGTGCAGCTGTGTTTGCTGATGGTGATGGTTTTGCTTATTAGTGCGCCTGTCGCCGTGATTATTCGCCTTATCCCGGCGCGACTCTTCGATGGCAGTGCGCTGAGCAATGCTCGAATCGTGACTCTTCCAGTCAATCTTTGTGTCAGGAGGTAACTGCAGGATGCGCTGCATGTGGTTCCTATTGACATGTTCAGCTGATGTACGTAATACGACATAGAGAGAAGAATATCTTACTTGACCTTGATGTTTGACCGGCTGTCGATGCGGGTCCAGATGCTGAGGATATCCTCACCGTTGCGCACGCTGAGAACAGCACCACACACCTGCTCGCCATCCTCACCAAACTGATCGCCAATAATGGCGAGGAGGAGGTCCTCCCAGTAGCGATCAGCAACACCCTTTCTCAGGCGTATAACCCACTTGCCTCCGGCCTTGTTCTCATCATCCTCCCATATTGGCCTTACTCCCTTCTTGAAGAGATGGTAGTCTGAAACCAGGGGCAGGTCGGAAGGCCGCTTCAAGTGCTGATAAACAGCAAAAAATTGTTCAACAGTCTCGACCGTGGCGATGGGATGCAGAGTCTTTTCGTACTCGATAAAGCCGTTCACTTTCGAAATGGGAGGGCGAAACCAAAAGACAAAGCTGTTGCGCAAGGGATGAGGGCCTTGTGTCGGCCCCGAATTCGCCGCTGCAGATCTGCCAGAATTCAACAGCGAGGCATTCGAGGCCGACTTACCAATCACTCTGCTGCCACCCAAGCCGCCCTCCTTTGCCGATTTCTCAGCAGTAGGGGTCTTTGAGGCAGCGCCCAGGGCCGTGTCGAACGGGTTCCCGGGTGACTTGGGCGTCTTGGCCGAGCCGACTGAGCCAAAAGCCGCAAAGGCACCGTGGCCCAAGGCAAAGGCACTTGCTGCAGCACTTGTGGGTGAAGCCAAAGTCCCGCCCGGGGTTATGGAACCAAATGGACTCTTCCCCAGCGACGAGCTATCACCGCCAAATCGCTTCAAATTCGTAGTACTGCTGCGCCCCAGGGGGCTGTCGCTCTGACCGGAACCGGGGGTTGATAGAGAGAGCTTGCTTGGGCTATTTCCCAAAGACACCGTAGTCAGCCACAACCCCGCCAATATGGAATAAAGGATCAGAACTCACCCGGTGCGGCGACTCCATAGTTCAGCCATGAAGAAGTCGGATACCGTAACTCGAAGAACTAGGGCGCAGGGAGGTGATCACGGCCGAGAGGCGATGCACCAATCACAATCTGTGCAAGAGCAACGACAACGTCTCGTATATCTCGATCGTGGTTGGAAGAAAGCGAAGCGAAACGAGCGAGCGACAATTGGAGAGGGGCAAGCTCTCAAAAGAGATGGGACGTTGCCGTTGGAGAGAGCAGCAGTGGGAGAGGGGACGGCGGCCACACAGAGGAAGGGTATGTAGGTTCAGGTCGATGAGGTGGTGAGGCGGGCTTTTTAGTGGGTGATGTCAGGAACGGGACGAGGAGGGAACTACAAGCGGGCGAGTCTGGGATCTCGAATTCGAATCGAATTACAGCGCGGGGGAAGGTTGTCTCTCTGTTGCGAGGGAGAATCTGAAGGTTTGCGTACAATTGTTCGGTGGATCTGATATTAGTGACGACAGGTATAAATCTTGAATGCAAGGGTATACTCGACGAGTAATAAAAAAAAGTTTGGTGGTGGGATGACAAAAAAATAGTTTTCTTCGGATTCTCGATTCAATCGTGAAAAAGACAAATCCTGAGAGGGCCCAAAGTCAAGCAACAGTGGCGGGTCCCCTCTGCGGCGCCCCACTGCGCTGAAAGACAAAGACAAAAAACTCGAGCCAGTGAGAGCCCGTGCAGAGTCTCCAACGTTGCAGGCGGTGAAGGCGGCGGAAAAGCAATCACCCCACCGAAGCTTTTCGAGGCGCATACAAAGGGAAATTTCGCGCCGGAAATTTTCTCGTTTCCTTTTTTACAAAAAACAATTTTCAGACCGCACAACGTTTAAACATCGACAGCTGGCCACCAAATTACCTCTACGCTGCTGGACGATTTCGTTGATGAGTCGAGATTAACTATTTTATGCCCTTGTTTAAAACCATCATCACGAGTGCCCCATTGTGCGGCTCCATGATGCGTTGATGACCTGAAGCACTGGACATTTTTCTCGTTTTTTCTATTTATCCTGCTTGGTGCCACGTAGACATACTTTTATCTTTCATCCTGTATTCCGTAGGGATACCGTTCACATGACTGGATAATGGTCTGATCCAATTGACTTGATTTTGTCTTCCGTCGTATCGTGTCTTTGCAGTAAGTTCCAATTCCTCCATATGCATCTATTTCTGCCCTCTCGCCCTGATGATCTTGGAAACATTCCGGTAAACCTATTCAACAGTCATCATGGCCCTCCGTCTGGTCACGCGTTGGAATTGACGATACCATGGCATTTCCTGAGCGAGCTTTTTTGCAGATGCAGCATTCTCGTCTTGGCCATTTGGAGATCTTGGCCCTGTCTACTTGGCTTGGAGCTAACATTTTGATTGTCACAGGATCCTGATCTCCTCTCCATTTGCTTGACACGTAGGTTGTCTCAAGTGAGACACCGGGGAATATATTTTAATTTTTAGGAGTTTCCCCTCGACTCGGTTCATCCCTCGACTCCCCCACAGTATTCGGGGTATATTTGTCCCCCAACGGCAAGATCTGATAGATTCAGGATGGTAAAATAGGGAGCACGTTCTTGACCTCGCCGTGTCTCGAGGGTGGGGGATTTTGAAAGAGACCGTGAAAAGGCTTCGGGTACATCGACCACATGACAGGAATTCGCCAATCAAGCCCGTCTCTTTGTTGCCCGCGGACCGCCACCCAGGCGCACAGCAGCCGCAAGATGTCAAGGTGCTCTCACCTGCCGAACCCCACCAAGACATGCAGTGCGATTGCGGTCGGGTTCTGGCGGTTTACCCCACGTCACCTACGTAAAAGGTGGGGTTGCTAGCTGCTGTTTAGAATGAAACAGTGTAGCTTCGTCAAAGAGATTTTCTTTAAATATTTTGTACAAGAATTAAAAGGGGTTCACAAAGTGTTCTGTGCCGCCGGTATTACAAGTTTTTCAATTTGACCTCTTTTTTTCTCTTTTTCTTTGGGGGGCAAATATAGCAAGCAACGCATTGATATCGTCCCGTCTTTCAGCGCCCTGAATCACTGAATCAATCGGGTCTGCAACTCCGAGCATCCGCCGAACCACCACCACCAATATAGCCTCTTTTACTTTGCTTTCGCAATCCTGCATATCCCCCCAAATGGGTGATTTTCTTCCCAGCCTGGAATTGCCCTCAGAGGCCGGCAAAAACCACGCCATGGATCGAATTGTCGACAAGATCGCGGCTTTGCCCGCAGAGACAAACTATTGTTCTCTCGAGTTCTTCCCGCCCAAGACCGCCATGGGATTTTCCAACCTCCGAGACCGGCTCGACCGAATGGCAAGAGCTCTGCGACCGCTCTTCGTCAACGTAACCTGGGGCGCCGGCGGTTCGACGGCCACCAAGTCACTCGAGCTGGCCGAGATTTGCCAGAGAGAGCTGGGACTTACAACATGTTTGCATCTTACCTGCACCAATATGAGCCGCAAGATGATAGATAAGGCCCTTGATGATGCAAAGGCCTTGGGAATCCGCAACATTCTGGCCTTGAGAGGTGACCCTCCTCGGAGAGCTGAATATCGCGACAGCAGCGAACCGGAAGAGCAGGAAGAAGAGGAGGAATTTAACTGGGCTGTTGACTTGGTTAGATATATCCGCAAAGTTCACGGTGATTATTTCTGCATTGGTGTTGCTTCGTACCCCGAGGGCCACGCCGATGAAAGCCACCCTCTAGGACAGAGCTTGGAGCACGATCTCCCTTATCTCGTCGAGAAAGTTCAAGCTGGCGCAGACTTCATCATGACGCAGCTATTTTTTGACATTCAAGCATATGAGCATTTCGAACAGACGCTACGAAACCACCCGAGTGGCGCATTCAAGGAAATTGCCATTATTCCCGGCCTAATGCCAATTCAGAGCTACCAGATGATCAAGCGAACCACAAAGCTCAGCCACGCCAAAATCCCCGATGCGCTTATGAACCGGCTGGAGGAGGTCAAGGGTGACGACGAGAGGGTGAAGGAAGTGGGAGTGGATATTATCAGCGAGATTGTGCAACAAGTCAAGGAGATCAAGAACAGGACGAGTTCTGGACCAAAGGGGTTCCATTTTTACACGCTCAACCTTGAGAAGGCGGTGTCTTTTATTGTCGAGAGAACCGGTTTGATCCCTCCCGAGACACCTGATGAAGAATCAGAGCTTCTCCGGTCGGCACTTAGGCAGAACCCTCTCCCGGATATCAGACTTCTCCGAATCAACGGATCAACCCCTGAGCAATCACACCGGAAAGGCTCTATTGGATCTGATCCCCGGGATCGTGTCATCGTTCAAAACCGATCTGCATCGCATCCGGACTGGGAGGCAACAGCACAGGAGGCTAGCATTCCCGCGGAACCTATCAATTCACGAGCTAACACACTGGCCATTTCAGAAGGTGAAGGTGTTCTAGGACGTGAGGCCACGTGGGATGATTTCCCCAACGGCAGATGGGGCGATGCCAGATCTCCTGCATACGGGCAAATCGACGGGTACGGTGTCAGTCTGCACGTTACCGTTTCCCAGGCGCTTCGTCTCTGGGGCACGCCTAAAACGACTGAGGACATTAGCAATGTCTTTATTCGGCATCTCAAAGGCGAACTCTCGACCATTCCCTGGAGCGAGGAAGGGTTCAGTCCGGAGACAGACAAGATTCGTGATCAGTTGATTCGAGTCAACTCCAAGGGCTGGTGGACGTTGGCTTCGCAGCCTGCAGTTAATGGGTTGCGGTCCAGCGATCCTACATTTGGATGGGGTCCACAGAACGGATTCGTGTTCCAGAAGGCGTTTGTAGAGTTTTTCGTGCCGTCAGCGGATTGGAAGGTATTGAAGGAGAAACTTACAAAGCCGGAGATGAAGGATGTTGTCTGCTTTTACGCGATTAACGTCGCGGGAGATTTTGTTAGCTCGGATACGGAAACACCAAAGATTGATGAGGCGGGACAGCAATATCAGGAGGCGAGCACGAATGCGGTTACTTGGGGCGTGTTCCCTGGGAAGGAGATTGTTACGCCGACTATTATTGAAGAGGTCAGTTTCAGGGCGTGGAGCGAAGAGGCGTTTGGTATTTGGGGAGAATGGGCAAAAATTTATGGGAAGGGATCTGAGAGTGAGAAGTTGTTGGAGTTTGTGAGGGCGGATTCTTGGTTGGTGAATATTATTCATCATGATTTTGTTGACAGCGATGCTTTGTGGGAGTTGTTACTCAATTGAGGGAATTATTGGGGGGAGACAAAGGAGGAAGCGCAGATTATCTATCTAAAAGCAGAGCGATGAATTTATAGTTGATTTTGAACGTGTTTATTTTTTATTTTAATATCTGGAAAAGGCAGGAGAGCAATTACATCGATCCTACCAGCTGGCAAACAGTTGGTTGTTTTTTAAAACCTGGCCTAATCCCGATTAAGTATTCCGCCAATAACGAATTCCGAATTGGAAGCCACTCTCACTTCAAAACAACACATCTCACTTCAAAACAAAACTCAAACTCACTCATCAACATTCAATTCACTTTTATTCTCTCACAAATTCTCAACTCAAAGAAACGAAACGAAAGAAGAAAAGAAAAAAATGCCACCAATACCACCCAGCTCCTCCCCCCTCCCCCGTCTAATCCTCTACTACCAAACCCATCACACCCCCCACCCAGAAAACAAACACATTTCCCTCTTACCTCTAATAACAACCCCCGGGATCCATCTCACTCATTTAATTTTAGCCGCAATACATTTAAACTCTGATCCTCAGGCCATAACTCTAAACGATCATTCACCTGATCATTCAAGATTCGATACGCTTTGGGCTGAGTTACGGATTTTGCAGGCTTCGGGGATTAAAGTACTTGGTATGCTTGGGGGAGCAGCTAAAGGATCATTCAGCCGTCTAGACTCCTCCCTCGAACAATTCGAGGACTACTATGCTCCTCTATACTCTTTAATAAAAGAAAGGAGTCTAGATGGACTAGACCTAGACGTTGAAGAAGAAATGTCTCTATCCGGCATTATCAGATTGATCGACCGTCTAAGATCAGATTTCGGTCCAGACTTCATCATCACTCTAGCACCAGTAGCCACTGCATTAATAAGTGGACTTGTCGAACATAACCTCAGCGGCTTCGACTACCGACAATTAGAACGGGAGAGGGGAAAGGAGATAGGGTGGTATAATACGCAGTTTTATTGTGGTTGGGGGGATTGTTCGAATCCGGGCTTGTATGAGTTGATTTTGAGGAGGGGGGGATGGAAGAGGGAGAAGGTTGTTGTGGGGATGGTTACGAATCCGGAAAATGGAAGTGGATGGGTGCCTTTTGAGATATTAAAGAATTTTGTGATGCCGGTTTTTAGGGGAGGAGGAGGAGGGAAGGGGGAGGGGGAAGGATTTGGGGGAGTTATGGGTTGGGAGTATTTTAATGGGTTGCCGGGGGGGAGGGAGAGGCCTTGGGAGTGGGCTAGGGAGATGACGGGGTTGTTGAGGGGTGGGGAGGAAAGGGAGGGGAAGAAGGAGGAGGGGACGGTTGGGCTGGTTGGTGAGGGGAAGAAGGAGGGAAAGGAGGGGATTGTTGGGTTGGTGGATGAAGAGGAGGGGGTAGAGGAAAAGGTTCCTGTTCCGGGGAATTTTGTGTATTATTCTGACGAGGAAGGGGAGGAGAAGGGGGATCAGTAGGGAACCATTGTTCGTCTTTGCTTCTCGATCGGTTATGGGCCTTTCCCAAATTTCCGTTTCCCTTCCCCGGATGTGCCAAGTATTCGGAACACATATTGTCTCTAAGTTGTTTTAGATGGCGTCGTTGGACAGCATGAGCAACAAGTCATACCGCTTCTTTTTTGGTTGCTGTAGCTTGTCGTCACCAAGCAGCAGCAATCTCGGCAAATCTTCCCCCTCCTTCGCAACCCGCATCCGACACTCCACGTGTAAACGAGGCATTGGAAGGAGAGGAGAAAAGGGTGTATGTGGTCTAGTGCCGGCTTTGTGATGTCTTGGTCGCCAATCTACACTTACGAAAAGACCCTGATTTTTGAAAGGGACCCCTGGTCTCCACCATCCCATTTCCCCGCGATTACAGGGTCGAAGGAAGCACACACACCATCTTTTTTTCCTCTTGTGCCGCAAGATGAGGACGGTATGACGGATTAATTACCGCTCGGGGGGTGATATTTTAGGTTGTCCACGTTTCTCGAAGTTACCATGCAACCCATGATAACCCCCCTTGTATGAAGTGGTTTGGTTTGTTGGACGCCAAGTTACATTTTTTCTTAGCTTTCCAAGATCTGAGGGAAAAAGGAAGTTTTTGGGAATCGAGCACAGATATACATTCGGCTTCACTGGGGCATATGCTTGGGTGGATACTGTTGTTGCTAGCCAGCAGTTGGAGGATAATAAACCGTCCAAGCTAGTATAGCAAGTTGGTTTTTTTTTGGTGTTCATGTACTAGATTAGAGTATAAATTGCCATGATTCATATTGTTTGCATGTCTTAGATTTCGGTGCTTTGTTTCTGATGTAATGTGTGTGTTACCCTACCTCTTAAGACATTGCCGTCGTCGAAAGGTCGTTTTGCATACGTCAGGGGGGTGTGGAAAGCTGACGCTCTCACAAACACCTCGTATACGCAGATGCGGAAAAACTACGTAATCGAACAGTTTTTATATGTGACCTTTGGATGATGGGTAAGGGGAACCATTCAAAAAATGACAAAACAAAGGAAATGGGCCGGGCCTTTTTATTCAGCTATGATGACAATGACGACGAGACACGGGGACAGCCGCAGGCACAGCAAAAAAGACGAACAAACCGTCACCGCCGTCATCTTTTTTTTTCGGTGGGACCCGGTGACGCTACATATCTTTGTCGTCGTTTCTTTCGGCCGGAATTTTGAGGATATTCGGAAATGATTGTCACGATGATTTTTTGGTAGAAATTGTTCTAGGCCAGGTCCAAAAGGCAATTCCCACCTCTTTTTTGTGGAGAAACAGACGTGCAACTCTTTTTCCCAGTTGGAAAAAGTTGAACAGGGGTGTGTTGATCGAAAACTACGTCATAGTGGAGGTTGCGGACCGATTTGCAAGGGGTTGATCAATCGAATGTTGTTGAAGAAGTGGGTACCTCCCCAAAAAATGTTTTTTTTTGCCTTCCTGCGTGAAATGGTTTCTCGGTCTTGACATCGGTCCTGAACCATTTGCTACGGTATGTCTTTTTTTTGTCCTGCCACAAGACGTCAGTTTGTGGATTTTCGCCCTTTTTTCTCTTTGTTTCCGTTTAGGCTTCCATCTGTCTGTTTAGATGGGGTGTGAGAAATTGAGGTCATTCAGTGACATCTCTTCTCGGATCTAGAACCACCGCCGCCACCCATAACCCGCCTCGTCAATTATCAATCAATGGAAGCGAAAGCTGGATGAATCCCGTCTCTCATGTCTCTGCTGGACCCTGAACCGACCAACACCTCTCACTTGCCCCACTGGCATCCCGTGGCAGCCAAACGCCAAGGCAATGGCCAACTTTTCTGCAGGGAAAGTGGTCTGAGATGGGATTTTTAATTCCGATATGCCCTCAGTTGGATGGGTAAACATGAGATTTCCATGTTTCAGGTGCAGCAAGTTGCTGCCGGCCTGCCAACTTTTTCTCTGTCCACACCTCTCTGCATGCAGGAAAAACCAATTAATGCTTTCGTGAACCCCGGTCCGCTACCGTTGAGGGAAAGAGAATGTATCTGTACATTGGACCGGTACATCACCTTGGAATATCTTCCTAGCTTGCATGAGCTTGCAGACCGGACAAAGATCCTCCATGGGATACCCGGCTCCACCATCCCATCGTTCGACCACTGACATCATGGCAAGGCTGCTCATCATTCTTGCCGAAGGGGTGCTAACACGGTTGATCTCTGTGTTGGCTCCTTGGCCAACACCGTTCAACAAGCGCGTCAATGTACCGATACATGACGGATGTGGTTCTCTCGTGGAGGCGGCCGTTTTCACCGTGTGACGGCGTCACAGTTTGCCCCCGTTATCTGTTATTCCGTCTCTGATGATCAGCAGGGTCTTTCCTCTTTTGACTTCACACACCCGGACGTTTTCCGTCAACCAAGTTTTGATGCAATAACCGCATATAATCTATATGCTGTGTTACAGAGCCACCCATATGGAACCGATATTCTCACACGTACCGAAGTTGACAAAGGCAACACCAAAAGATGACCGGAAAAATAAAGAGGGGGTTCACAGAAGAAAAAAAGTAAACCCTTGCCTGTGAACCCGTCCGGCCTTTCTGGGCGCGCGATTAGTCTGAGCGGCAGATACCTACGCCATTCGCCAGCCCGTCGTGCCAGTCTGACAAGGGCAGTCCATGCAACCGGCGACTATCACCGCCGATCATGTCATAGATGAGGGCAAACGTGCAGACAAAAGGCTGCAGCACTAGGGTTATGTGTAAGCAGATAAACGCACATCATGGTGACGGAAGAGGGGTATGTGGTATGTTAGGATGGACGGTGTGTGTGTGTGTGGGTAGGAAATGGGGTATCCTTACCCTTCACAGTTTTTCCCACCCCCTCACTCTTTTCCTCTTTCACTCAGATTTGCTCCCCCCTTCCCCCCCCCTGACAAGAACAAAATCTCGCCTTATGAGATAAAACTTATCTGAGCCAAGCTCTCCGTTATAAAGTCAGTTCATCCCCCGACCCCGTTCTGCCAACTTTTTGTTTGTCCCAGCACAGTTTAGCCAGCTTCAACCGTCGTGAACCCTTTTTTCCCCTATCTCAACAAAGCGTTATTTTCCCCTTCCTCCGCACACACACAAGAACACCTCTCTTCTCTACTCCCTATTGTATCATCTCCATCTCCACCCCACACACCTTTTCTTTTTTAAAAAAAACCATCACCATGTCGGCCGCTCAACAACAACAAGCTCAACCCTCTCAATACTCATCGGCCTTTCCCTCTCCTCCACCTCCAGTCGACCTTGGTACCTACGCACGCTCAATGCTCCAGCACACCAAGAGACAAATGGAGTCAATCAACCAAACCGCCGCTAGACAACAAGGCTCAACAAGCGGTTCATCACCAACAGCCAATGGTGAACATCACCAACATTCTTCTTCCTCCACAACAAACTCTGTTCCTAACGGCGTGTCAAATCTGCGCCGTAATCCCGGAGATGGCTTTACTCGGTATTAAGTGGTGTGTGTTGCGGTGACGTAGTATTGGGTCTTCTGTACGGGACTCGATGAATATTTTGCTTTCCCTCGTTTCTCGACGATCTTAGTTATGAACATGTTCAAGCAAGCAAATAATCTACTGGGTTCGGTTCGGGGAAAAAAGGGAAAGGGAGAGAAAAAAAGAGGGCAAAAAATTTAACGGTATTCCCATGATTTTTCATGTACAGGACTTTATGGTTATTTTTTTTTGGGAGGGAGCGAAATTTTCGTGCGGGCGTATACTTTGGTTCGTTGCTAGACGAACTCGGTTTTTGCATCTTTTTGAGGCGTGGGTTGGTATTTTCTTTTTTTCGGTTGATTGGCTCTGTTTGTTTTTTTTTTTTTTTTTGATGAGCATGGCGTTTTTTTCTTCTGGCGGTTTGGAATCAAGGACTTCATTCAAATGCATTCGTAGTTTAACAGACAAATCTGAAATTTGAGAATTGATTATTGATGATCGTTGGTTATGTCTTTGACCTGATGTGGTGGTACTTCTTTTCTTCATTTAGCGCTCAATTATTGTATGTACTAAGCAACCATCTTATTAGGAAATACATACATTCCCACCATCTTTCTCCTTTCCCTCATAAATCGTATACCATTTGTTATTATTAAAACCCAGTCAGTCATCCCCAAAATTCCCTTACACCTTCTTCTTTATCCCCAATAAGGTCGCCCTATCCTTTTTCTTTTTAACCTGTCGTTTAAAACTAGGCGGTGGCATACCCGTCGAACTCGTTGTTGTCGTCGTAGCCGCCGCAGGCACCACCACACTAGAACTCGAACTCGCCGCCACAACCTCCCCTTTCCCTTCTTCTTCTTCTTCCTCATTCTCATCCTCCTCTATAACCTCCTCCAACATTTCCTGCCTCCTAACAAACGCAAAAGCCCTCCTCGCAGCCTCTTCATCCTCTTTTTCCTCCTTCCTCCTCCTTTCCTCTTCCTCACTAATTCCTCTCCCTATATCCCCCACATCAATTTCACCTCCTCCCTCCCTCTGTATCTTTTCCAATCTAGCATTCCGACTCCTAATCTCATCCAACGCATCCGCAACAGCCATTTCCCTTTTCGCATCCTCCGTTTTCTGTTCCAACTCCATCATTACATCCCGTTCTTTTTGTATCCCCCCTTCCTCCCCTTCCATCCCTTCAGCCATGAGCCGATCCAACCTCTCTTCAGTCGTCTCATCCTCCCTTCCCTTCTCTAAGCCCCTTTTCCAAGGATCCGTGTTTCGTTTAGCACCTTTCTCAACAATATAATCCTGGTTTCTTGGGTCTGTACGGAATATGATTTCAGCGGAACATCGGGTGCAACGGATGTAGAAGCGATAGAGTTGTATGTTGAGGTACTTTTCGTCAGGAGGGGTTTCTTTTCGTGAGTTGAACTTTCTGCCGCGGTAAATAAACTCGCCGCAGGTGGTGCATTGCATTGAAAAGGGGGCCATTAGACGGACTGTTTGGACTTTTAGGGTTGAGGAACCTTTGGGTTTGCGGGAACGACCGACGAGGGAGGGGTCGAAGTCGGGGGGATAGTATTTTGTTAGGACTTTTCGTTCGGACATTTTTTGGTGTTTCTTTTCTTTTCGCTGACTGTGTTTTTTGGTGGGGTTTATAAGTGAGGAGGGATTGGTTGATGGTCAGGGGGTGGTTTTGGAGTTCGCGATTGTTTTGTTTGATGAAGAGGGAAAGAGGACGTGGGGCTTGAAAGGTTGTGAGGACGTTGTTAGTGCCACATTGAGGCTGAAAAAGACCCACTTTTAATGGTACATCATCAACAGCAACGGGAAACATAAGGGTTAGGATATAATATAACTTCATAAGATCATTCAATAAAAAAAACACGCGCTGTCTAGTGTAAAACATTACTCCTTAATCCCAGTTTCCAACATCTCGGCCAATAAATCCCATCGTGTAGCAGCTTCATCCTTGCTAGCCCTCGCTACACCCCTCAACCCGCCGGCAACAAACCTCAAGTATCTCTCAAAATCACCGAGCATCTCTTTCAATAAGACGTGATGCGGTTTTGCACTGCTTGATGAGTTCCTCCCTCTGACAGAATCACCACCTATATCCCCATCCCCATCTTCATCTTCTTCATCCGCCTTCTTCCCCCTTGGAGACCTCAACCCCAAAATCCCCCGTTTCTTTTTTGAAGGAGATTTATAAGGCGACGACATGACAGACAATCTCTGAACCTCCTGTTCCTCCTCCGTCAACCTAACCATCTCCACCCGTTGAACATCTTGCACCTTTATCGCCAAATCCAAAATATCAAGGATACACTCCCTAATAGGCTGCAGTTTAACTCCCAGACAGGATTCATTTATAATCCGTCTAGTGAATTCCGAATGAGCAGTGATCATATCGTCTACATCAGCTGCGTCACGCAGATCGCTTCGTAACCTCGCTGTCTGCGGAGCCAGGACCAAAGTAGTCAGATATGTCAAAATGACATTACAGAACCATAAGAGTTTAGTTCTGAGGAGATAGTAAGTAGCCATTTGACCTCTGGCGTCTAGACTGGTAGGATGAAAATCGCGAACTGCATGTTGCAAAAGATAAACGGCTCTGCGGATTTGGAGCAAAAATGTGAAAATGGTTTGGTAGGCTCGAATTCCTTCCTCTGGGACAACGATTTGAACGGGCCAGTTCAAACGACATCCGACCCGTATTAAAGGAAGGCTGAGGCGGACTGAGCTTCGGGAGGCAATAGCACTGTGAGTTAGAGCGCGGGGATCGACTTGAGCGAAAATCCGGTATCCGTCTACCGATGATGAGAATGCCTCTTGAGCTATCTCTGTCAGGGTAAACCGGTCTTTCCAGCTGGAACTAAGGTTATCGAGATGTCTGAAAATGGCTGAAGTAAAAGCTGTCGAACTGGCTCCGTCAGACATCAAGTATACCTTTTCCAGGGTGTCTAAACCACGGGAGAGGCCATAAGAACTATACAGCAGCTCTCGGAGGGTAGCGGCTGCGGTATGATGCTTGCTCTGAATCCAAGCTTGGAATGCGGCACCGAAAAGTTCAGAGAACGGAGCAAACTCGACATCTCCAGAACATACCGCCTCAAAGTCCATCTTTGGTTCAACAGTCGCCCGGTATTTACTCGTTGCAGCATCCTGTTTCATGTGCTTTAAAACCACTATGCTCTTCCCGGCGTTAAATATCCGACTGATTGCGGGTTTCAAAAACCGAGGGGCGTGTAAATTGCCTTCTGGGGTTCGTAGCAGATTGAACTGACTCTGCCATATTTGAGGCAGCGGCAGCTTTGTTGGCGATTCAGAAACGAAAAAGGTTCGATCTCCTGGCAACAATCTCCCTTCTTCCATCCACATACGAATTGGCTTGAGGTAGACCTGAAAACAATCCAGGAATATGCTGCCCAGGAGCTCATATGTTGCATTGTGACCCTGCAGCTGGGCCATTCCAACGGCATCATACAAGAGTTCGAGGTATCTAAAGGCGTGAGGGTTTCGTTCCTCTTGTAGCTGGCGAACAATATCAGCCAGAGCGTACAAGGGTTTCAACTTTGGCCTCAGTTCAGTCAGAATTCCCACGGGGCTGACGACCACGTCTTCTTTGATGGCAACAAAACGGCCTTGTATTGTCGCGAGATCCATATCAAAGGTTCGTAATGCTTTTTGCACGGAATCTTGAAACACCTGCAAGAGAGGTGATTGTTCCCTACCCTTTGCGAAGACTCTCAAGGGTGTCAGTTTCCGTCCGCATTCGGCAAATGAGGTAACGAGCGCTTGGTATGCTTCTGACGAGACCCCTGCAAGTTGATAACCCATGCTTGGATTGCATTTTGCGTCAAACATGGTAGTTTCGAGGCCGCCGAGCATGAATAAGACCTCTCGAACCAGGAGCAAGGTTGAAATGGTCGTCTTTTCCAGCGAACCGTTTTCTCCCTCTGCCCTGTGCTCGTATCTCCATGCTAACGAGTCTGCCAATTGCTGGAGTTCTTTTTCCCCTTGAGGCTTGAATGCCAGGTCCAACGCGGTGCGTTGTATTCTTTCGTCGACGGATGAAGCAGATGTCACAGATTCAGCCGACGCCACCGAACGAACATCAATTTCCTCTTCATCACTTGAATCCGGCGCCCAATCGTTGATGCGCCATATGTCTCGTTCGTGCTTCCATCCATCTTCCCTGGCAATTTCCCTCCAGGTCAAAGTCGGCTGGGGCTCCTCTTCGGGCTCTTTGAGAAGATCCAGGTCAGTGAGTTTTGACTTTTGGGCAGGCTGATCAGCGAGCTCGAGGATAAAATGCAAAACATCGGGTGAGGTGTGGTTCCAATGTGGTTCAAGCGCGTCTAGACGCTGGCGGAAGGCATCGGCGAGGGCATCTCTTCCGACAACACGAAATCTCTCCTCGAGACCTTTTAGGCGATCTGCAACTTCAAATTGGTTGGTTCTGAGAAAGCTGTGTTCGCGGAGACTGCGCAACACGAATTCCCGGTAAATATTTCTATGTTTGTGATTCTGAATTACGTGAGTTACAAGTCCGAATTGAAATTGAGGGCAGGAGAAATATTTACCTCTGGGATATTTGTGACTGCGGTTACGAGTTCATCGCATTGAGCTGCTAATTCGGCTTGATAGGCCATATTGCAGCGAACCCAAGGCTGTGCATTCTGGAAGTCGTATGACCAAACTCTCAAAGTGAGTTGGTTGTAAGTTTGAAGTGAGGGTTGAATGTTGAATGCTGGAATGATATGTAACGTAAGGATGGTAATAACACGCACAGACCATCTCCCGATAACCTTATCAAATGACATCAAGCCCAATGTTCCATCCCCCTTTTTCGTGAATTTTTGGCCCGCAGGGTTCCACTGAATCGGTTTGATTAGTACATACACATGGACACTGACAGCGGCGGTTGACAGTACCAACGGCCATCAGCGACAAAAACGCCCAAAAGCGCGACGCGCCCAACTTTTCCCGACCACTTCGTTGTAAATGATTTTAATTTCGAAAATAATCGATTTTTAGAGCCGGCTCACACATTATCCCTTCCAAATGGCCATCGCACGCCCAGTGAGGGCGCTGGGGCTGGCCGCAGTTGTCATGTGGTTCTTTTTTATTTGGCAAATCCTCAAACCAACAGGAAGTTCACACATAAGCTTGGGTCCAAATGGAGAAACGATAAAATCATTCGAACGTGATCCAAATCTAGATCGTATGTATTTTGAGGGAAGACACATTAGTTACGGCATCATGCTAACAAACATAATAAAATAGCAACGGGTGAACCCGAAGGTTTCTTGACATATGCTTCCGAAGAATACGCACCAGGCCCCGCCGGCACCGGAAGGATTAATGCCACTCTGTTGGCTCTAGTACGAAATGAGGAACTCAAAGATATGCTCTCGTCGATGCGCGATCTCGAACGAACGTGGAACCATAAATTCAATTACCCATGGACATTTTTCAACGATGTCCCATTTACCGAAGAATTCAAGAGGGAAACGAAAAAGCTCACAAAGGCAGAATGTCGATACGAGTTGATTCCAAAGGAGCATTGGGAGGTGCCTTCTTGGATCAACATGGATTTATACAAGGAGTCAACGGCGATTTTGAAAGAGAATGGAGTTCAGTACGCCGACATGGTTTCCTACCATCAAATGTGCCGTTGGAACAGTGGCATGTTTTACAAACATCCGGCTTTGGCCAATACTCAGTACTACTGGCGCGTGGAACCAAAGGTACATTTCTTCTGCGATGTCGATTATGACGTCTTTCGGTATATGCAGGATAACAACAAAACCTACGGATTCACCATCAATCTCTACGATTCTCCGGAGTCAGTTCCGACTTTATGGCCCGAGACTCTCAAGTTTCTGGCTGAACATCCCGATTACGTACACGAGAATAACGCCATGGATTGGTTGACGGATAAGCTCCGTCGTCCATTTCATAATAAAAATGCTGGGGGATATTCGACTTGTCACTTTTGGAGCAACTTTGAGATTGCTGATATGAGTTTTTGGAGGAGTAAGGAATATGAGGATTATTTTAATCATCTTGATCGGGCTGGTGGATTCTTTTATGAGCGTTGGGGTGATGCACCTGTTCACAGTATTGGATTGGGTTTATTTGAGGACAAGAACCGTATTCATTGGTGAGTTTTCTCTGACCTTAAAAAAACAAATTAGCGATCACTAACATACTTGATAGGTTCCGCGACATTGGTTATCAACATATTCCATTCTTCAACTGTCCCAACTCGCCCAAATGTAAGGGTTGTGTAACAGGCCGCTTGACCGATGGTGAGGCTTGGCTCCATAGAGAGGATTGCCGACCCAATTGGTTCAAGTATGCCGGTATGGGCTAAGCGGATGTGGTTGCAGTTTGATGAAACAAGAAATCAAAAGAAGATGGACTTGAGCCACTTCGACTACAAAAGTGGCAGAAAGAGAACATCATGCGCAGCTCCCGGTCATTTGACAATTTACTGTACATTGATGATACAGAAGTTTATTTTTGGATTAAAAGCCAAAGGCATATGGGAAATTGAGAAGAGGTGTCTGGCGTAGCAGGGATTGCTTTTAAAGATGGAGGAGTGGTATATATACATTGGGGTTTGGGATGAAATCATAACGAAACTCAAACATGCCGGCTTTGTTGAGCAAACAGGGCACAGTACTATTATTATTATTATTATTATTAGAGCTAAGAGAATACAAGAAACATTAATATATACAACTCATGATAGATACCAGACCTCTGCTCAATGCTTCGAAAGTATCGTGGACTTCATGGGGGCAAGCCCCCAAACCCCCAGTCCTCGTTTCGCTCGATGATCCATATCTTGTGAATACTTCTTGTCCTGAAATAACGCTGCGGTTATAAGGGAACAGAAGCTCCTCATATCTTCTTCATTCTATCCGCAATCCTCAAGTTCTCCAATCAAGAATTATATTTCATTTATCTCCTGACTTTGCGTCACTGGCGATATTTTCTCTATCTGTTTCTCATAACCCCCCAAATAAAAGCCGTGAGTATCTGTCTGTTTCTGTTAATCACGGCTCATTAAATCTGACAACCTTTCTGTTATTATTTATTGCCCAAAAACAGTAACAACCCCCTCACTACCCGCAACACAAAACTCTTCCCCTCCCCAAGCCAAACAACTAATCACATTTTTTCTCTTTTTCTCTATCCTCCCATCCTTTCCCACGACTACCTTCTTCCCTCCCCCTGTCCCCTCCGGAACATCCAACCTCTTAACCACTTCCCCCGTCATCAAACCCCAAACCCAAACCCTCCCCTCATTCTCATCTCCACTCAAAACCCATCTCTCTCCTTTCCCATCAATCAAACTCCTAACTCTCAATTCCTCATTCCTAAATTCCCTATCCTCATACCCCTTCAACATCCTCCCATCCTTTCTATCCATCAATCTAATCTTACTATCTAGCGTACTCACCAGTATTGTTTTCTCATCTCTCGATAGCGTCAAAGAAGTAACAGGTCCCGGCATCACATCCGTTATACACCTTCCCATACGTAAATCATACGTCCTAATCCTCCCATCTACCGATCCAGTCATTATCTCATGCCCAGTAGAGACAAGAGAAGTAATAGCATCTTTGGCTTCTGACAAAACTTGAATAGCTTTTTGTGAATTAGACGATCGAATATCCCAAATACGAACTGAACAGTCTATCCCTCCGGATATGAGTAATGAATCATCTTGTCCGGAGAATATTACAGTGTTGATACGGCCGGAATGGGAGTGGAAGCGGCGGAGAGGGGAGGTAGAAGAGGTTTGGACGTCCCAGAGAAAAAGGGTGCGATCACCGCCTGAGGAGGCGAATTTATCGTTGGTGGAGGAGATTGAGAGGGAGAGGACTTCGTAAGCGTGGGAGGTGTAGGTTTGGATTAGTTTGCCTTGGGGGAGGGGACTGGAGGGGGAAGGGGATGGGGTGTAGGAGGAGGGATTGTATAGACGGATTGAACGGTCGGAGGAACCGGTTAGGATGTAGGTTGATGGTGGGGAGGAGTAGGTTAGGGCGTGGATTGGTCCTGGGAGGTGGTTAGGGTTTGTTTGTATAAAGAAAGGGGTTAGGTATTGGTGAAGAAAGGGGTTTAGGAGTTGAGGAAAGCGTTGTTGGTATTGGGAAAGGGGTTAGGGATAGGAGAGAGGGCGAGGAAAGGGGAGCGGGTTAGGGTAGTAGAGCAGAAGGAGTGAGGCAAAGAACAGCAACATATGAGGATTTAGTGAGTGAAACGAAGGATCGCAACTTTGCATTAGTTAACCCTCCGTTCCCTCGAGTAGCGCTTAAAGTGAGCTGTAGATGTTACCCCAAGAAACGCTAATGCTAATTCCTCCTCATCCTTCTCCTGCTGTAAGATACCAAACCAGCTTAGTAGGTAGCAACAAGTCTGTATTCCTCATATCCACAGTACAGCACTGCCGCGTGATAAGAATAGGAAAGAATGGAACTAACACTTCCTTCTTTTGCCATGAATAGAAAAAAACACTTACCATTTGATCCAACAAGCTGAGCAACTGGCCTACTAGGAAACTCGGCCATGATTTTTGTGATTTGTGATTGGTGTATGTCGACTTATCTTTGTCTCAGATAATGTTCCTCCTCAGCTAGTGGCGTTCCCACATGCCAACAATAAACACTACAAGTACACTCTTCCTTCCTTCCAAGCCACCACCACCATCACCGTCGGCACTGATGACTTCCGAGTTGATTTGTGTGCCTCGGTCAAGCAGTATGTGTAGGTGATGTATCACACGCGCTAGACGCGCTTATTCAGTATTATATTTATTCGTGAAATTGAAATCCTTACTGTTATGTATTGTATGTGATCTATCAGAAGGATTTGCACTCCTAGAGCAGCTGATGAATGATCAAGACAAGGCCAAGAAACGCCGGCGAATAAGCACAAAAAGCCTCAGCGCTTGTTTTTTTCTCTTGTGTGGTCGGTCGTTAATGAGTCTTTTTTTGGGGATTTGATTTCGCCCCCCTTTTTTATGATTTGTATTATTTTGCCTTATTCGGAGTAGTTTTTTTTTTTTTTTTTTTTGCCTTGTGATTCCCGAGGTTGGTGGCTGGATGGCTGCTTTTCTTCGTGTCGCAAAAAAGAAGGTATTATATCGTCGTTCGGAAATACCGATAAAAATAAGAATCTCACAATTTCTCTTTAAAAAATTAGATTACCGAATTTAATGCTTTTGCTTTGCCTCTTTTTTGTTGTTGCCGTTGTCGTCGTTTTTGGTTGGTGATCGGCTTGTTGTGAGATGATGAATGTGTGAGATGAGACATTGATTGACCAACAAAAATCAATTGATAAATTCACACCACCCCCCCATCCGCACGCGCGCTAAAAATGTGGAGGGAAGCAAAAGCAAATCCTTCTAGAAGCGCGCTAGAACAATAAGCTGGGAAATCCTTCCTCCCCCCCCCCCCCCACTTTCACCGTTTTCCCGTTTCTAATCGGCCGCTCTCTCAACGCCAGCTAAAAGTCAGCCCCTTCCTTCCATCATCATGGTTGTTTTTTATGTAAGGCTGTAAGTTAATTATTCTACGCCGTAAATATGCGTTTACCATCACCGTCATTTTCCATTTCCAATTTTCCATACAAATGAATACAGCATGTAGATGTGTAACCTTCTTTCTTTGTATACACCAGCATAGGTACCGCGCAACAAATGCCGAAAATTCTCCTTGTTGTATGTAACCCCCATCCTTCGTCTGTTATCATATTTGTTTCATTCGTTTATGTTTCGAGAAGCTCCCAGCATTACATCGCTTCATATAATACCTAACAAAACCTATAACATGTTCCTATTATGATTTATTATTACCTACTACTGAGTGACCTCCATTCTTGGCAATATAAAAAGTTGTAACCATGCGAGCGAATAAAAGTCTTAGCTTAAGCTTATTCGGGAAGGACGAAAAAAAACATCTTCCAAAAAAAATATCTTCTTCATCCAACTAAACAGAAGGTGACAATGGCGATCTTTAACAGTTACTGACCGGTAATACTCTAGCGCTTCCCCGTCGTTGCACGGCAGTACATACACTGGTAGGCAACCGGGGATCGCCGGGGATGAGCGGGCGATCGCCGATAAGGTCCGAGGTACATAACATATTGACAGGCATTAAATAAAAACTCAACCTCCCGGTATCATTTTTCATGTGTGGTTTTGTTGTTGGTCAAGCAGCTCGGATAGACGCGGCGAAATGAATTATCGGTAAATGGATAATTGCAATGGTTCGATAATACCTGGTAGTATTGAGGTTTTTAATAATAGACAGAAGTGGGTATAATGATGGGAAAAGAGTAGAGTAAAAAAAAAACGGGTTCATGTTTGTTGATGTTGATATGATGATAATGGTTTGTTTTTGTTGAGAAGTCTGCTCTCCTCCCACTCCCAGAGCCCATCCCATCACGCCTAAACCGTTCTCCCCCTTTTTGTAAAAACCGCCCTCCTCTCCCACCTTTCCCCATAAAAGAAACACGTAAAACGCCGTTGCAATGATTCAAAATGCAATGCTCTCTGAATGTGAGCAACAAAAAAGAAATCCAAAAACCCAAATCCAAAAAACGCTCGCTAGATAATACAACCAAAAAAGCAAAAAGGTGTTGTGCATGGAAAACAAGTTTGCATAAAAGCAAGTTCCATCCAACCAAATCCACCCCATCCAACCCTTCCATCCACCCATTATTTCCATATTTTCCAGTTCCTCATACATGCAGAAAGCACACAGCGGCATAACTGCTTCTGGTGGCGTGACTTAGGCCGTATGTTGCCGATTTCTTTGCGAGGCCTCGTTTGCCATCCAAATCGTGTTGAGCGAGGCTAGTACCTCGAACCATCGTATTATGCCAAAAGACCCTTAGTAAACTGTTGCCACAAACTATTTTATACCCTAGATTCGTATCTACTATTCCTCTTTTGTCAGCTTCAAATTCTCACTCATCAATATGACTTTTACGTACCACTCTTTTTGCCACGGCCTGTGTAAAATGTCATGACGGATCCGAGGTAATGATTCCGTTTGAGGCCATGCCGCCAGTTGAGGAGGCCGTGGTTGGTCAGGAGTAGACACCGCGGGGGATCGATAGTTTGAAGTCGGACTGTAATGCTCATACCCATGTCGAGCACGCTTTGCCGGTGCCGAAGTGAGATCGGGACTTGGAGGTCGATGAGTTCGGGGCGAGACTGATCCACTTGAATGACTGCTTGGTCTGGTGTAATCGGATGGCGGTCGAATAATGCTGCCCCCGAGTCTCCGAAGGTCTTCAGGTTCGGCAGGAGGAGTCGAAGGAGAAGATGCACTATTATGTCCACCTCGAGGTCTATAATATTCAAAAATAGTGAGAATCATGAAATTTCCAACTCGACCCTTTCAAACTTACGCATTTTTGAACTTGCAAACCCGACCAAACTTCTCGCACTGAACACATCGTGGATAATCCGGGTCGCACTTGATCTTCTTTTCACGGCACGTCACGCACGCAATGGCAAGTCTTTTCCTCGGCTTTCCGGCCTTGGTAACTCCCCAGTGGGCGTTTACGTGTTCTCCATCAATGACCGTCTTGCAATGACTCCCATCGTCGTAAAAATAGCACATCCCTTCTCCCGGTACCTCGGCAGCCTTCACAAAACGTGGAAGAAAATGGGTCCCCGTCCATATCTTGGGACCCAGGACATCCTTAGCCGGCACACCTTCGGTGGGCTCTGTTCTGGTTGCCGGAGCTGGTGCGGGAACACTATGCGGTGTAGCCTGGGGAGTCAGCTGCTCTCTGTAATCATTCCTCCTGGCGTCGTCGCGGCTTGGCCCCGAAACCTGAGTAGGATATCGATCAGCGGTTGGAGATGGTCTGTAGGTCTTGTCTCTTTGGCTGTCATATGAGTATTCACGGTTCGCCTCGTGCTGTGTCGACCACTGACCCCCTGGGCTGCCTGAACTGTGCTCTGGACGAGGAGGAGTTTCGTGCCTGTGCTGATCCTCCCTTAAGTGTGGTGAAAGCGGCCCTGGAAAAATTCTGGGAAGAGGTGGAATCTGTGGTCGGTCCGAATACCTTGGGTCTGACACACTTCGAGGTTGTGACGCAGTGGATGTCGTTGATGGAGGAAAGTACGCTGATGACGAATATGGTCTGTCAATACCTATTGACGTTGGGGGAAGCGGTCGATCAAGCGGAGATCCGGAAGTGTATGAGCCTGGTCGGTCAGAAACGGGCGAGTGAAAAGGGCGAATCTGCGAAGGTGGGCCAAAGAGACTGCTCAGGGACGGAAGCTGTTGTCTCGGGGCAGCCTGATCATGAGAAACCTCCCTCCGAGCCTGCGTCTCATCAGAACCCTTCGCAGATGAAGACGACGACGACGACGGCACGTCGTGTCCCTTTACGGCTGGATCATAGTTGGACATAGGCGGCGAGGGAGGAGCGGACAGATTCCACGACCTCTCCTCGGACTGTCTAGAGTTATAATAAGTAGCTGAGTCTGGTGTGTGAGCCTCGGGTGGTGTGTCAGGAATGGCCGAGCGGAATCGAGGTTCGAGATAGGATGCAATCCCCATTGGGAGATGTGTAGAAGAAATCTTGCAGTGTTGCAAAGGCGGTGTCTGAGTTGTTTTCTCTGTCATGCCCCCTCCCAGCAGTGTGTGGCCAGGCAGGGACCGAAGCAGAAAGACTTTCAAGCTGTCTAAGCTGCTGTTGCTGCTGATACGGCTACTATATCCACATACATACAAATACAAGACACAGTGAGTGTTTGGCGTATGGTGAATACAAGTAGGACAAAGGAGTACTGAAGGAGACCGGCAGGTAGATATTCGCCGGATAAAGGTGTAGACAAGCGGCGCAGTAAACTCACGGCCACCTTTCAGAGGAGCATACCGCCAAGGACCCAGCAGGAGAAGGGCACCGATCCCGGATAATTGGACAATAAACTGCGAGATGCACAAGGGCAGGCGAACTGGGTCTGGGTTGGCGAGCCGGTTATGGAGTCGTTGATGTCCGTATATCAGCTGGCTGGTGCGTAAGTCCTGATTGGTGAAAAAAAACACAGTGGCTGTTGTGTATCTGATACGGTCTCTGATGCCTCCGTGTTATGGGTGTGTCGTGATGTCTTGGTTCTTGTTTCCCTTTCTGTCTGTCGCTTGTTGAACTTGTGTGTGTGTGTATGTGTGTGGAGGGAGGGTAGAAAGGAACGGGAGGCTCGGGGGGGCGGGCTGAAGGGGGTAGCTATACCACCAAGCTATGTATCTGCAGACTTGATATTCGATCTGGTCTAGCGTAGTGAAGCACCGGACGGACGTTTTGTCGGTGGTACTCTGGAGCCAGACGCCGCAATACGCCGAGTTGGATTGCAGGGAAGAAAATACTTTTTGCTCTAACGGGACTTTTTCTGAAGATGGGGAAGCTTCTCTGGAAATAGGCCAAGATTTGGAAAGGACGCAAAGCATATGTATTTTTTTTCTTGTCTTGGTCCTGGGTGATCCGATGTTATTAGCAACAAGCAAGCGATCCCAGTGGTAGGGATCCCATTTCTGTAAGCAGCCCGGCCCGGTGGATGATTGTTCTTTTTCTCCCCCAGTCTCCAGCAGCAGCGCCCACACGTTTATCCACCCCTGGTGGACCAGGTCACTTGGAGGGGGGCCCCGAACTCCAGCAGGGAAAGCTAGCTTCGTGCCCATGGCTTTCGGCAGTGCGGCATGGCGTTGCTCTCCAGACATTGGTGTGTGAGATGACCTTTTCCCCTCGTGTGTCTAAACAATGGGGTAACATCTACAAAGTTAATTCGACCGACATCACAACAATAAACAGCACGACGGTACCTTGGAGTGAAAACCGGCTCGCCATGGGGAAATTCCTTTTTTCCCTTGTTCCAGGGTGGGAGGGGTGGCAGTGATGTGAAGGAGGGGGCGTGTGGCATAAAGGAGAACGTCTTTGCGCTTGCAGAAGCAAATTTGAACGTGTTCTGTAATGTGTGTCCGTACATGTAAGCCCAGCAAGGGCACAGACAGCCCAAAGAATACAGACAGGGGGGGAAGGGTGGTGACCCTCGTCCTTGGCTTTTGTCTGGATGAGGCACATCGAGAGCGGCGAAGCGATGATGATGGATGGCTACCACGAGGCAAAAGAGGGTTCGGGAAGATAAGAAGGGACGAAGTGTGTGATGGACCGGGAGTGCCAGTCATGAACAGGGACAGGGGCTCCAGACAAGGGCCCGCCACCGATGGTGGTCGCCAAGAAGCACAAGGGAAATAGGGAATGGCCTCACAGGGCCGCCCAGACCGGAAACAAGTGTGGTTGACCGTCGACGGTTCCAACTGTGATGATTACCGTATATCCGCCCAGAGGTACCCGACGGATATTGTGTAGGTTCTGGAACTCCCATTCCCGTTGTCGTCGTCCATGGCGGAGTCATCTTTTGGGGAGGAGAGCTGCTCCAGCGGCGAAGGACTTGCCTGATTTGCAGCGATGGTACCCGCTTCAGGTCACTCTCTGACGCCGCCGCCGGTAAGGTGGGACTTGGGTACCGTAGTGTGTATAAAAGGTGCCGACAGTTTCCGGATCCGCGATAGGCTCATCTCATCTCATCAGATCTCGTAACGGTAAACGAGAGAAGAAAGTCAAGATCCAGACCATCTGTAACGGCACATCCTGGACAGCGCAAAAAAGAAATTGCAAAAAGGCAGGAGACAAGCGTTGACAAGGGCATTCCCCCAGGGCTTTCCCAAGCGACGGATTGGGGATTTGGGAAATTTAGGCGGGGCATGCCCAGCAATGCGGGTGTTGGTTGAGCACTGACAGTGCTTGACTTTTTTGACAAGTATGTAATGTAATAATACAGTACGCATGTATTGCTTCGTTCCTTCCTGTTTGTCCTCGGTCAAAAGAAAACTTTTTAACGGAAGGTTTACGCCACCAGTGGAATTTGATGCAGGTGACCTCGTGAAAAGGAAGGAGCATGGATTTTTTAGGTTTTGAATTTCCAACCGTGGTTCCAAGTTCCAATTATCTTAATTTTCTGCAATGTCACTGCCGGCACCCGTCCGGGGACGGCACAGAGGATGAGGATTGATATTATCATGCGTAATGTAAGGTAACGTACACCACATTTTGTATACATACACACACATCTCATTTACATATACACACATATATATATATATATATATATGCATCTTGCATCAATAATTCAGTGTCACAGCGTCCCGACAAGTTTATTCAAAAACCCCTCTTTCCACCCCCATCTCGACAGCCGAATGCGAAAGAAACCGCCCTAAATGCCGATTTCTGTTTTACCAAGATTTCAAGACTGAAACCTCCACGATCAAAAATAAATGATTGCGTGCGCACTATTTTACCTACATGGTGGTAGCATGGACTCCGTAATAACAGATGGCTGATAAGAAGTCCGTCCACTCGGCATCTCATCGTTAGCTCCATCCCAGTCCCCTGGGATTTTGAAATGTGGGAATTGGGGAAGAAAAAAGTTGGAGATTTCCCCTCTTGACTCTCCTCATCATCGGCATTGGAAAGCAAAAATAACGGATGGATTCTGGTGGATGCTTCCCCTCCGAGAAAAAGTTGGCACTTTTGGCTTGGAAGTTTCCACCCACTCAATTCCCTCCGTCTTGCTCGGCGGCTCCAACCAAGCAAAATCTCGTCATGACGCCGGGGCCACATATAAAGGATCGCTGGTTTGCGCGGGAGTTGCGTAGCGCCGATTCCGCAAGCGCCATCCCGTTTCGACCGGTCCGGATTTCACCAGTCATTTCAACGACCCATGTCGACGCCACCGTTGGTTGATACCGGCTGCATCAACTGCATCAAACAACTTTCACGGCTGATCTCGTCGTGTCCTGGCGAGACTCGTCGTGCAGCTGCCAAGATATTGAGCTGCCGGAGCTGAGCGGAACAAGTTTAAAAGAGACATATCACCCTGACAACAGCCCAGTCCAATGCACGTGGGATGGTATTGCCTCGATCCATCTTTAAATCAAAAAGAATGGATGACCTTGTTTGGTCAAAAGAGGAGTCGAACGACAGATCACCAGGGCTATAATGGACCCCACCAGTCAGCCCATTATCATGGAGCGACCAACACTCAGCAAACAGTGGAGATGTCATGCTGTCGGCACTCTGCTGGCGCTTTTTGTTCTCACAGAGTGTGTTTGTGTGTGGGTGGTTTAATTTGCCCCCCAATAGGACCTGGTATCCGGCATGCAACTTCCTGTGTTCCTGAATTATATGGAATACATGGCTCGACCGGTCAATATATTGATCTGGGTATTTTAAAATCTGCACGGTACCCAAACCCAACGGCGTCAACAAAAGCGGGTTGGACCGCCTGCGAGGCAGATCTGCCGAGAGTCGTGTTGTCCGTAAGATGACCATCCACGATGCCCTCATTGTTGCCAACTGTCCAAGAAGCTTCGTGGCGCTTCGGAATCGACAGAAGCCGCCACAGACGAAATTTGACTGTGCTGGAAATGGTTGCCTGCATGAAACTATTTGAGCAGCTCGGAAGAGAATGTCCAAACGACGTCTCTCTCTACTGGGCATTTTGCCCACTTCGGCTTTTGCTCCCTTCCCCTTTCAACAGCCGGCTTAGGACCGGGCAGCGGGCGGCAAAATCAGTCCGAAATCCCACGTCTGGGTTCGTCCTTGTCCACTTTCAACCTTGAACAGCGCAGCATCAGAATGCGCCAACGCCAACACGGAAACGTCCCGCCCAGTGTTTTTCTGAATCAATAGAAAGCGCCAAGACCAATTCGAAAGTCCCAACGAGGTAGCCAGCTCCGTCTGCAGAGTCCTGATGAAATGACATCTAGAGCAAAGGTAAATAGGGGTAAGCATATCCGGACATTCATCACAGCTCCTGCAGCCAACTGCAGCGGCTGCAGCAGCGGCAACGAGAACTGTACATACAAATACATATCCCGTACCATACACAGGGCTGATGAATGTCAGCCATGATATGTCGTGAGACGTTAGTTGGAACACCATTCCGCAGATGTCTCGGGTCGGCAGCCCAGATCTCATCACTCTCAAAAAAGATGCATGATTGGCTGACGGTCCGGATGGCGTCAAGCAACCTGAGCTTAACTGGTAGTTTTAGGTGGTCATCATGTGGTACAACGCAAACTCTCGGAGAGTTTTGCTGCAGACACACGATCCCTGGAGCCCAGCTGGGTTTATTTCACGTCTTAAGCAGATCGATGCGTTCGTGGCACCAAGCTTTGCGATACTATGGCAATTACACGACACGACACGAATGCGCAAGACTCCTGGAGAGAGCAACATTTCTTTACCAGGACAATCCCGGCCAGGCAGCCACTGCAACAACAAAAAAAGAAACCCGGGAATGGGAATGGATTCAACACAGGGATTCCCCAGGGGTAGGGATGCTGGGGGCGGGGGATACCCGTGGTGAGACTGATGCTACTCTGCCGTCCAATGTTTCTAGCATCTGATGAGGCTATCGAGCAAATGTCTTGTTGAAGAGCGGCAAAGATGTGTAAAAAGTGGTGCATTGTCCTCTGAAGTTTTGGGCTGATGATCGCCAGCTAATAAGGCCTTGCATAAAATAACTGACAACGTCAGGCGGCCACTAGCACTCCAGGTGTACAAAAGGGGGAATTTTCACAACTTTTACCATGAAACCTTTCGAATCTTTTACTCAACTCCATTTTTTCTTTTTTGCTGTTATCACTTTTAAGGAGAAAGAGTGCAAGTGCGAGACATTTTTTTTTTTTTTTAAAAAAAAAAAAAAAACAGCCGGGCTGGGGTAACATGTCCAAATCGGGACCAAGGTGAATGAATGAGCCCCAGTGACCGAGACCAAGAACCCCTGCTCCCCCTTGTGTTTTTTTGTTCCCGGAAAGCCGATAGGTTGGCCTCATGGTGAGCCTTTTGGACCAGGGTTTGAGAGAAGGAGGAAGCATCACAATCCACCATTGTCACCTCTCAAGAGTCTCACTTTTCCATTCCCGGAACCACGTGCATATTGGGGGGTGGGGGAGGCTGATTCCTTTTCAAACATCATCAGACATCACACAGACTTTGGGGTTGAGTGTTTTTCCCCTGCTTACTTTTCCATATAGCCTCATCTTCTGACGTACGGTCATGTACCTCAGAATATGTACAAAGTATTTACTCGACACCCACCCCTTTTATACACAACCTCGGCGGATATTTTACTTTTTTTCGCTGTATAACCGACCGAGAGAGAAAGCAAAAAAGACAAAACGGGTAAAACAAAAAAACAACAAGCATTTAGAGTTACATTCCTAGGGTCAATCATCTTTTCAAAACAGTTCAATCAACAGTTCAGGGTTGTATCCAGCGTTCGACGCCGCAGACGTACAGAGAGCGGTAAAAAGAAAAGAAAAAAAGTGGTTCGCCCTTCTTTTTAATCTTTTCGAAGCACTCTAGAAGGAGTCGAGAAGAAAAGAAGGAATGACAAATAAGGAAGGTGTTAGGAGAGTGAGAGACAGGGCGACAGGGCGACCAATCCCCCTTTACCTTTGTTCCCATGGCACATGTGTCTGTGCCTCTGTTTTACGGCAAAGAGGGTGAGTGGGTGTTCACTTGATTGAAAAAAAAGAACCATTTGTTGTGAAGAACCCGTTTGCAGGTCTTGGTGCAACCACACCACATATTACGACACTTCGGTATAGGGACAGCTGCAATTTATTATACATATGTTAAAAGTCAAACGCCCCGGATGTGACTTGAATGGATAATCGTTTTGTCGGGATATATACGGTGCATATACACGGAGAGTGTGGCCAGCAGTTTATTACTTTTTGTACTACCACACACACGGATGCACCTGCACGGAACTTTGACTTTTGTAAACAAAACAAAACAATCCACAATCTGTAGACGAGACGGTAAAAAAGAAGAAAACACAAAACGTTCAAGAAAAGAAGCGAATAAGCACGGGATATCGACGGTCTTGGCGAACTGGTACTTATTCCGCACATATTAAAAAATATACAAACGAGAAGAAGCTTAAATAGGCTTCATTGTGCGCAGTGATACGTCATGAAAAAAAGAAAGAAAAGCAAGACAAGAATACCAAAAATAGGGAGAACGATTTATCCTATCTTTCTAAATCATAAGCTTTCCAAGAAAACAGATATCATATTCAATTTCTCTCTCTCCATAAAAACATAAACAAGTACGTGATCACAATTACCAGCTGACCACAACTTACAATCAGCCCCCAAAACCGGAAGAGTACAATTGTGTTGAACAGTTAAACACTCCCATTTTCTATAGATGAATGGATAGATAGAAAGAGGAAAGAAAAAGAGAAGAAGAGAAAAAAAAAAAAGGAAGAAAAAAAAAAGAAAAAGAAAAAGAAAAAGAAAAAGAAAAAGAAGAAAAAGAAAAAGAAAACACAGAAAGAAGAAAAAGAAAACACAGAAAGAAGAAAAAGAAAAAGAAAACACAGAAAGAAAAAAAGTACCGAAAAAAAGAAAATTACCGTTTAAGAATTTCTCTCCAACCCTCTCATCCATTACATCTATCTGTCTCTCTGCGTATCCCAACAAATCATGTATAAGAAAAGAAGCCAGGCAACTAGAACAGTATTTCACTGTGTTCAATGTCTGGGGTGGAAAAAGTAAAAAAGTTTGGAGTTTGTGGCGTTCGAGTCAAAGACGATCGTTGTGTTGAATTGTGTGTATCTGTATTTTATTCCGTAGAAATGGAGCTTTCATCTGGAAATGAAAAGCTTTACACCATGGCGTAAAAAAAAAAAAACCTACTTGAGGAATTATGGGATATACTTGTTTCTCTTTTTCTCTCTTTCCCTTTTGTTGGCCCTTGTATCTTCTAGCAGTTCAAAGACCTGTTATTTCACAGGTATCTTCCCATCTATTGGGCCTTGGAAGCCTTCTTTTTGTATCTTGTTGTGTTCTCTCTCTCTCCCTCTCTCTCTGCATTAGAAGGATTACTCTCGTCAGCTTTGTTTGTTTATAATACACAATCATATAGATAACTATCTGACTTATTGCTTGTTTTTTGTTGCCTCCCATTGATATAACATACATTACAATATTACGATCTATTGTAATAGCCCATATTAAAACGGACATAATAAAAGAAATGAACCACGTACGTACTCTTTCATGCAACCGACGAGAATCCCTCTGGAGGAATCTAGAGCGCTCTCGGGATTCCTTGTGGGGTTAAAGGAACATAAGTGACGTGGTTTTACAGCACAAAACAACAACAACAAACCAAATTATCTTTTTCCGGACACAGAATAGTCCAGAGTAACAGTAACATTGATCAACACAACTCATGCCACCCAATGCCAGCCCCAGCCCCCAAAAAGATCTCAGAGAGGGAGTGGTAGTATCGAACCGAAGCCGGGACCCGTGTGTGTGTAAAAAAGATCCACATGAAATAAAAAAACAACTGCCGGAGTTTTGGGAGTTTTCTCGGTATGGGGAGGAAGAGTCGGGGTCCGAGTACAACAACAAAAGATTGAGAATACAACTCTACTACCGTAGTGGTGAAATGAAAAAAAGGGTCAAAACGGCGATCCAAGAGGTAACAAGGCGTATTTCTTAGTGTAACAACAGAGAGGATCCGTTACACTAAAGTAGCGTTGAATGTAGTGTATGTACACTACACATGTACCTTTTGTAGATACAATCTCAAAGTTTTTCACTTACTTAATGAATAAAGATAATTGTCGATGATAATGACGATGGTGGTGGTGGTGGTAGTGGTGTGGATTGGGTAGTATTTTCTGATGATCTGTCCGTTGACCAGCCGCATCGCATCAGTGTTAAACGAGATCCAGGTAAAGTGTAGTAGTGTATTTGATACGGATACGTCGTAACGAAAAAAAATAATAATGTTTTTTTGCAATCACACCCACAAGTCAAAAATTGGTATACACCCCGAGAGAAAAATCGGCCCCCCCTCCCCTCATCCAGGTTTGTAACCGAGCTCCGGAAACTGGGCAATAATATCATGTCGTTTTGTGGTTCTATACTTCATGTAGGTGTATGCTGTTGTGGTTGTATGGAATATGCAGGTTATACATTACACTAGGTACGTGCCGTCATCTGCAGCGTAACATTTTTCGCTTTTCTTGCAAAGCTGCCAATAATTGCAACCTGTTATTAATCCAAGAACAAGGTCCGAAATCAATGCATCCGAGGAGGAGATAATGGGCAGGGGAGCCTTGATAAGATCGACACCGTCCAGTTGTCCTGGGGCCGAGGGGCTGGGTCACAAATTGCTGTGGGAAAAAAGATGGGATGACAGCCCAACAACAACACCACCAAGTTTGTTGTTGTTCGTGATAAGCTCTGTGACAAAGAATGTTTGACCAACAAGAGCCGGCCGACATCCAACGTCCCTGACTCGACTGCCGAAGCCCCCGCGGACCCCGGAGTGGATCAGCAAGATTGAACAAGGCACGGGACTTGTTGAGATGAGCCCACCAGATACACTACACTAAATGCCCACTCCATCTTTCCCCTCCCCGGCGCACGGAGCATCCAAGCAGCAGCACGCAAGAGACCCAGTGTGGTCAGTGTTGCATCCAGTCTTCCCGGGGGAAGCGGCTTGGCGAGCAAGGGTTGAGTCCTTTGACCTTCTAGAAATTACCGAATACGTTTACACAAAATACATGTTGATACACTCCTCGGGCAGCTTCCGCTTCAAGGAAAGAGGTCCCAAAAGTTCCCGCGGGGCGTCTGTATTTCCCGACGTCACGGTGCAGTCTATTAAACGCCTTGGCTCGCTTGGCTTGCCAAGTGTGATACGAGAGGCCTTCAAAGGAAAAGAAAGACGCCGACGATGGTGGAAAGAAAAACAAGCGTTGACCCGATCCGTTCTGCGGAGCGGGAAGATGGTGCCAGCAGGCGGTAATGCAAGTGAGAGATCGCCCTCGCGAATGTCGCGGTTTGGCGTCCTTTGATCACCGTGATATGATACTGTGTTGTTGTTTGTTGTGGCCTTGTGGATGCTGCTGAGAGTTTGGTTGACGAATGAGGATGTCGACAGAGCCGAGTGCAACGCCCTTTTCGGAATATTGTACCATCGTCCGGGGTTGGCAGTGGGGTTCAAACGTCCCATGGCTGTTCTGCACGTGTTTATTGAAATTCATGTTTATGCTCTCCCCTACGGTGTTGATGATGATGATGTGTGGGTGGCTCTGTCAGACGGAACAACAACATGGCAGATTCTAAAGAGGAAATTCCAAGAGCTCCCCCGCCTCATGACTACCGTGATGGCAGTTCTTCCAAACTTCCCACACGGTTGCGAGCGAGGGGGTGAAAACAGGCGAGAGCAAGCCGCTTCGCCGCCATCGCAAAAAGGGCAAAACGGCAGCTAGACTCGATACGTCAAGGAGGCGCACACTATTTTTAGGAACCCGACACTATCGCTTCATCCGGTTTTGCTGCTTCCTGGGGAAATATCAACAAACAACGACAACAAGAACTGATTGATCTGGTCCGTGATTTGTGCAACGTGGGCGTTGCTTCCTTCTGCTTGGGTCCAATCAGAACGAGGCGGCTCATCGTTCATCATTGATGCCACGGCTGCGATGCTGCAAGATACAAGATACGAGCACCTTGTTGGCCACAACCAACTTTGTCCATTCCGGTGGCTTGAATATCAAGAAAATGCGCTGCGACACAACAGCGAAGAAACCGGCGAATAGGGGGAGAGTATCCTGGTCCTGTCTGCATTTCAAGTCGGCGATTCAACCAAGAAAACTCTCAGCCCACGACCAGCGTCCACCACACGTTCCGTCGATCGTGCTCTCGAGACCCCTTGGCCTGACATCGTCCGGCTGTCTGTGCCCTGGAGGCGTAATTAGCGGCTCTTGCTCCTTCTTCGGTTCGAGAACGGTAAACGTTTGAATGCTTATCCCTCGTTTCTTGCGCGCTCGCGCAAACGCCGCAATCCTTTCCCGCCCCTGTCCGCATGTGTCGTGTCTGATCAGGAAGTCTCAGAGGGTTGCGAGTGGCACGTCGAGAGGCACGCCAGATTGACAGCTTGCTGTTGCTGTTGCTTTTTCTTTTTTCCCTTCTTCGTCGTAACAAAACGAGAAAAAATAGCAATTAGCCTGTACGCGAATGAGTGGACCTGGATTCCCGTACGACGGCGATCTGCTCAGTCAGCCGCCAAAATGATCAACTGGATTGCGCCGCATCATGCATTGGACTCGGCATTGCGCTCCGTGACGGTGAAGAAGATGAGGGGCATGCGGCACGCCCAGCTCAACGGTGCGCCCCCTGGTCACTCATTCATCGTCCGTCCGTTCTCTTTCTTTCCCCACCATCACTTGGCCCTTTTTACCACCCCTGGAGGTAATCCGCCATGTTCATCTTTTCCTCCTCGTTTGCCCAAAAAGCCAAACAACTGGTTATCGGTGACTTCTGACGGCACTTCCTGCCTTCGTTCCGCATCCTCCTCCTGTGTGGTGCATCCGAGCCCGACCCCCCGCGTGCGCCCAGTACGTACAGATGTTCTCAAGACACGCTAGTGCGAGTCTTACCCACCTCTTGTATCCATACACGGGACGAAGGAAGCGGGGGAAGAGGGACATCGTCTCTCTACTCCAAATTTTTGCTGCATGAGCAATACCGAAACAATATCCTCTGTCAGTTCTTGACAAAATCCAGGAAGTCGAGTCTCCGACCCCGACCGGCATCGGGGAGAAGAAAGGGGATGGGTGGCTGGGGAGAAATGTCCTGGCCCCAACGACTCGTCACTCTACCCTTCTACGAATAGTCCCATATGAATTGACCTCCATCTTGTTGACTAGAGAAGGTCAACTTTGATGAAAGCCCCAATATCCAGCCGGGCGGACCGTCGATCAACATCACGAGACACTCTGCCGCTTGGGATGCCATTGCATATTGACAAAGCTTCTAATAAAAGAATGTTGAACCGTGCCCCGGGTCCTGGGGTGACAATGGTGACGGCTACTATATACCAAGTTGGCTATAATCCTACCCGGATCTGCCCTTCCCATCCGTACCAACCTTATCTGAGGGGTTAAGAATGGGGGTTCACCAGTCAGCAGGAGCTGAGGATTCAAGGCGAGATCCGGATGCGTGGGCACGGGGACTTTTCATCTGTGTAGTGCTGCAATTGTTAACTCTCGATATGCTAGAGGTATCCCGGAAAGTACGACGGCACAGTGCCACGACGTTGACCTTGGCTGTCAGCAATGCAATGTCTCTGCATGTCCCTTTGGGCGACATATTAGTATATGCAATTTCGGCCGGTCGCATTGCGCGGAACTGAGCCCTTCGCCAAAGCTCAAGCTCTCACATTGTGACCCCATCATCGCCATTATGTGGTCCATGGTGACCTGAAATGCCGCCGTCAATAAATGCAGTTCCCGGTTCGGGTCCTATATGGAACCTTATGCAATACGGCTCCGCACCGGCTTGTCACCGGCGTTGGCAGCCGGAGTCGTACTGTGAGTGGGAAATCAACTCAAGGCGAGTAAAAATAGTCGCCAATCGCCGTCGGCATCAAGAGGTCCTTTGCAAAGCATTTGGCAGGTTTTGACATGTCTTCTTCAAGGCGAGTGGTGAATAGTTCGGTCCCGGTTTAGCCACGTTCTTGTTCTTGTGAATAATCCCGTGTTGGGGGTGAGAGTATGGGTTACTTTGTTGGGCCATCGGCCCGACCACGTGGTGAGCCTTTTTGCGCTTTTGCCACGAGGTATTCTGCAAAAGGTTGTAAACGGTGAGTGGTTTGGTTGGTTGTTCACAGCTCAGAAAGCGCTTCCAGGCAGAGGAAAGGGCGGTAGCGATCTGTTGTTCGAATTTGGTGACGAGATCGCAGGCTAATGCATTGCCGAGAGGGGCATGGGATTGCTGTTGGTTCTCGATGATGATGATGACGCCGGAGCCCTCACCGAATCAGCACTGTCTCATTTACCGGTATCTGACTTGAAGTGCATGTGATGAAACAGCTGCTAGTCGAATGTTTCAGTTGCAACTGGGACTCGTGACGTTTACTGTGTAACTGCAAACACGCCACAAACTGTTCCGCAAGTAGGTAAGCATGGAAAAGAACATCACCAACTCTCAGCCTCGAAAAATGGGGCCGAGCGTTGTCCGAGCAGTGAATGACTTGACTGTTGTGTGTCCGCCACTCCCCCCCCCCCCCCCCCACAAAAAAAAAAAACCCCCAAAAAAAAAAAAAAACGACGAGCACAACCGGGGGGGGGGGGGCGGG
>MU865315.1:19367-207946 GCA_033297215.1 Podospora fimiseda | reverse complement strand
TGAGTTTCCCGCCCATTTAATTAATTTTCTTTTTTTGGACCCCCAACCCCCCCCCCCCCCCAAAAAAAAAAAAAAAAAAAAAAAAAAAAAAAAAAAACCTCAAAAAAAAACTGAAATATCTCGGAAATACGGAATAAGCTTACAAGAGACACCAGACACGGACGAACGAGTTATCGAAGAAGGGTTCTTCTCTGTTTAGCTCCACGGGAGGACTTCTCCCGCGCCTCCACGCTTGCGCTCTAATCGGCACCTGGCCCGCTCACGTCAATGGCGTGAATGATTGTTGGACAGATCTATCGGCACTTTTTTTCAGGTGAGACCAGTGGGCGGGGGCGTTGTGCATATCTAGTGTTACCTCGTCGGAGTGCTTTGATTTGCCCCTATTTGTAACCACCGCCGGGTGTGATGAGGTGGAGAAAAACAATTGTGATTGCCAACAAGCTCGAGGAACTTGGCGCCATAGAGTCAGTCATTCGAACAGTAATCGCCGACATACGATGCAGGACGGTGGCGAGGCCTCGATGCAAAGTAACATATACTATTGAGCATTTGATCAATTCGGCCCCCTACATAACGGGACTGACCACTTTGTGTGATCTGAGTCGGTCGAAGCGGTCCTTCTCCCCGTGCAGTTTGTAAGACTTGCGCAGGCTCGGTTTGAAATGCCTTTTTCAGTTTCTCTTGCATAACGGGGTGAATGGGACTTTTGGTCTCGAAAAAACTTGCTCCTTTTGTGTCCGCGTAAAAGTAAGAGAGAAGGAAATCCGAAGACCGCGGACGTTCTGTGCGCGAAGCTGGAGACATGACTGGTTAGGATACTGGTTTCCACCAAAAAAGATGAACTGGTACCCCAACTGGGGCACTGTGCCTTATTTTTCTGACCACATGGTGTTTTGTTCACCTTCGGTGAGTTGAGAGGCACAAGGTGAGCCTTGAGGACATCGAATCCGGCATTCCGAGAGAGATTGGATGTTGAGCAGCAGCTAGAGCCACCACAGAGTGGGTTCCCAGCTTACGAAGGATCACCCGACGAACCCGGATCTTGGAGAGTCGGGTAGGGTATTGTGATAGCTCAAATTTTCCGCGTGTAGTGGCTGCAAAGGTCTCCGAGGGGCTGGGTCAGTGGTGGTCAGCGCAGAACAAGGAGCTCGAGATAGCTCACAAGCAGACACTGCGCAGCCTTCTGGAAGCCAATCAATTTCTTCTCAACCCCTTGGGGTAGTCGTAGATAGTCTTTTCTTCCAACTGACCTGTTGGGGTTGACATCAGGTGGCTGCTGTTCGGGCGTCTAGTGGCCATGCTGTTCCGACTGTTGGCGGGCGAAGGTTGGTATCTCGGGGCCAGTCACCAACATTCCGTCACCGGCATATGTTTCCAATAGGATGTTGGCTTGGAGGTCTCAACCCACACCGCCATTGGCAGTCCAGGTGAGCAAATCCAGGTTGTAATCTCCTTCTTGAGAGATCCAACAACCGCGCGCACCTCGAGATGCGGACGCACAGCCTTGGGCGCGAATGACAACCACCCCTGAGACAGTGGCTGCGGAAGGTAATTGAATCAGGGGTTGAAGAGCATTGCTGAAGCTCTGAGTTATCTTTTCAAAATGGAACGGTCTGCTTGCCAACGGTGATTGTTAGCAAGCTGCTTATATGAGAGAGAAGACGCTGTTTGGCATACCTGAATTATCAGGCTAAGAATCAAGCTGATGGAGTCGATTGACCAGGTGATCTTTGCAGAGCGCACTGTGATTGCTCTTTGGATGCAAATACTCGATGAAAGAATGATCTGGGGTGGTGGAACTCTGGTGATCGGGTTGGTGGAAATTTTGCTCAAGAGACCCCATAACTCATCAAACCTTGTTGCAGTTTTCAATTTGACCATTCACTCCGAGACCGCTGAATATCAGCATCATCCAGCTCATTGAAGAAGGACCATTGATAATGCGACTGCCGTTGTTGAGGCTCTTTGATTGAAGATAATGGGTCTGACAGCTGGCCGACAGTTGTCTATCGTTGGCAAGTTGATGATATGACGGCGCCGAGGGGAGCGGTCTGCGACTCCGTAATTCTGGGTCCATTTTGATGCGCTTTTCGCATTTGTTAAGCTTTCCGGCAATGGTCCCTGCCGGCGTCTAGAAGAAGATCGGCTCCGACATTTTTTTTTGCGATTAGGCTCCTTTTCGGCGGTGGACACTCTCTTCTCCCTTTTTCATTCTCTCTTTCTTATTCACGGGAGCGTCTGCAGCACCGGCATATTACCGTTACACTCCTTTCCTTCTTTTCCGATCTAACACGCGTTGGTCTTTTTTCTTCCCCGACTCAACCTCGACCGAAACCACGAACCCTTTGTCGCCGTCGTCGCCGTCGTTGTCTAAAGATATGGGGTTTCTCACCACTCTGTCAGGGTATTTTACCCCGGCGTTTCTTGTCATGTCGCCGATTCTGTCCTACAGCGACCAAGCCCTTTCGATGCATCGCAACAAGACCAGTGCTGGATTCTCTCTGGATATTCCCCTGATCATGCTTGTGGCATCATTGTTGAGGTTTGTGGCTACCAATTGAAGTCAATTCCTTCTGGTTGGCTTCTGCTAACGCTCACGCGACACTTACAGGATATTCTACTATCCCGGCGCCAAGTACGATCTCGCACTACTCCTACAATCCATTGTCGCCGTTGGTATGCAAGTTATTCTTCTCAAGGTTGCGCTGGATCATCGGCCAGCGTCCTCCTCTAGGGGCGGCGACGCTGCGGTCCCTTTTGCGAAAGTACACGAAACCCACACACAAAGACCGTTCAACTTTTGGCAGTGGAAATCACCAAAACCGTAGGTTTCCTTGGAATACAAAAGGGGGAAGAACATGGGCTGACCTTGGGAGCAGATATTGGCAGTTTCTTGCTTCTTTGTGCGTCGGTTTGATGGCTTGTGAGCTTCTACTTGCCCCAGTGCCCTGGGCCTACCAACCGTATTCTTCAATGATCGGTTATATTGGTCTTGGTGTCGAGGCGATGCTTCCAGTTCCTCAGATCCTTACAAACTACCAGTTGCGATCTTGCAAAGGCTTCCGTGTCTCTGTGCTGGTCAATTGGCTGGCTGGTGATGCCATGAAGCTTTTCTGGTTCTTTACCTCGTCAAGCACCATCCCGTGGGCATTTAAGCTGTGCGGCATCTTCCAGTCATTCTGCGACTCCTTCCTGGGTGTGCAGTACTGGATGTATGGCAACGCTGCTCCTGAAGTGCAGGAGCACGAATTGACTTCCCGAATCCAAGAACTCCGGGCCGACGCCTTCGCTTCATCAAGCGGCAATGTTCCACGAAACCCGGCATCTGGCCGTAGAACATCAGTTCTTAATGCCGAGAAGAAGACATGAAAATGATGCATGACACACGACATATACGCCATACACATATTATACATGACATACATAATTTGGATAGAACTTTTAATAGATAACTAATGATTGGACGCGAACAACTCATACTTGCTTTCTTTTTCTCTGTTGACAGGGGTTCAGCTGTGTTATCTATGTGATTTCATGTTAGCGAAAGACTTGAGGCGCACACAAAGGGAGGTCAAGAGGAACGACAAAAAAGATTGTGGAACATTGTAAATGATTTATCAACTGAAGGAAATAATTTCATTGTTATTAGACAACCTTTTCGGCCTTGGATATCACATTGGTACGGTTTTTCTCTCTAGAGTGTTGTCAAGACAAGTTCTTGGCAAACAGCAACGCACGCTAAATGCATGGTTGCTGTGGAGCGGGGAGAGAGAAGAGAACAAGGTGAAATCTCGATGCCTCGTCGTCTGGGACATTTATCGCAAACCCATTCATCATTTATTTTTATTTCACACGGCCAGTTTTATCACAATTATACCCCGTATACCCTATTTGTTTATGATTATTGATTTATAGCGATTATCAAGTGACATCTCATCGAAATAAGGGTTTGTTGACATTAATAGCCGAGTGTTTTGGTTCAGTGAAACCTCATCTCAACACACGACAAAAAACACCCTTCGAGAGCGTCGGAAGGCTTGGCTACTACGAGTAGGACAAAAGTCATTGATTTCAGTGTCACTGAATCTTCGAAGGAAGTTTGGACTCTTGTGTTACCAGGTTAGTGGAGATTTCGCTTTGTTTATACTGATTTCCTTTGGTCAGCCTTGCATTCGAGGCAGTGCGACCCTATCCCTCATTTTTTCATAATGTAAACATCAGCCCCTAACCCCTGAGGACTACTGCCATATTATTATTCAGTGTGAACCTATCTGTTGATAGTGTTTAAGATTGCTCTCACCGCCTATATCAAGTTTGGAGTCAACCTGCAGCAGCAAGGCACTTACTCGGGACATTCTCATGCGGAAGCCAGTCTGATATATGATGCTACGCCTGATGTCAAGGAACATTTCGGCCGTTAAACATACCTGCAAATCGTCCTGAGCAGATGGGATGGACCAAAAATAAGACGAATATACCCTCCCTGATGAAATCCTACCCGAGCAGAAGCTGAGGTCTTCAAAAAAAAAACCATAGTCAACTTCCTCAGGCAAACCGTTTCCCCCATTTCCTCAAAATATACAACTTCTCCCAAACAAAATTCACTTCTCGTCTTTAATTCCTTCCTCGAGTTTTTCTGATCTGCAGTCACTGACAGACAAGCAAGTCCGTGACACCTGACTAGACTTCCCTCAGCGAGTTTATTCTCGTCCCATCTTTTTTCGACCGAATCTCAGAGGAATATTTTTGACAGGTGTTATTGGATAGTACCTTCCTCGGTTTTGACGGGTCAACTTCAGCCGTGTGTTATAAACAAACCCTTTGCTTGATGAAATTTTTGGGGTATTCCATTTCTCTCTCCTTTCTTCATCCCATAACAACAAACCACTCCAGGGGATATACATTCGATCGACTCCCGCATCACATCTCTCTTTCTCAAGTATCGTTTCTGATTCCATTGTCAAGGTATGTACAATCCATTTTTATTATTATCATTTCTTTTTATTTCTATTTTCTTCCCCTATTCTCCTAGTTCAGTTTTTGAACCGACAGTCATTTGGAGTTTTTCAGCTTCGATGCAGTCGTCGCATTGTTTATTATCGACTCGACACCAAAACACACTTGATTCAAACCTGTCTTCAACCCCGCCGATACCGACTTTATTCCCCTTTCACTTTTGCCTTGTGCAGAATTTCATCCAAAGCCGCTCATTATCCAAACCACGCAAGTTACTAACCCTACCCTAACCATTGTTCTTTTTTTCACAGACATCTCCCAAACATCCTTCATCCCTACCATTCAATCACAATGGCAACCAACAAAACCAACTTCAACAGCACAGAGACCTCCCAGCGTCTCTTTGCCGCATTCATCGCCTCGCTCCCGCCCGGCACCAAGTTCGATTACAAGAGTAAGTGGCATTACCCATTCGTCCATCATTATCATTATAGTGGTCATTGATGTTACCCGGATTCACTCTTTTTGTCCGGTGACCATCTAATGTACCTGTTACTGCCAATACTCAATTTCTATTATATAGGGTACTGGTAAGCTGACCCAAGGGCCTTTTTCTCTCTTGTAGTCATTGCCAAGTACCTAGACACCACAGAGTCTGCAATCGAGCATCGCTTCCGTCCTCTCAAGGCCCAGGGAGAGTTCTTCCAGAGGGCTTTGCAGGATGCTAATAGCGGCGGAAGACCAATGAAGCAGCATTTGGAAGAGGTGTTGAAGATTAAGACGCGTGATCGTATGAGTCTTTTTTTCGTCGTCGTTATTTATAAACACCATGGCACGCTGACATGTTTTGGTCTACAGAAATCCAAAAGTACTTTGGTGCCTCAACCGAGCAAGGTCTGGCCTTTCAAGCTCGCGCCTGGAAGAACAACGCCAAAGTCTTGACCGATGCCGTCGAGGCAGGAGAGGATCCCGTCGTTGCTTTTAGTAAACACCTCAATGGTGGTGGCGGAGGTGGTAGTTCTACACCGAAGCGTTCCCGTGCTGCCCCAGCTGCAAAGACTCCTGGAATAGCTACCAAGCGGCGCAAGACTGCTACTGCTGCTGCTGCGACTCCCGCTCCCGTCGCTGCCACTCCTAAGAAGCCTATCGTTGTCAAGGATGAGACCTCCCCCAACGATAATGTCGACTCCCCGGAAATGAACTACTTTGAGATGGATCTCACGGATGATTCTCCTCGTATTGCGATCAAGAAGGAAGCAGCGGCAGCAGCTACCCCGAACCGTACCCCCGTTGCCAAGGAAATTGCTTCCTATCGTGCTCAGGATGCAGCTGCAGCTGCTGCTTTGGGGGCTGTTGGGTCTACAGCAGCGGCTCCTACTTCTTCCCCTGTCAAGGCTGTGGGCTTTGATTTGACTCCTTCTGCTCAAGCTAGTCTCGCTGCGAACTTTTGGGACTTGGATACTGGTGCTGATGAGGATGAGGAGGATTTGGCGGGGGGTCTTGAGGCGGAGACTCCTACGAAGTCTTCTGGTAGTAAGAGGGATCATCGGTCAAAGTCGAAGGAGGTTTTGGGGGGTGGGGGTGGTGAGACTGGGTATAAATTTGAGGAAGATGACTTTGATGTTTAAGGGGGAGGGGGGTGGTCAGTCAGTCAGTGCTTTGGCTTGACAGATACCTTACCTGGTTCGGGGTCGATTTACATTTCTTTTGACAGCCTCTCAGCCGACTCTTAGACATTTCTTTTTGTTTTTGAGTCTTTGGTTTCGTGGTATTTATTGAAGGAAGGAGGAAATTCATCGAGTCTGGCACGAAGAAGGAGTTGGTTCTTTTTTTCGACTTTTTTTCTCTTTCTCTTTGTCGTCGTCGTTTCCTGGTATGTAAAAGGAGGAGAGGGGAGGAAATTCATCGATGAGCCTGGCGTGCAAACAGCACTTTGTTCTTTTTCTCGACTTTTTCTTTTCGAGAGAGAGATGGGTGGAAATGGGATTTTCATCTAGGGGGGTATCTCGTCATCAATCTTTTCCTTTCCCGGCCTTTTCTTTATTCTTCTTCTTCCTTTTCTTTTAAAATTCGACTGCGATATTCAGTTTTGATTTCCGCCTGTCCTTCCGTCTTGTTTTGTATGGGAGGATACAACACAAAACACAAAACAAATATATCATTGCTCTTTTTTTTTTTCTTTTCTTCGCAAAAGGTATGAAAGAGCAATGATTTTACAAGTTCAATCGCGTTTAACGCGTTTAACATCATCTGGTTCCCCTCTTTCACATTTCGGGGGTGGTAAATTTCTGGAGGAAGAACGAAATGGTTTTTATTTTGGGAGAAGAAGGGCGGGAATATTATTTCCAGTCCATATTTCTTTTTCTTTTTCTTTTTCTTGATCGATAAAGGGAAAGAGAGAGAGAGGAGGAAAAGCTTTTTGAAGTCTCAAACGGGAGACAAAGGGGGAGGGAGGCCAAGAAGAGAAATAAAGCATCATCATGAGATAGCGGGTACAGCAATGGGCGGAACCTGCGATGAAATGGAAATGGAGAAAGGATGTTTTAGGGATTTTTTTTTCTCTTTTGATAAATGAGAATAAAAAAAAGGAAACTTTTACTGAAAATAATTGTGTGTTTTGTGATGTGATGTGAGTGTACTTGTGATGTGATGTGAATAACAAAAAAGATATTTATTTTATGCCGAGATATATTTTGATATTTAAAAAAGAGCATTTTCTTTTCACCACCATGTATTTTATCACCTCCGATAATGCTGACTGGGTTTTGTTTTGGTTTTTTTTAATAACACAGTGGAAGGTGACAAATCGCATATTGTGAAAGAGACATCCTCTTTACTTTTTGATATTAAAAATAAACATTTGATAAAAACTCCCAAATAAACCAGAAAAATTGTAATTACTAGACGAAATCCAACCCCTATTATATACCCAAGAAAAAAAAACCCCTTCCATATTACAAAATAATCATTATCTAGTGTAAAAAAAACTTCAAACTCTCATCCTCCCTGGACTCCCTTGTTGTCCCGTCCTCCTAACAGGCGACCCCCCAATTAAAAACCCCTGACTATCATATAATCCTAAACTATCTATACTTTTCACACTGCCTCTCTTTCCATTCACATACGGCCATTTCTTCATCACTCTCATCTTTTCCTCCTCCTCCTCCTCACTACTTTCTGTTTGATCTTCTCCTCTATCAACAGAAAAAGTAAATTCTCCTTTTGGTACCAAAACACTAACTTCCACCTCTTCCACCACATCCTTTTCCTCCCCACCAAAAACAAACTTATCCCCAATTGCAGTAGGAGTGTTTGAATCACTCTTCTTTTTATTACACGGACTCTCCAAAACCAAGGTTCCACAACTCGATTTACCGCGTTTATGTCCCCTTAAAACCAAATAGTTTCTTGAACCCATCGTCTTGACAGTCTGCAGGCTAGGACTAGAATTTGAATTGTGGTTGGGGTTGGAATTGGGATGGGTGGTAAGAGGTGATCGTTTCTTGCCTAAACCACTAAGTACTCGAAGGGGGGATGTTGGGCGTAATGAAGAAGGAGATTGAATAATAGAGTTTGATCGGTCGGGGATTATACTCATCAGGGAGGAGGAGGAAGACATTTGGGAGTTTTGACGACGGAGGGAAAGGATTTGTTGTGCTAGGGGGAGTGGTTCTTCTTCTTCTTTTCTCTCCTCCTCGGATTGTTGTTGGGGAGTCTGTTGTTCTTTCTGGGGTTGTTGAAATAATAGTTTAGGAGTGCCAGTGCCAGGATTGATACTCGAGTTCCTGGAAACAGCAGCCTCATTCAACGATCTCATAAGCGACGGAGAAGAAATCTGAGCAATATCAATCGGTGAAGAAGGGGCATGACCACTACCCGGCGGTGAAGAGACAGAATCATCCTGAGAATAAATAGAAGAAGTAACACTAGCGTGTTTTTGTTGTTTTGGTGTGAGTAAACCACGAGTAGGTGAAGGTGGTAGAGGAGGCAAGTTTTCTGCTTCTTCTTCTTCTTCTTCTTCAGGGGGAAGCGAAAATTGAACCGTTTTGATAGGTGACATTGTTTTGCGTCTTTCAGAATTTCTGAACCCAGGAGCTATCGGTGGAGGCAAAACAGGAATAGTACTCAAAGTGCTTGTTTTTGTTAAACGAAGAAATAAAGGTCCTGATGGGGCTTTTGATTTCCTCTTGGAAGAAGGTGAAGCAGGTGAAGGAGGTGGTGCATTAGGTAAGAAAGGAACTCCGATTATTTCTTCTGTTGATGGGGTTTTTGGAAGCGGATGATGATGAGGTTGAGGTTTAAGACTATATCTCCCTGGTCCCGGAGCAAGGATTAATTCCCCTCGAGGAGGAAATTGACCGAGGGTGGTTGCTGTTGTCATCATTGTCATCCTCCTGTATGCAGCAGCAGGCGGCCATCCATGACTTGTTTTTGGTCGAGAGTTATTAAAAAGAGGTGCTGGAGCCGTAACAAAAGGATCGTTATAAACCGGAGGCTTAATATTTGTTGCCGGTTGTTGAGGTTTAACCACAAATCCATGCAAAGGCATGATTGCTTTTCTGACTTCTTCAGGCATCTCATCCTCGCTGAATACCGTAGAAAGAGAAGAAGATGCCGAACTCATCACCGATTCCCGTTTGTTGTTGTTGTTGTTGTTGTTGTTGTTGTTGTTTCGATTCGGACTCGTCAATCCACAAGGACTATCAACCATTCCCTCAGGATCACCCATGAACGAATCCCCCGAAACAACCGTCCCCCCAGATTCCTCCCTCTTGTGTCGTCCGGGAGTCGACGGCTGTGGTGGCAAATACTTCCTCGGACTAGGAGTCCTAGACCTACTAACAGTCTTCTGCACACCACCACCAATCCTACTAGCACTTCTCTTCCTCACATGTCCCGTCGCACACGTATTCATAGTCCCAACACTTCCACTCCTCAACCTCTTTTCCGTCGACTTTAAAATCTCTGTCAAAATCGTATCAGTCGAATCATTCTTTCTGTGTCCTTTCGTAGGCGTCATAGGCAATGCCCTTGCAGTCGGCTGTTGCTGTCCAGCATGACTAAGAACAGTCCCAGCCCTCTGCATCTTTTTGTCTCCTCCATCTTTTGAACCACAATACCCAACCAAAGAAGCCCTAGTACCAGACCTAACCGAATTCCCCAACAGTTTCTCACAAACCCTCCCAGGAATCTCTGGAACCTCTTTAGAAAAAGCTCTCAAATTCCCATATCCCCTAACTCTATCGCTTCCCAACAATGCTTCCTCTGATCCTTCCCAGGACCCTCCATACGGACCACTCTGTTGTTGTTGATGATGATGATAAACCCTAGGCAGCGTAGGCAATCCCCCTCCAAGAATCTCCGGCAATCCACTCCCACTCCTCCTCCTCGGACCATGCAAAACATCATCATCCAACCAACCCGGCCTCTCTCTATTCGAAAACCCTCTTTCCAATCCACATACCTCCGATCTACTCCTTGTATGCCCTCCCTGTCCAAACCATGTATTATTCCCACCCAAAAACAAACTCAAATGTCTAGTCCTCCTCCCCATAGGACCCTCATCAACCACCCCACAAGCATCCACCATCCCCTTTGACATAACAATCTCATAAACCTCTCTCGACTGCTTTTTCTGTAACTTCCTCGGAGACGACTTAGGCTTTTCCTCTTCATCATCATCAATCATGGTAATCACTGCTCTTTCCCCTTCAATACGAGTACTACTTCCCATAGTCCTATATTTCCCTGCGGAGGCAAGCCGGGATTTTCTCTTGCGTCTCCAAAGCCATATCCCCAAAACGCCTAGACAGCATATAACAACGAAGGAAATCACTATAACGATTGTCACCAAGGCTCCTGGAAAAGCTGTGGCGGATTTATAGTCTGGTGGTGATGATGGTGGTGATGGGGGTTGTTGTCCTCCGGCGGCGGTGACAAACTTCTCCCCGCTATAACTATTGCTGCTATTTTCTGCCATTTTTGGTTGCAGGATAAAAAACCAAACTGAATGATGAAGCCAAAAAAAAAAAAAAAAAAGATTATCGCGATAGTTATCGTAGGTGTCGTCCAAAAAAACTCACTCCATGAAACCCTCGTTGATGCCAGAGGAAAAAAAAAGACGATTCAAGAGTGGCAAAAAGTGAAGAAAAGAAAAAGTCAGCGAAAAAAAAAGAACAACATATTTTAGACTTCCCTCATACCTCCCACCGGCTGGCCCCAATAAATCTCAAAGTCAGGAATGTAGTCGTGCCGAGCAACTTCATTCCAGTGTCTCCCAGCCGTGTTTTCCCTCCCCGACCTCACTATCCGAAGAAACAATTTTAATTAAATCAATTGAAATGTATTCATATTACATGAATACTTTGACCAAATCAATAAATGAAAACAAACAATAAACAATTCCCATTGTTTTGTTTTGTTTTCTGACTGGTGGTGGTGAGTTTGGATCCAACACAGCTCCCACCTGTCCACGATTCAACCACAACCTACCTGTCCACCCAGCCTCCGTGGCAAAACAACTCCAACATTCCAAGACACCCCAGGACCTAGACCGCCCTCTTAGCATCAATCACATCGAGCAACACACTCTATATCATCCTACAATAGCTACACAGTTCATACATTTCACATCGAGCAACAGACTTGACATTGTCCTAAAAAAAAGTATCAGATCGAGTTGGCTAGAAACACTTAGAACAAAAAGAAAACTCCAGAGGTATCAACATATAACAACAATCCTGCAATCAAGGCACCAAGCACCAGACACCACCCATGATGAAAAACGTTTGAGAGCGATAAACAATCAATGCATCGCTACAGTGGGCAAAAAAAAAAAACAATCATAAAAAAAAAACTTTGTCTTCCTCTTATTTGAGTTCACAGACTCCCCCAGTTATCCCCTAAAAAAGATCCCTTTAAAAACACACGCAATCCCTTTTCCCTAATATCCACATAGAATGAAAATGGTTCATATCTGAGAGAAGATGTGATTCGTGCTGCGGGAAAGAAAGAAAAAGAACAGAACAAAGAAAAAAAGGAAACCTAGTGCATGCCGTGACCACGGTGGCGGTGAAGGTGCTGAACCTCCCGACGTGCCTTGTCCCCAAAAGTGGCAGTAACAGTCACAGTCTCGGTGGCGGTTGCCAGAGTGACGTACTCAAGAGTCTCAATGACAACAACCTTGCTGACAACATTGCCGTTGGTGTGCCAATCGGTGCGAACAAGCTGATATCCCTCGGGAACAGGGGGATCAACTGGAGCAGGGGCAGGTGTCGGAGTAGGCTCAGGAGCGGGCTCAGGAGTCGGCTCAGGAGCAGGAGCAGAAGAAGGATCCACCTTGAGAATAGATGCCTTGGAAGGTTCCGGGGCTGGCACTGTCGTGGTCCCTTCCTTAAAGACCCCGCCAGGCAGGATAACAGAGGACGCGCCAGGCTTGTAGGTGACGGTGGGAACAGCGACGTGGGTGGTATGGGATTCCGATGCAGCCGGCGCAGGTCCAACGGCAGGCTCGGGTCCGTAGCGAATAGCAACACCTCCGGGAAGAGACATGCCAATCCTACCCTCGGTCTTCTCCCTGGCAAGAACTTCAGGAACCTTGAACTTGCACTTGCGCTGATCTGCCTCGCTCTGAAGGTTGAAAATGGGGCAATCCTCCTGCCTGCCGCTGAGGTTGGTGCAAGTGTTGATTGCGTCCTGAAGGAGTTCCTCGGGCCACCCAGAAATGAAATCAGCATGGTAACCAAATCCTGTAAATTATACTGTTAGTATTGATTTCAAACCGTTGAATCTTGTCAACATACCTTGGACGTCTCCGTTGGAAAGCACAAACTCGCCGGCCTTGCCAGAAAATGCGGGAGTATTCCAAATGGTTTCAAAGAAAAGACCAGGCAACTTGACGGGGAAGTCCGGGGGGCAGTCGCCGTTCATGACAAGGTCAGGGTAGGCCACGTGAGACATGTGGTCGGCGCTCTGAGTGTTCTTGCCGTCCCAGCAAGATGGAAACATGATTTCTATTCTGATTCCATCGATGCAGTTGGCATCGAGGTAGCCCTTATCGGGCAGGTAGTGTCTGTACAGAGCACCCTCAGCGTCCTTGCCGTAGTGAAGGCAGTTGAAGCCAATGGCACGCTGAGCGAGATCAGACTGCTTTGTCTGGCCCATGGAAGCCCACACAGACTTCTCAGGGTCAGGATCCATGTAGTTCGTGCCAGTCTTGCCGGAGATGGTATAGTTGCGGCGGGTGGTATCTCCAGCAATCATGCGGAAGTTGTTGGGGAAAGCCTTGACTCCAACCTCGGGGTTCTGGGCATCAGCGGCAAGGAAGTAGTAGGCGAGCATGCCGCCTACTTGCTCAACAAGCTCATACTCGCCATCGGCGTGCTTGAAATAGAGAGCTGGAGCCCAGTAGGCCGACTTGTCCTGGGTGACGGCACAGGAAGTGCAGTCGGCATTCACGAGATCCTCGTAGGAAGGATTCAAACCAAAGCCTTGATAATTGTTCATGTCAGTAAAGCACAGCTAAATATTTTGAGTGTTTGTATTACCTGAAGATCCATGGATTGCGTGGGCATGGAAAGACGGAGCGCCAGGGGTGACAAGAGGATCGATACGCGACATGCCCGCCTGGCCTCGGCACTCCAAGCGCCAAAAGGCAATGGCCTTGCCCAAAAGGGCGAGAGTGACGAGGGATCGATCAGTTCTCATTTTGTCAAAGCTGAACGAGCGACTCGTGGGTTAGGTTGACGACAGGTTTGTTGAAGTGATTTAATCGTGGAATTGAAATCGCTGAAAAATGAAGCTGAGGTTGGAGCAACTTGGCTGTGAGTTCGCAAAAAGAGGTTTGTTCGCCTCTTCGATTGTGATCCTGCACCTGTTCGCACGGCTTTTTTCTTTTTAAAGAATTTGTTGTTAGTTCAATGATTGCTCATATCCTCACATTATTGTGGTGTGTGTTGGTGCAGGACCGACAACCCGCCTTCGAGTCACGAGCTGCCAGGTGATGATAAGAAATGGGAGGTAGATGGGACGGAAAATTCTAAAACATGTAATGCTCGAGAAAATGGAAGGGAAAGGAAAGTGAGATCTTTTGTGACGTACCGATTCGACGCAGTCGAGGCGAAATATCAGTGAGAGGAATGAGGGACTCGCGAAAAAGGTCCAGCCACCTCAACCACAATTAGCAATCCTGTTGCGGGAAACTGTTTTGATCGATATTTGTTTTCTGTCGTCGTTTGTAGTCGAGAACTGAGTTGATAATCTATCGGACGTTTCCTTGTCGACCAAAAAGCCCTTGGAAATAAATATTCGCGATCAACACAATGAATGAAGAAGAATAAATGAATGTTTTTAATGAACGTGAAATTTCGACGAAGTAGAGTCGGTCGAAAAAAAAAGTTGAAGTGAGTGACGAAAAGTGTTGTCGAAAAAAAAAGGGTCGACAAACGGGCAGTCGATGCGAGGCGCAAAGAAACGAACTTATCAAAGGCAAGGTGCAGTCTCAACAAGGAACTGAAATAAAGATTTGGGCCGCACAATAATGGGGGGGAAGAAGTGTAACCCAAACGGCCCAGGGGCCTTTCCCCTTGCCTGGGGTTGCTTGGTTACCCAGTTGCTCTTTCCCGAAGCGGCTCTCAACCACCGAATGCCGAGCTGTGATTGGTCGATCAGGGATGACAAGGGCTTAGAAGTTGGGATTTAAGGGGATTTTATTCCAAGGGTTTCCACACCTGGGGCACTTGGATTGCCGTCAAATAAAATAGAGGAGGAGCTATTTTCTGGTTTTTAGGTCGGAAGGACGGGAAGAGCGAAGTTGAAGGATGGAGTCCTTTTTTAAAAAAATTCTGAATGACTCTCGAGAGATGGAAACCCTTGCACCTTATAATATCACCTCCTCAGTATCTGGCCATCGTCTCGTCCCATCATCCTTCGTTTGTCCTTCATCATCACAACTGTTCCCCTCACCGGCGACCAAACAATGTTCACACCGCCAGGACACAAGACCACATACATCACATCACAATTACACGTGTTCTCGTCTTCCCGATGTGCTGCGTCGGACAGGTACATCAAGATATGATTAAAGTCGGGTTGCGATGGGTGGTCAAATCTTGCAGAGTCGCAAACAAACCCCCCACCGGCAATCAATTCTATCACACCTTGGCTGTACGGTACCTGCAGTACCTGCGCTAGCTGACGTTGTTCAACGGGTTCCCCCCTAGCACGGCAGCTCGTACCCGAAAAAAACTCTTCTCTTCCACAACAGAGTATCATATTAATGGAATCAAGGTATAAAGATGCTGATAGGCCAGAGAAAGGAAAGGCTGACCGAGTCGCGGCGAGATTCTGTTCAGGATTATCCCCAACACACATCACGGCGGTGACACAAACAAAAGAAGGACCCTCAGCGTCACCTCACTGTTACCTTGGTGGCGCCCCGTTGCATGAAGCGGGGTACTTTCCGCAATGCACCACCAGATAAAATGCCAGGGGCTCGGGAAGACCCAGGATCGGGTGACGAGTCCCAGGCACCCCAATCCCAATGCGAAAAGGTGAAACGGGTTTCATGGCTTGGGGGGTTCCGCTGGCGCTATGCCAAAGGATTGACCAATGACGGCAATGGATCTCAGATTCATCTTGGCGCCCGTGATTGAAGAAAATCCCCCCTTTTCTTTTTTCGACAACTTCCAAGTTTCCAAGTTGTTTTGCTGTTGATGAACCAACTGGTTGGTTCCAACAAGCGGGGAATGGTGTGCCATGTTCGCCTGTGATAAATTGCTTTGGTTCCTTTTTTGTTTCGTTACCTGCACACAAAAAGAAACGCATTTTAATGATCTCCCGCTGATCCAGCGATCCTCAAAGTGCCCCGCGCCGGGTAGTCTGGTTATACAAAGACGCAGATGGACGTCCCATCTCGCGTGCATCTGCAGACGGGCGATGGGAATATCGAACGAGATAAGCACGGCACCAATAATGTTGTGTACTGGCACTTTTCGTCATTTTAAACTGAATGATGAATGATGCTATTTCGAGTTGCACATCCCGTCCTCCCGTCCTCGCGTCCTTTCCATTATGACGGGATAGAGAGAGTGTGCGACCAACGAGCATCCTTTGATGCAGAGCGGGAAGCATAAAGATTGCTATTCCAAACGGTCCCTGAATTTCTTTGAAAAAACGACAAGTTGGCTCGTGCACTGGTCGTCAAACAGGTGCCGAGCCAGCGTCCCATTGCCTACCCGTGACCAGGCTGGCCCCACCGCCGCACCTTATCTGTGCCGTCAACCTTCACAGCTGGGGACACCCCCAAGCCAGGTGGCAGCCAAGGGCTTTCATCAAGGGGAACATTTGGCGGGGAAGACAAGTTCAAGGAGTCGTGATTGGTGGCGCGTCCGACACCGCGTGCTGGCGTCAACGTCTCCTATCCGTATCCTAACCTGGAATGCTTCGAGAAGCTTATTCAGACAACACTAACCTTGAAGATCTGCATCTGAGTTACGCGTCTTTTGTTTTTCTTTTTGAAACGATTAACGTATGGATTAATTCAATCTTCATCAAATGCGTTTATTGAAGTTGTACAAGTTTCTTAATTAATTTAAAAAAAAAATGGATGACCTTTCGGGGCTTAATTGGTCTGCGCCCAACCCTGCGAAGAAGCCCACACAATCAATACCGTCGATCCCCGCGACCAACATTTATCCTTCCCTGCGTCCGAACCCTTCTCCCCTTAATTCTGGCCGAAACACTCCCCTTTCGACACAAGGTTCAGGGACCGCCGCTTTCAAAGCTCCGGCACCGGCACCAACCTCAAAACCAGCTGGCGATAGCTTCAGCAATCTCTTGAATTTTGGAACTGGGAAAAGCAATGCGAATTTATCCCTGCGAGAGCGTCAAGAACAAATAGAGGCAGAGAAGCGCAAGAAAGAGGAAGAAAGGCGGAAACAGGCCCAGGCGCAGTTTGGTGATGGACGGTTCTTGGAGACACTTGGACAAAGCAGCTCGGCGTCATTGAGGACACCTTCACCCTCGATTGCTCCACCTCCAATTGCATTTGGCGCAATCCCAAGTTTTGGTTCGAGCTCGGCGATACAAAATGGAAAAGCGGTAGCAGAGTCGGATGATGACCTTTTTGCTGCTTTCAAGGCTGAGACAAAGGTTGATAATTCAAGTCACTTTCCACCACCTGCGCCCTCACCTGCGCCACCTGCAGCGCCAACCAGGGGCCTTGATTTGAGGAATCCCAATGCTTGGGGAAGTACTGGAGGGCTTGTTGATGACGACGACGATCCGTTTGGGTTGAACCAGCTCAGTCACCCCAAAGCAAGAGCACCTGCCCCTCCTCCACCTGCCGACGACGATGACGACTTGCTGGGAGATCTGGGCAAGCCGGTAGATCAAGTCAGGAAGAAGACTGCCCCTACATTTGCCCGACAGCCCGAGCCAGGAAAAGCCATTGAGGATGACTCGTCTTCAGATTCCGAGCCAGAACAACCAACTGCAGCATCTAGTGATCCATTTGACAGAGCCGTTGCGCAGCTCATGGACTATGGGTTTTCCGCCGAAGATGCTAGGAGGGGTCTGACGGAGAGTGGAGCTGGGCTGGACGTTCAAGCGACAGTCAACTGGCTTCTGGATGATGCCCATAGGAGGGCAAAAGAGCAGGCCAAGGCAAAAAAGAGAGGCGGCGCTGGAGCGCAGGTTAATGAAAGTCATGAGCGTGCCTCAAGCCAGCCTCGAAGTGGGGCTCCCTCATGGATAGGACCACTGCCCGGGGATGGTTCCAGGACCAGAAATAATCAATCCCCATCATCTGCGGATGGAGATTTTGCAAAGACTGCTGCAGCTGTTGGCACGACCTTGTTCAAAACGGCAAACAGTCTCTGGAAGACGGGACAAAAGAAGGTACAAAAGGCCGTCGCCGAGTTTCAGCAAGACGGAGGTGACCCGAACCAACCGAAATGGATGCGTCAACAAGAACGGGTGGGCAGCGATTCTAGGAGGCAAGTTCCTGATGTCACAGACGAGGCTATGATGCTAGAAGGCGGAGGCCCGTCGGCCCGAAAGTCTAGCAGCAGGACGCCGAGTAATGCTCCACCAAGGGATCGATCCCCAGCCCTGCCTGTTCGGCCAGCTCAGGGCAGCCAGTCCAAGTGGCAACAACAGTCACAACCGGCTCTTGACCCGCGGGCTCGACTTGCCAAACAGGCAGTAGAGGAGGAAAGCTTTCAGGCATATGTTAGTCCCTCGCGAAGGAAGAAGGCGACTCCCCAACCGCAATCTGAGCCAGACTTGTTATTTGGTGGCTCGTCGGCACCTATCCCGTCCAGATCTACACCCACGCCCCCTGTGCGGTCGGCCCAGCCTTCTCCTGCTCCTCGTCCAGCCGCACGGCAGACGCCTGTCCCAAGGCCTGCCCCTGCTCGCCCACCACGTCAAATTCCTCATCTATCTGCTATTGCGCTCCAATCTTCAAATAAGCATCGTCTTGAAGGCACCGCTCATTTCAAACGCGGTGACTACGCAGCCGCACACGCTTCGTATGCTTCTTCCCTCTCTGCTATTCCCCAGGACCACCCTCTCGCTATTCTCCTACTCTGCAACCGCGCTCTCACAGCCCTCAAGACAGGCGAACCACGACAAGCTGTATCGGATGCCGACGCGGCGATTAAACTCATCGGCGAGGGCAAAGGAGAAGGCGAGCAAGTTGATGTTCAAGGCGAGAATGGCAACAATGAAAAACGTGAAATGCGCGATCTTTACGGCAAGGCCCTGACCCGCAAAGCAGAGGCGTTGGAGCAAATGGAGAAGTGGAAGGATGCCTTGGATGTTTGGCAGCTTTGCGTGCAGTCTAACCTTGGTGGAGCAACGGCAGCGGCAGGCCGGCAGAGATGCCAGAAGGCGCTTGCTCCCAAGCAGCCGCCTCGTCCTCCAGCTGCGAGACCGGCTGCGGCTTCTCGTCCCAAACCTACTCCGTCGCCATCCGGTGGACAGAAGAGCGCCGAGGCGGTCCAAAGACTCCGCGAGGCAAATCAAGCTGCCGCGCGGGAGGGTGACGAGAAGATTGCGTTGACTGACAAGGTTGACGCTCGAATCGCTGCGTGGAGAGACGGAAAGAGGGATAATTTGCGTGCCCTCTTGAGCAGCATGGATAATGTGTTGTGGGAGGGTAGCGGTTGGAAGAAGGTGGGACTTGCCGAGTTGGTGATGCCCAACAAGGTCAAGATTGTTTATATGAAGGCTATTGCAAAGACGCATCCTGATAAAGTGAGTTTTTTTCTGGCATTGCATTGTATTATCACTGTGTTGTTTCTGACTTGGAGGTTACAGATTGCGCAAGACGCCACAACAGAAGTCCGCATGATTGCTGGTACGGTGTTTAGTACACTCAACGAGGCATGGGACAAGTTCAAGGTGCAAAATAATCTTTAAATCAATTTTTAATTACAAGTCTCATGGCTTGGAGGGATAGAAGGTTTGACTCTTTTCAAAAGCAAAGCGACGGAGCATGAATTAGGAGGAGTAGAAGAAGGAGATGTTATTACTATATACAAAAAGCGAATCAAGCTATCTAGGGTTTTAGTGAGTTATGGATATAATTGAAGTGGTTATTTATTCCGCTTGAATAAAATATGATTAAATTCTTATCGCTCAAGAAGAATCAACATCAGACAAAAAAAGATAAAAGATATTGAACGCCATAATTCTATCCAGGCCATGAGACACCAAATACATGCACGCAATCGCAAAAGCATCATCCATCCCCTCTTAACCAACACAACTCGAACCAAGAAAAACTATCGTCCATCACACGCAGGCATGTCCTCCTCCAATCAACACAAAGTGATCCTCACACATACTTTTTCCTCACAACCCCAACATCCTCCTAACCCCCTCCCTAACCCTAGCCTCATACTCCCCCCTCCTCTCCCTCCACATTTTCGCAGCTTCAACATTCGCCGGACTCTCATCATTAGGCTCAGCAAGCATACTCATTACCGAAATCAAAATCTTTTCGACGCTTTGTATCGGAGACCATCTCTCTGAAGCATGTTCATAATGATTTGGGTCGTCCCCGGGGGGATGCAAGATTGAAATGCAGACGTTTCCGTTTGTATAGACGTTTGGATGCCATACTTCTCCTCCGATGAAACGCATTGTTGGAGGTGCGAGGGGATAATCGCGGGGAAACTTGAGTTCTGCCGGAAAAACGCCGCCTTCAAAGGGTGTGCCTTCTGGTCCTTGGATTAGAGCTTCCCAGTGGAGGAGGTCGTCTTCGGATATGGGACCGGCGGTTATGCCTTCGGGGGGGTTGTTGGTTAGGGTGCGGTATTCTTGGAGGAGACGGCGGTGGGCTGTTGATGACATTTTGGGGGCGTATGGGTTTGTGTGTTTGTGGTGGTTGTTGATATTAGATGGGATTCGTGGAATAGGAGGATGGGAGGTTTGGAGACGATTTTACGGGTTGTTGAAGAAGAACAGGTTGGCGGGGTGTTTCTAGGTGTTTAAATCCGGGGGCCAACCCCTGTAGATGACGCTAAAGCCACCCCAGCCCTTTGAACCTTGAAAGGCGGCTTTCTTGGCAGAAGCTGCCGGAAAGATCCGGTTAAAAAAACATGGGAATTCGTTGCTTTTGACGGCTCTCCCCCACATTGGATTTGCCGGGCTGTGCAAACAACGACAATTGATAGCTTCAAAGCTGTTGTTGTTCGTTGGCTCGAACAGATCAATTCGAATTATGGCCCCGGCATTGGCCCTCAGGAGGGTTCTGGGCAGAAAACAAGCTTCTTCAATATGTGTTTTTTGTTCTCTTTCAGCAATACCACGACGACCGTCACGATTATTACCTCTCATTCTCCCAGCAGCAGCAGCTTTAAAGCTCAATAATCCTCCCCGACGATTCCAATCTACAGAGTCATTAGAAGATCCATACTCTTATAATAGATTATCACCAGTACAGCTTCGCGCCGAGCTCGCCTCTCGTTTACAGGAACTACAAACTCAATTCCCCAATACCCTCGAGCCCAATAGATTGAAACTCGCCCTGCGAAGTCTTTCTGAACCACCAGGAGAAGAATCGATCCGAATTGCCATATTTGTTCCAGAACCACACAGCGAAACCACCGACGCAACAGCAAAACAACTTGTACGCGCAGTTTTGGCAGACGAGCTTAGTCCAGAGGCAGAATGGGAGAGACAATTGGCCGAGCACGACCTTCAACATAACCCTTTGGTAATTCGAGTACAACCAACTACAGATGAGCAGCAAAGCAAGAAGGATGTTACTTCTGCTACAATCCCAGAGATCGTGGCTACGTCCCCCACTCTCGGACGATTAGGTCTCGAGCTCTTGATATCCAGAGTAAAAGGGGAGGACTTCCTTGTATCAAAAGTCCATATTCATGGTTCCGAGGAAATCGATTTGGACGGAGTTAGAGACAGTATGGTCATCACGCCATTTCATTCCACTCTGGTCGTAACCAAAGGCTTGCAAGGAGCACTACAAGCATATCAAACCTCTTCCGACTCAAACTTCACCCAACACGCAGTGGATTTCAAGTCCCCATTATCAAAAGAAGACATCATTGATACGAGTCACCTCCATTTTATCCCCGTCAACATTGAAGCAGTAACAAAGGGTCTAGAAGCAATGAGAGCAGGTGATGTCGATTTATTCAAAAATAAATGGTTACAAGGGAATGCATCCACAATTAGAGATTGGCTGAAACAAAAATGCGTCGAGGAAGACGGGTCGGAGAAAACAAAACCGGCTGTCAAAGGACTTGTACAGTCTCTCTTACAAAACGCTGCCTCCTCTGTTCCAGTCATCAAACAGAATTCAACTCCGGTTGTTACGCAACGAAACACGGAAAACCTTCAAACCTCCCTAAAAGAATGGGCAGAATCAGCTCACGCAGAACTACAAACCCAACTAACAGTAGCATCCACCAAACGCTCCTGGAAAAAACTATCCTGGTGGAAACTATTCTGGAGAGCAGACGACGTCGGTAGGATCGCGTCAGATATGGTATCTGAACACTTTTTGTTTGAGTCTGAAAAAAACATTATTTTTCTTTCTGGTCAAATCAACCAGGCACTCAATCTTTCCCTACCCCAAAAATGGCCGACACAAATTCCTGATACAAGAAATTTAATCCTAAAAGAAACTGTTCCCGCGCTTCAAAGTTTAGCACAGAAATTAGTTATCAGATCAGCGGGTATCTCGGGTCTAAGTGCTGGATTAGCGGGGCTTTCGTACGTTTATGCTCCGGCTGGAGCTTATGAATGCGGTTCGATAGCTGCTTTGGGGGTTATTTTGAGTTTTTGGCAGATTCAGAGGAGGTGGGAAAGGGCTCAGAGGTGTTGGGAGGATGAGGTTAGGGAGGAAGGGAGGAAGGCTATTAGGGGGACGGAGGGTAGTATGAGGGGGTTGTTGAAGGGAGGAGAGGAGGGAGGGACGGTTGATAAGGAGAGGAAGAGAGGGGAAGAGGAGGGGAAGAGGGCGAGGGAGATTCTGGAGAGGGTTGGGGAGGTGTTGAAGAGGGTTTGAGAGCGAAAGGGGGCAGTGGTTTGTATTATTATGGGAGTTGGTTTTGTATGCATATGTGTGATTAGGCATGAATCACATGAGACGTACATATTTACTCGAGGCAATACACTTGCAGAGGGAAGAATAGAAAAATCCCGGATGGGAAGTCGTCAACTTCTTTCCCACTCAACGCTCAGTCCACCGCGCAATAACAGCAAGCATCAAAAAGATCAGACGACAGCTTGGATTGTCAGTGACGTATCCTCAAAAGTTTCTACCACTTTCTCCGACATCCTAGTCCATGCAATGAAGGAAACTTTTTGCCTCAGTCAGTTTTCTAGCACAGACTACTCAGCCGAGATCTCCCGTTTGAAGGGAACCTCCAAAATATTCCTCTCTATGTTGTGTGCCCGAGATCACCCGGAAATCATATCATCCATCAAGTTTCTCCGAACTACCCCGAAATCGCCGACCTTTTTTTGTAATAACCTCATCTGAGAAACGCTCAAGCCTCTTGGTTTTGTGTATATAGATGTCCTTTAACTCTGTAGAATCATGTTTGTCTTGGCTGATTGGAGATCACAAGTCATTCATCAATATATCTTGACTATACCTTACTAATAAAGCCTCATTGACCATATCTTGACAAGTCAATCATCACAATCACATCTACCTACCCCGATCATCATCAACCTACCACAACTACACAACCGTCAGACATCAATATCACATCTACATACCTACTGCCACATCATCAATCCTCAATCATCACACCTACATCAATCCACCACAATGACAGTCACCTCCCCCCAAAGAGTAATAATAGCAGGCGCCGTAGCCTCCGGCCTCTCCTGCGCAACCCGTCTCCGCCGTCTCTCTGAACACCTCCAAATCACAGTCCTCGAACGCGGTCCCTTGATCTCCTACGCCAACTGCGGTATTCCCTATGCTCTCTCCGACGTCATCTCTCCCGAATCTAAACTCCTACTTCAATCCCCCGAAAAGGTAAAGGCGTGGTTCAACGTTGACGTTTTAATCAACACCGCCCTTATCCGTATCAACCGTGCCGACAAAACAGTCACTATTCTTCGTGATGGAAAGGAAGAGGTTTTGGGTTATGATAAATTGGTTTTGGGATTGGGTGCAGAACCTATTGTTCCTAGGGTGGAAGGACTGGAGGGAGATGGTGTATTCACGTTAACTACGATTGGGGATTTACGGGGTATTAAATCCTGGGTTAAGGAGAGAGGAGTAAAGAGTGTGGTAGTGTTAGGTGGTGCATTCATTGGTGTAGAAGCGGCAGAAAATTTACAGGGAATGGAAGGGATTGAACAAGTAAAAGTTGTGGAAAAGGAAAAACATTTGTTTCCTTTGAGTGATGGGGATATTGTTTATCCTGTGGAAAATGAAATGAGAAAGAATGGAGTTAAACTATATACAGGAAGAAGTGTTGCGAGGGTGAACTTGAAAGAAGGGAAGCTCTGGTTAGATGATGGAGAGGAATTGGGAGCGGAAATGATTATTGTTGCTGCTGGTATCAGAGCAAGGATGGATATCCCCAAAGAAGCGGGATTGGAATGTGGAAAGACTGGAGTGAGTGTGAATGAGTATATGCAGAGTGTGAGTGATGAGGATATTTATTGTGTTGGGGATATGATAGAGACAGAGAATAGGGTTCTTGGAGTGAGGACACAGTTGGCGTTGGCTGGACCTGCTAATAGACAGGGAAGATTGGCTGCTGATAATATTTGTGGAAGAAGAATAAAGTACAGAGGGAATGTAGGAACTTCGGTATGTAAGGTTTTTGGGAAGGCAATCGGAATGGTTGGGTTAGGGGAAAGGGGACTGGAGAGATTTAAATTAAAGGAAAAGAGTCAGAAGGTGACGGTTCATCCTGTTAATCATGCGGGATATTATCCTGGATCGGAAAGGTTGACTTTGAGGATTCATTTTGAGACGGAGTCAGGAAAGATTCTGGGGGCACAGTGTGTAGGAGGGGATAAGGCTGGGGTTGATAAGCAGATTTCGGTTTTGGCTACGGCGATGATGGGGGATATGACTGTTGAGGATTTGGAGCATTTGGAATTGGCCTATGCTCCTCCTTTTGGGGCTGCGAAGGATGCTGTTAATATGGGAGGGTTCGTAGCAGGGAATGTGCTCAGGGGGGATGTTGAGATTGTTCATGCTGGGGATTCAGATTGTAAACTGGAAAATTATCAGGTTGTGGATGTTAGGTCTGTTGGGGAGTTTGAGGGAGGTCATGTTAATGGGGCTTTGAATATTCCTATTGGGGAGCTACGGAAGAGATTGGGAGAGATTGACAAGAGTAAAAAAGTGTTGGTTTATTGTCAGATTGGATATAGGGGATATTTGGGATATAGGATTTTGAAGCAGGAGGGTTTTGATGTTATTAATTTGGATGGAGGATATAAATCTGTTGTGGAGGGAGGTTTCAATAATGATTTGAAGCCTGTGAGGGTTTGACATTACTACATTATGCCGTCATAAAATCCCAACGACCGAGTATTTCACCGTCTCAGATAGAGATTTAATTTACTTCCCGTCTTTCAAATACCGTTCCGTTATCAAAGTCGTCGCCAAGATTGAAACTAGAAAAAAGAAGGCGTTGGAAAGAAATGGCCTCCCTCCCCGGATCTCGGACCGTATGTGGTTTATGCGGGGGATGTTGCCCCTTTTTCTTTTAGAATTTCCTCGAATCCCAGTCAGTCATGCCCGGCTTCCAAAAAACAAATCCGGGGAATGACCTCTTGATGGAGCCTCAATGTCAACCCGGTTTTGCCGTTGAATGGTTCGCATGGACACGCCAAGACGATCGAGGTCGTTTTTGATCGTGGAGGTCACTTTCCGCTTCCCTAAATGAGATGTGCTCCGGGAATACCTTGCCGCTAGTCACTTTTTGACTATTGTGACCTGAATGAAGTTTTGATACCTGAATTTTGATGTATAAAAGATGATTTCTCCTCTCCTCTTGGTTGTAAATAGATTTAGTAGTTATCAGGCGCTTTTGTTAGGACTAAAGACAAATCCCCCAAAATGAAGGCATTCACACTCTTCTCCCTCGCCGCCGGCGCCTCAACAGCCGCAGCTCACTCAATCTTTCAAAAAGTCTCAGTCAACGGAGTCGACCAAGGTCAACTCAAGGGTGTTCGCGCCCCCTGGAGCAACTACCCAATCCAAAACGTCAACCATCCAGACTTTGCCTGCAACACCAACCTTCAACTCCGAGACAGCACAGTCATCAGACTCCCCGCCGGCGCCAGAGTCGGTGCCTGGTGGGGACACGAAATCGGCGGTGCAGCCGGTCCCAACGATCCTGATCATCCCATCGCAGCCTCCCACAAGGGTCCCATCTCCGTCTACCTCGCCAAGGTAGACAACGCCGCAACCGCAGGCACCACCGGCCACAGATGGTTCAAGATCGCCCACAGCGGCCTCAACAATGGCGTTTGGGCCGTAGACACCCTCATCGCCAACGGAGGCTGGCATTACTTTGACATGCCCCAGTGCGTCGCTCCGGGACATTACCTCATGCGCGTTGAGCTTTTGGCTCTTCACTCTGCTTCTATCCCCGGCGAGGCTCAATTCTACATGGAGTGCGCACAGATCGAGGTCACAGGATCTGGCACAAACACCGGATCCAACTTTGTTAGCTTTCCAGGAGCTTATACCTCGAACCATCCCGGTATCCAAGTTTCCATTTATGATAACCGTGGAAACTCGAATAACGGTGGTAGACCTTATCAAATTCCTGGACCGGAACCAATTACCTGCAGCAGCAACGACAACGGTGGTGGTTCCCCTCAACAACCTCAACCTACTTCTGCTGCTCCTAATCCTGCTCCTACCAATGGTGGTGGTGGTAGTACCGTTCCTCTTTATGGACAGTGTGGTGGACAAGGGTATACTGGACCTACTAACTGCGCGAGCGGTACTTGCACGGAGTCTAACCAGTGGTATAGCCAATGCTTGCCTTAGGGGGAATAAACTCACTTGGGGGAAATATTTGAATTCAATTCTTGTATATATTTTGAGGTGTTGATAAAACACTTTGTACATAGTTATTTTTCCCTGCAAATAAAGGGAACAAAACACCAATGTTTCTATGCCATGATTAGTGACTTTATTCTTGACCAGTAAATATCTGACATACCTTTGCTCCAAAAACATTTCACCCCCAAAAGATGCCCACCCCAATTGTAGAAACCATTTCATTACACCATCATTAAATATATATAACCTTTTTAACTCACCGAAAGCCTCCTCATTACACATAACATCCCGTTCATCCAAAACCGCCCACCCTCCCAAAAGTACATTTTCCATCCCCCATATCAAGATAAACCCCGAAACCCAATTTGAATCCGCAGTCCCCTCCCCTTAATCCTTAATCAAAAACTCCTCAATATCCTTATCCTCCTCCATCTCCTTAGTCTCCATCAACCTCTTTTCCTCCGCCTCCAAAAGCTTTTTAATCATCTTTCTCTGTCTTCTCCTAGCATTTTTACCCCAATCCGCCCCACTACCCACCCCACTATTACCCTCCTCTTCCTCCTCCTCAGAATCAGTATCCTCCGGTACTTCAACCTTACCCATTAATCCCCTCAAATCATTAGGTGAAATTTTTCCCTTTTGAGCAAGTCGTTCTTGTTCTTCTCGTTCAATTGCTTCTTTTTCGTGTGTGTCCATTTGGACTTTACCGCCTAGTTTGATTAGGTAGGGACGGAGAAGCATATCTAACAAAAAAAAATCAGTTAGAGGAAATGGAAGAGGGGGAGGGAGAGAACGGACAGGCTCCAGCTACTATTACTACTCGTAACCATTTTTGAGGCGACATGTTTTCAAAAGTTGATTGAACGTTTGTTGTGAAGCGGTCGCCTAGGGTTGAGGCGATGTTGGCTAAATTCTCCATCTTTGCGTATGTTTGTTGGGTGATTATAATATTGTTTCCTTTGGTGTAGAATGTAATTGATTAAAATGCGATTATTGTTTGAACCGTTATGAACAGAGAATAAAAAAAAGCGTTGAAGTTGAAGTTTCAAGTTGCGCAAAAAAAAGAGGAAGGAAGGAAGAGAGACCAGTTTGCGCGACAAAAGTGTTTCCAAATGGGAAACGGTCCCGCCGTTACGTCGAATGGATATGCCCACGCTAAAAATGTTACTCCACTAAAAGCTATAGAAGGGTCCAGTGTCCCGGGCGGTCCGGCCTCGGCATTTTTTATTCAGGGGATTTATGCGATGCCGAAGAAAAGCTTCTATGGACTTCTCTTTTCTCTGTTTTATATTAGAGATTTGAAGTCAGTTTACTCGTTTTATTATTTTTATGAGCGATTGTCAAGATAAAATATCCTTGAATCAAGATATGCACAATACCAAATACAATATATGCATCAGTTTATACGTATATACTTCCCCCAAATAAATGCATAAAACTCCTACTCAATTCCCCAAAAATCCAAACCATGTGATCTCGCGTCCTCCTTCCACACTCTCAATCCCTCAACCGCGTTATCTCCTTCACACAACGCGTCTCATCTCACAACCTCATCAACTCCAATCCCACAAACCCCCCTTCATACGCCTCCCACTCACCACTCACCACAAAAATCCCAACCTCTCAAAATGACAGCCAATGAAGAAACCCGCGAGGTAACCCCTCCCAACCCAATCCCCCTCACCCCCAATTCATTCCTAATCATGATTATACAGCGCCTCAAATCAGCCCTCTGGTTCTCAACAGGCAAAATAGTCGACGACCAATCCCTGAGGCTCAACCGCAACGCAACCCCTCAATTCATCGCAGCCTTAAACGAAGTCCTCTGGACACAAATAGAAAACGTTTCTTCAGATCTAGAGAATTTCAGTCGTCATGCAGGTCGAACGACTATTACCACTGACGACGTTTTACTCCTCGCAAGGCGGAACGGAGATTTATACGGGTTAATCAAGGATATAGTTGATAAGGAAAAGGCTGAAAAGGAAAAGACCAAGGGACGAAAGTAATCATGTGTGTTGGGTTGATTGGCCATTAATGGATTAATGAAATTTAATGACTTTATGATTCGCTCACTGATAACAATTTCACCCCACTATCCCCTCTCGCTCATTCCATTGCTCCTCAGTCATCATATAGCGCCACGAACACGTAACCATCAACGACCAAACATTACCCAACGCAATCAGCAAACACCCTTCAGTCGCCAACAAATTAAAACATCCTTGCCTCGTAAATATACCCCATATGCTCGGTCCGTGAACACAAACTAAACTCATACCCATCCTCGTCATATACTGCCTCGAAAGGCTCAACCACGCCCAAGCGGCAACAGGAGTTACCAACAAACGAGCAGGAGGCAAAGCCAAAACCTCCATAGCAAGCGTCGCAGCCAACCTTGTCAAGGCATTATCCCTATGAACCGGCCCTCTTGCAGCCAACGCGGAAGACCTGTTCAACTCCAAGTAATTAGGGCGCAACTCGGCAGCCCAAGGTCCCGGAGTATTCCTCTCAGCGTTTTCATTCTGATTACTGCCAAAATTCTCAACAGTCGATTCAGTGGGTTCAACGTCAAAACTTATAAGCGTCGCCCCGACCTCGCCTTCTTCATCATCGCTACCAAAATCATCAGCCGCGATCGGCATGGCCGGGCCGGCTCCACGAAGGGAAACGGTGCTCTGACGACGGGGAGCAGCAGCACCAGGAATAGTATTATCAACAACAATAGTATCGTCTTCCCGAGGTGTCGGAGTTTCAGTGACCGTAGAAGGTTCTCGCGCCGGTGTTTGCAAAGCCCGCGTAATACTAGAAATTGGCGTAATATCTCGAAGACTCATTCGCTTCGAAATCACTGCTGGTTTCGGCTTCGGCAGTTTGCTGTAAATAAGTATTCGGAAAAATCTAGCCACCACGCTGTGGACCTTTGTGTAGAGGTAGAAACCGGCAATCGGCGCGACTGCAAGACAACAAGAGCCGAGCCACTGCGAAATACCTATCGGACAAAACGAGGTTGGAAGTGGCGGAATATAAATAGGGGATATGCTTGTTCCTGGCACAAAAAACTTCCAGTGTGGAAAATATTTGTCGCACGGGAGAATGCCGGTCCTCTGAAAGAATGTGTAAATGGCCAAATGCAAGCGAATCCACGAACACCCACGTCTTATCGCGACTGACCACCACTCCTGGTAGTTTTCCAGCTCCATGAGATAATCTACACCGTGTTCAATCAGAGTGCTGAGCATAAAGGACGGCATTCCCCCTAGCCAGAACTCGGTTCGGGACTGTTGGGGACGAGGAAGAAAAAACATCTTGAGGAATGAGACGTTGGAGTACTCTTTGTATAGTAATATGCGCTGTCTGATACCGTTGACACCCCAGATGCAAGAAGTCTCGAGAAAACCGGAGCCGTAGACGAATCGCTCGCCGATGAGCTCGTCTCGGTCCTGATGGCGAATGGCTGCTTCTGCTTGAGCTTCAATGATGCCGTTGTCTGGTTCGGCGACGCCGATGATGGTCATGATTTCGTTGTGAGAGCGAATGATATCCTTATTGATACGTTTTGTGTCTGGGTTGATTGGACGGCCGCGTTCGTCGTACTGTTGGACATAACCGTTTACTGGGGGCTCTGGTGGGCCCTCCCCTGGAACAACCTCATCATATGGTGAGCGGCCCTGGGTTATGTTAGATTTTATTCGTAACGATTTATGATTTATTTTCTTACCAGAGCCTGGGAAATTAGTGGTTCCAAGACACCCATGGTCCCGGTTACCAGTTGGGAGGGGTTTAAATCTCAATGAGAAAAGTCATATGAGGATATGACATTCATGTATCCATTTCGTAATTTATACGCAAAAGTCAAAATCGATTTCGTTGATGATGGGCGATGAGTTGCAGCTGCCAGGTTGATGAATGAATGAGAATGAGAATGAGAGTGGAACAACCTGAAAGCAAGGTGCAGCCCGTGAGCCCTTGCAGGTGGTGGGGCAGGGTGTCAGCTAGAACGGCGCTAAGATAACCTTATTTCTCTAACTCTTATCGTCAAAAATCCAAAGAATTCTGGGCAAAAAATTTGGGATCGCAATTGATTTCTTTAAAAGAGCTTTCCCAAGCTAGCACCAACCACAGACTCCCAAAAAATAAATAAAAAAATGGCAAATCGACAAGCTGCCAAAACAACTTTCGAGGTTGAAAATGTCATTCAACCTATATTTACAGGAGGATCTGTTGCGCTTGAGAATGGCGCAAGAATTCTTGCTTCAACACTCGGTGAAGATGCCGTTCTCACAGAATTGACAACTGGAAAACGACTTGCCGAAATCGAGGGCGATGGCGAACCAATCTCGACCCTTACAATCACTCCCTCCGCCTCCCATTTGATCCTCTGCTCGCGATCATTAACTATGCGCATATACGCGCTCAAAGTGTCACCAAACTTTGACTCGATAGAAACGACCCTCGTGCGAACCTCGAAGCCTCATGCCACACCCGTCGTAGTGCTTGCGGTCGACAAGACGAGTACCCTTCTGGCGACCGGTGCCGCAGACGGCGCCATCAAGATTTGGGATATCGTTGGAGGATATGTCACTCATACCGTCAGCGGGCCCAGTGTTCTCATCTCAGCTTTACACTTTTTTGAAATTGCCGCCACTGCACAGGATTCCGTCCCAGAGAGAGGCGCAAAGAAGAGGGGGCGCAATGGTCAGGAAGAAGAGAAGAAGACAGATTCCAGATTCAGATTGGCGTGGGGTACTCAGGACGGCAAGGTGCGCATCTTTGACCTTGGAAAGCGCACGACTACGCCTGTATACGCCGACGCAAAGAGGAAACAAGAAGCGCACGAATCCAACGTCCAGAGCATAGATTATTCTCCAGAAAACCACGCCCTACTCACCGGCAGCAGAGACAAGACGGTAACCTTGTGGCTATGGAGGGAAGGGGGATGGCAGGGAACACCTATGTTGCGTCACGAGCTTGTTGAAGCAGTAGGATTTCTCAACGAGGGCAAGTGGATGTATTCAGCTGGAGAAAGCGGACTTTTGAGAATCTGGGACACGACGACACATCACGAACTCACAGTGAAACAGGACCCCAAATCCGAAGGAGAGGCGATTCTCTCAACAATCTACTTACCGCACAAGTCCCTTATTCTCTGCACCCAGTCCGATTTTACTCTGGCACTTTATAAAATACCATCACCAACAGACGTTTCCATCTTGAGAACAGGCCCCTATGAGCCATTCAGACGGATATCGGGCACTCACGACGAGATTTACGACTTGGCTTACCTTCTCAGAGACCAATCCATGATGGCCCTCGCGACAAACTCGGAGGATGTCAGAATAGTATCTGTCGCAAAACCCCAACCCGAAACCGAAGAAGAAGGTACCTACTTTGGCCACGACGTTGCACTACTAAAAGGCCACGAAGACCTCGTAATGTCCCTTGACGTCGACTGGTCAGGTCACTGGGTAGCCAGCGGCGCCAAAGACAACACCGCTCGTCTCTGGAGAGTCGACCCAGCCAACAACTCCTACGAATGTTACGCAGTCTTTACCGGTCACATCGAATCAGTCGGAGCCGTCGCTCTCCCGAAAACCATCCCCCCAGAAGACTCTGAAGCATTCCAAAATCCCCTGGACCATCCCCCACCATTCCTCATCTCCGGCTCCCAGGATAGATTCGTACAAAAGAGAGACATCCCCCGCGAATCATCAAAGAAGGAACCAACCACTCTCCGCCGTTTAGCCCACGAAAAAGACATCAACGCTCTGGACGTATCCCCCAACGGTCGTCTCTTCGCCTCTGCATCCCAGGACAAAACAGTCAAAATCTGGGACACAGAAAGACTAGAAGTCCAGGGTATTCTCAAAGGCCACAAGCGAGGCGTATGGACAGTTAAATTTGCTCCCTCCCATACTCCAGCAATCCAAGGCGAAACCGGCGGTGCAGTATCAGGCAAGGGAGTAATCCTCACAGGCAGCGGTGATAAAACCATCAAATTGTGGAATCTATCAGATTATACCTGTCTCCGAACCTTTGAAGGACATTCTCACAATGTACTCAAAGTCGTTTGGCTTCATATTCCTTCAGATGACGAAACCGCTGGAAAGAAAAAGATTACTTTTGCCTCTGCCGGAGCTGATAGTCTCGTCAAAGTATGGGACGCAAACTCGGGGGAAACGGAATGTACTTTGGATAATCACGAAGACAGACTGTGGACTCTGGGGGTACACCCAGAGACAAATACTATTGTATCAGCTGGCAGTGACTCGAAAGTTACTTTTTGGAAAGACACGACGGCGGAGACTCAAGCGGCGGTCAATTCTGCAGCGTTGAAACTCGTCGAGCAGGAACAGGAACTGGAGAATTATATTCATATCGGTGCTTACAGAGACGCTATTGTTTTGGCATTGCAACTTAATCACCCTGGCAGGTTACTGTCGTTGTTTACCAACGTTGTTACTTCTCCGAATCAAGAAGTAGGCAGTTTGACTGGACTTAAAGCAGTTGATCAAGTTTTGGGTTCCCTGTCGGATGAACAATTATTCTTGTTGTTGTTGAGGTTGAGGGATTGGAACACCAACGCAAGGACTGCTCCTATTGCGCAGAGGATATTGGGAGCGTTGGTGAAGAGTTATCCTGCGAGAAAGTTTTCAGAGTTGAGTGTGAAGGGCGCTAGGGGACAAAAGAGTTTAAAGGAGGTGTTGAATGCTCTGAGGGTATATACGGAACGACATTATAAGAGGATGGAGGAGCTGGTGGATGAGAGTTATTTGGTGGAGTATACTTTGCAGGAGATGGATAGTATTGCTCCGCCGGGGGGGTTGGGTAGGGAGGAGGAGGATGTTGAGATGTTGGAGGTTTGAAGGGGTGGTTGTTGTTGTTGTAATTAGATGAGAATCTATTTCCTGGCGGGTGAATCATGCTTGAAAAATTTGATGATAGCTTCATGCAGTTCCATACTTTTCATATACAAAGGAGAATCCTGTGCAGATGCAGTCAGCATTGGAATCCGGCATAGAAACAAATCGTGACAGAAATGTATTATAAAAAAAATAAAAAATAAAATAAAAAAAGCAAAATCTAACCGGGCAGCTCACATAGGGAGGTACCCGGGTACGAAACCCAATTGAATAGGTTTACTTCGAAAAGTCCCTCAGTCCAAGAATCGAACGGGGGGGGACCTTTTCCCCTCTTACGGGGGAGATTGGGGGACTGGTTACCCCCCGCCCACCACTCTTCCATGTAATAATCAATTCTTCCCAAAGTCAAGAATAAATAAAATATCCATTATCTTATTCCTTTATAAAAGACGAATCTGAGCAACTCAACTCTCCACAAATTACCTTTTACATTCTGATACGGATATCCCATTTCCCAATCCATTTTCATTCCCAAAATCCAAATCCCATAAAAACATTATCTTTCAACACAAAAAAAAAAACATTATTTTCCCTTCACTCAAAAACCCTATCACACCTAACCTCCCCACCCTCCATCCCAACCTCACAACTCGTCAACCTCCCCCCCTGCGCCTCAACCCAAATATCACTAACCGTCGCCCCCTCCGCATTCTTTTCTATCCCCCCTTCCTCCCCACCACTCTTCACACTCACTCCCCCAAACCTCACACTCCCAAAATCAGCCAACGCAACCGGAATCCCCGGTAACCCAGCCAAAGGAAAATCCTCCACGATCCAACCCGCTTCCTTCCCACAGACCCCCTTCCCATCAATCTTTACCGTTGAAACCTGCTTTGGTATCTTCCCATTCACACAAGTCACATTTAACCCAAAATTCTCTATTTTAACCTCAGTGTTTCCTACAGTGACCCTAACAGTTTCTCCTTCCGCTACAGTGAAATTAGGGAACACGGAGGGATCGCTTGGATAGAGTTGATACCAAGCCTGAGGTTTTTGAAGGCTGGGATCACCAAGTGTTCCGTCGTAAAAGATGTCTACCCCTGCGCGAAGGAATCCGGAGGGACATAAAAGGGAGAATGAGTCGATGCCGATGTGGAATGAGGAAGCGTAGAGGATTGTGGTTTGGTTGGCTGTTGGACCGCGGGTGGGGATTTTGGCTTGTGGGATGAGAAAGGTTGTTTGGATTTGTTTGAAGGATGATGTAGCGTCGTCGCTGGTTAGTAGGGCACCGCCTTTTGTTGATTCTTGTTGTTGGGATGCAATGCCGATTCTGGAAGAGGTTGTGCGGAAGGAGGAAGGGGAAGAAGGGGTTGATGTGTGTAGGAGACGGAGTTGGTATTGTTGTCCATCATTTGAACGAGTAGGAGTTTTGGAGAGGGTGGTGGTGGGGGTTGCTAGGCCGAGGGTGAAGAGGAGAGAGGCGGTGATGAGGTAAGTTGGGGACTTCATTTTGACGGGTGGTGAGAAATGAGTGGTTTGTTTGGTTGTAAAGAAATTAAGATGTGAGAGAGAAATAGAATAGGTATGATTGTGTAAAGGGAGAAAATATTATTGTTGGTTAAGGAATGAAAAAAATTATAAATAGAATTGCTTCCACCCCTTTAAAAAGGGTTGCAATGGTTGTTCAAACGAATGGAGGAAAAGGAAATGTAGATCACTACTACCCAAGAGAGTAAATTACAACGGAACAAACACTCAGACGACGACTGACTTTTTGTAAGAGGCAAACACTTGTTCCATGGGTAGCACTTATATACCTGTAGATGTACATCAAATGCTACCCTCTAAAAAATCTCATCTACCTCAAACCAATCATCCATTTATCCCCATCCACTCATCCATTCACGCATCGCATAGTATTTTGCCACCCCCTAACCCCAAAAATCCGAGAGAACATAACCTATGGAAAGGCACAAGAGATTTAACCTAACTCAACGTTGCACTACATAACGCCGATCCCTACAAAACCATACCCAACAAACACCGACGGGACACCGGATACGAGTTTTTTTTTTCTTCACCAGCGAAAAGAACCTTCTTGCCTACTGTGTACCTGGTTTGTATCACCACCACAAGGAAAAAAGCCACATGGCAAGCGAACGGCGAAGCGGTTACCCGTCAACTGGCTAGGAAATATGCAAGGTACCGCAAATCATGCAGGCCAGGTAATTAATATAGAAAAGGTCGCGTAAATTCTAGGATATTCCCCGACTTCTTACTTTTTTCTTTTCTGTGTCGTACAACATACGTATGTTATGTTCGAAAAGCCAAACTTAAAGTATCACAAAACAAAAGACAAAAATAAACCCTACGCAGAATACAGGGTGATGCGATCGGGGTGGGAAGGGAAAAAAGAGGGAAAAAAGAAGAAAAAGGTGCCGAAACATTTTTTTGGATTCCAGAAACAACAAAAGAAGATAGTAAAAGAAGATCAAAATACAATACATTTTGCATGCTTTCGCCCGAGGAAAAAAAAAACCAACTTTCCCCCCTCCACTAACCCAAAACCTCATCTCTACGCAAAGTTAATCTTAAAGTCCGCCCCAACAGGAGCAGCAACCTTCTTAATAACCGCAAACGCCGCCCTTCCAGAAGAAGCAGCAGCATTATACTCCACCGAAGCACTCCAACTCTTTCCTCCAGACTCAACACTAACCTCCTTCTTCCCAGCCAAAGAAGCCGGCGCACCAACAACAATAATCTTATCAACAGAAACACCATGCATCTTCTTGAGCCATTCGCCCTCCTTGATACTCTTGGTCTCACGACCCTCGGCATCAATCGAGACAATAGTCTTTGCAGAACCATCAAAGACAAACTTTCGGTTGATATATTGACCCTTCTCAAAGTCATACGAGTCGCCATCGTCAACGTAAAGATCTCCCTCAGCATGCTTGCCATCCTTGCTGACGGAGACAACAAGAGTATAATCATCCCACTTCATCAAAGTGCTAGACCGACGGGGAATATCGCGGCGCGCAAAAATGTGACCACCCTGCATTAGAAGAGGAATCTTGTCCATGGGAGCATCAATGGTGACTGACTTGCCCTTGGAAGTAGGAATGATGTTGTAAGTAAAGTAGTCATAGTAGACCTCGTTGTCAGGGATCCAGATATCGACAGATTCTTTATCCTGCTCAGTGACGGGTTTGGCAAGGAGACCAGTGTTTCCAACAAAGAACTGGTCATCAATTGCAAGGCCGCCCTCTTCGGAAGGATGAGTGTAGAACATGGGCTTGATGATCGGGGTGCCATCAACATGAGCTTGGTGGAACGCGGTATACCACGAAGGAAGCAAGCTGTAGCGAAGACGAAGGGCTGCAGCAATGATGGTGTTATAAGGCTCACCCATGAGGTAAGGCTCACGACGGCGGGCATCAATGTGAGCGTGGCCGCGGAAGAAGGGGTAGAAAATACCAGCCTGATACCAACGAGTGAGAAGGTCCTTATCAGGATTCCCAAAGAAGCCACCAACATCAGCGCCGGAGAAAGGATAGCCTGAAATTCCTTGGCTCAGAACCATGGGGAAAGAAGCCTTGAGATGACCCCATTCGGCCATGTTGTCACCAGTCCACATGGCACCAATGCGTTGAGAGCCGGCAAAAAAGGCACGAGTCAAGACGAAGGGGCGGCGAAGCTCACCAGGCTTACGAGACTTGAGAGCGTGGAAGGTGGCATTGTTGAAAGTCATTCCGTTCAGGTTGTGAACGTCACGATGCTCCCAGTTGCCGTCGTGAAGGTTATCCTTGGGCATAGTAACCTCAGGACCGTTAAAAACGGAGGGCTCGTTCATGTCGTTCCAGATCCAAGTGTTCTCCCTGGTACCCTTGAACGAAGTGTACTTGAAAAGGCTTGCCCACCATTCACGGGCTTTGGGGTTGAAGGCGTCAATCCAGTGCGAGGAGCCAGGCCAGCACCAGCCCTCAAAGATGCTTCCTTCCTTATTCTTGACAGCGAGTTCCTTGGACTTGAGCTCAGCAACGACTGGATAATTGTCGACATTCTTGATGTGAGGATCAATGATGGTGACGAGCTGTCTGCCGTGGTTGGCAAGCTGCTCGCCCATGCCGATGGGGTCCTTGAAGCTGTGCTGATCCCAAGTAAAGTACTTCTTCTCATCCGTGTACTCAATATCGAGCCAAATGACATCGTATGGCATCTTGAACTTGTCCATCTTGCGGTCCACGTCCTTGACGTCCTCATCAGAGACGTAGTTCCAGCGGCACTGGTGGTAACCAAGGGCAAACTCCTGAGGCATGGTGGTGGTGCCGGTGAGCTCGGCATACTTGGTCACCACGTCCTTGGGAGTGGGACCGAGGAAAACAAAGACATCCAAAAGACCGCTCTCAGACATCCAGTGAGTGCGAGTGGTAGTCTTTGAGCCGAGGCCGAGGGCAAGAGGGTTCTTGGAGTCCTTGGCCTTGACGACGTCAACCCAAGTTTCGGCAGCATTGAGCCAGAAAACACCAACGCTGGAGCCCTTGCGATGAGCCTGCATGAAAGGAATGGCTCCATAGAGGGTCATGGGACTGTCGAGAATGTACTCGAAAACATCTGCGTTGTACAGTCTGTATGGTTCCTCGTAGTTGCCTTCTCCGCCGCGGGTTTGCTTTAATGAAAGCGAGCTGGCGTGGGAAGGAATACCGAAAACATGCTCGAATCCAACGAATGAGATGTCAAGGCCAATGCTCTCGGGGCCGCGAGGCTTGGAGTCGGTATTTCCGCCAAAGGTCTCCTCCCAGAGAGTGCTCTCATCGACTCCCTGAGGTTCTTCCTTCTTTTCCTCTTCCTTTTGCTCTCCCTCGGTGGTTTCCTCGCCTTCCTTTTTCTCAGGCTCAGGCTCTGGTGCCTTTTCAATCTTTGGTCTCCAGTGTTCGATATTCAAAAGACCCTGGTCGTTGAACTTGATCTGGCTGATTCCATCGCGCTTGAAATCGATGCTGAACGGGGAGAACTTGATGATGGCCTCAAAATTGGAAGATGGTCCGTACTTGACGGTAAGCTGTGTCTTGTCCTGGGATTCAACCTTGGCCTTCTTGTCAAGACCCAAACCCCCGACAATGACCCATTTTTCAGCCTCGTTGTAGCGTTCCTTTCTGGCCTTGCTGTTGTGTCGCAATTCGATCTCACCCTTTTGTCTCTTTTCTTCGTCGACGGTGACTCTCCCAGTTCCGGATTCGAGGAAGGAGATGGTAATTGGAAGACGAACGGTTTCTCCCTGGTCGTTGATTGTCTTTAGGATGGTTGCTTGGTATTGTCCATCCTTGAATGCGCCGGATTCAGGGAGGATGGTGTAGGGAGACTGCCAGGAGCTTGCAGCGAGTGCATGATCGGCAAAGGCTCGGTTTCGAGAACAAAAGCCTGATTGATGGCATTTCTTAAAGTCGTGCTCCTTGACGGCGACGGCGGGAGTGAAGACTGTGGAGAGAATGGACAGCAACCCCAGGGAGGTCACTGTCCACTTCCCGGACAGCGGGCCCGAGAGGTGCATCTCGAGATTTAATGCGCCAATTGAAAAATAAAAGCAAAATTTAGAATTTTATGGTATTCATCTAAAATCCTCGAGAGCCAGACAATCTTGAATGGCTTTATTTTCTCGAGTGTTGGGCGTTTTCTTGTTCCAGGTTTCAAAAGATGCACATATGCAAGTGGTGAGCTGTCCATCTTTGAGACAGGGGAACGTTGGCCCTTGTTGGCCCTTGTTGGCCCTTGTCACCCCGCCGCCGCCCCGCCACTCCAACAATATCCACGGCACTCTTTTAGCCGTCATCTTGATTATTCCGTTAGATGCATACCTTTCATTTTCTGCAAATAATCCACGAGTTAGGCTGAGGTGGCATTTTCGTACAAACAGGACATCGTGTCAATGTTCAAATACCGTGGGTGTGTACTTGATTGTGAACAAATGTTGATCTAGTTCCAATTGATACTCCATGTGCTGAGTATCATCCTAGCCGGAATATCGTTATATGGGGTTATAACTCTGGGAGCTCTTATCGTCGATAAGACCAAGCCACTCGTTTCAAACGCTGGAACAACTTCATCCAAAGTGATTCCCAACCGCGAGCTTCACGTAATCTCACTCTTAATCTGATCTTTACATCAAGTATATTCTCACATAGAATTGTTTACGTGTCAGGAGTCATGTACGCGATTCTGAGAAAGATCATAGGCCACCGAGGTTTTGAACTTGTCAGGAGACGTGAATTTGGCAACCAGGAGGGCTTAAAGGGAGGCGATGCCCAGATCCCAAGTCTCCTGCAAACCCAATTGGTAAGTTGTTTATCTTTCTTCTTCATCTTCTCCCAATCAATACCATGATGACGCACGCGGGGCCATCAGAAGTCCATCTTCCTTGGGTGTTTTCCATACCCCTCGAGACGAAGGATGTATGCTGTACAAAAACCGCGTTTTACATAATCTTCTCAAACAGTCTGAAGCAATTTCACATCATATTTTCTTATAAAGCCATTTATATATTGGAGCACATGCTTACAACTTCATAGGCATCTTATACTGCATTGTGAGGCTGGAAAGTGTCGGCGTAAAATACCTATCCACCAATACCAAGGTAAGGCTGTCGGATAGGTTCCTCGATAAAGATTAGTATACCTTCAGCTGCACGAGTCCAAGAGATTTTGACAAGGTGAGCATATCTGATGTGTCATTGAGAGATATCAAGGTGGTCTTTTTTGGTGGAGAGGATAGTCCGGAGGTGTTCGGGATCTCGAAGGGGTGTCGAAAATAATGAGATGAACATGTTCGTCCACCTCCGTGTTCACGTTCCAATATGAGACAAATCTCAAATAATTAGAAATATCAAATGTAAAATCAATAAATATCAGCATCATAAACTCTGCAAGTTGTCGATCCTGTCACCAATCAAGTAGTGGAGTCAAAGGCGGGGGCCTGCCGCTTGCCGTTCGGCACCCGGAATCGGCGGGGTAGTGGGGGGCATCTTCCGGATAGCTCACTCTTTCCTTCATGACGACATTTTACAGCCTTTTCTTTTCTCGTCGCATTTCCCTCTTTTTTTACTTGATTGAGGAATCATTGCGAGTTGCGGGGGAGAATCTTCATGTATTGATGACGATATAAACCCTTCAGATCACCAGAATACTGTAGAGATTCATCCAACACAAACATCAACAACACTTCAACAACCCATATTCTCTCATCATCAGAACCCAACATGTCCTCCACAAAAGGAATTCGCATCGCCATCGACCGCGGCGGTACATTCACCGACTGCGTAGGCACCGATCCCGTCAGCAACAAAACCCTAATCCTCAAACTCCTCTCCGAAGATCCATCCAACTACTCTGATGCCCCTCTCGAAGGCATCCGCCGCATTCTAGCTCATTTCTACCCTGACTCCCAAACTCCCCGTGGACAACCCTTAGACACCTCAAAAATCGAAAGCATCCGTATGGGAACCACAGTAGCCACCAATGCTCTTCTCGAACGCAAAGGAGAGAAGATCGCTTTGGTCGTCACCAAAGGTTTCAAAGACTGCTTGGTAATCGGCAACCAATCACGTCCTTTAATCTTTGACTTGGCTATTAGAAAGCCTGATGTACTTTACGAAGTTGTTGTTGAGGTAGAGGAGAGAGTGACGCTGGAGGATTATGCAGAAGATCCGGAGCGGACTCTCACAAAGGTTGAAGCGAAAGCCGGGATGGGGAGTCGAGAGGATATTGTGATGGGATTGTCTGGTGAGGCAGTGAGGATTTTGCAGAGGCCGGAGAGGGAAAGAGTTAGAGAGCAACTGAAGAAGGCGTATGATGAGGGAATAAGGAGCGTTGCTGTTTGTTTGATGCATGGGTATACTTTTCCTGATCATGAAAAGATGATTGGGGAGGTGGCGAGGGAGGTTGGGTTTGCTCATGTGAGTTTGAGTTGTGAGTTGATGCCTATGATTAAGTACGTTTCGAGGGCGACGTCGGTTTGTGCGGATGCGTATTTGACTCCGGCTATTAAAAAGTATATTGAGGGGTTTCAAAAGGGGTTTGAGGGTGGATTGGGGAGGAAGAGCGTTATGAAAGAAGGGGAGAAGAAGGGGGCCAGGTGTGAGTTTATGCAGAGTGATGGTGGGTTAGTTGATGTGGATAAGTTTACGGGTTTGAAGGCAATTTTGTCTGGACCGGCGGGTGGTGTGGTTGGGTATGCGATTACTTCGTATGATGAAAACACAAAGATTCCGGTGATTGGGTTTGATATGGGCGGGACGAGTACAGATGTGTCGAGGTATGGTGAGGGAAGGTATGATCATACTTTTGAGACGACGACGGCTGGGGTTACCATTCAATCGCCGCAGTTGGATATCAACACGGTTGCTGCTGGAGGTGGATCGAGGTTGTTCTTCAAGAATGGGTTGTTTGTGGTTGGGCCAGAATCCGCTGGTGCTCATCCTGGACCGGCATGTTACCGAAAGGGAGGTCCTGCGACTGTTACTGATGCTAATCTTTTCCTTGGCCGGTTGTTGCCAGAGTTCTTTCCCAAAATATTTGGAAAGAATGAGGACGAGGGTTTGGATCCGGAGGCAAGTAAAAAGGTCCTTCAGGAATTGGCTGATCAGGTTTACAAGGAGACCGGCAAAAAGATGGATGTTGATGAGGTTGCTTATGGCTTCTTGACTGTTGCCAACGAGACCATGACTCGGCCCATCAGGAGTATTACTGAAGCCAAGGGACACGACACTTCAAAACATCGTCTTGCGACATTTGGCGGCGCCGGTGGTCAACACGCCGTTGCGATTGCCGAGTCACTGGGCATCAAGCAAATTCTCATTCATCGGTACTCTTCAGTTCTGTCCGCCTACGGTATGGCTCTGGCTGATGTTGTTGATGAGCGACAAGAACCCGAGTCGGCCGTTTGGTCAGACAAGGGCGATGTGATCGATCAGCTCAAGGGTAGGATGGAAAGCCTCAAGGACAAGTCTCGACAAGCCCTGCGAGAGCAAGGATTTGAGGATAATGAGATTATCTTTGAGGAGTATCTCAACATGAGATACCGCGGCACCGAGTCTGCTCTCATGATCATCAAGCCCGAGGATGGTGACAGCTGGGACTACGGAACTGCCTTTGTCAAGCATCATCGATACGAGTTTGGGTTTACCCTCGACGAGAGAGACATTATTGTGGACGATATCCGTGTTCGCGGCATTGGCAAGAGCACCCAGTACAGTGAGAAGAGCGTGGATGAGCAACTTAAAACAGTCAAACGAACTGAAGCCTCGGCGGAGAAGAAGCACTCAGAGTCAAAGGTTTACTTTGAGGGCGGCCGCTTGGATACTCCTATTTACAAACTCAGCGATCTTTCGGTGGGAAATTTCATCAAGGGACCTGCCATGTTGGCCGACGGCACGCAGACTATTGTGGTCCCACCCAAAGCCACTGCCTTGGTGTTGGAGACGCATGTCGTGGTTGATCTTGAGGAGTCTGACAAGGACAAGTCCTCTCAGGCAAATGAGGAACGTGAAGTCGACCCTATCATGCTCAGTATTTTCGGACATCGTTTTATGGCCATTGCCGAGCAAATGGGACGGGCTCTTCAAAAAACCAGTGTCAGCACCAACGTCAAGGAGCGCCTCGACTTTTCATGTGCCATTTTTGATGCAACAGGCGGTCTTGTTGCCAATGCTCCTCACTTGCCAGTCCATCTCGGTTCTATGTCAACTTGCGTCCGGACTCAAGCAGAGATATGGAAGGGTAAATTGAAGAAGGGAGATGTCATCATGACCAACCACCCATCATACGGTGGCACCCATCTTCCAGATATCACCCTCATCATGCCCGCCTTTGATGAAGCCGGCGAGAATATCCTGTTTTACGCCGCCTCCCGTGCCCATCACGCAGATATTGGTGGTATCACAGCAGGCAGCATGCCACCTCACTCCCGCGAGCTTTGGCAAGAAGGAGCCGCTCTCAAGAGCGAAAGGATTGTCACCGAAGGCAAATTCGACGAGGAGCGCTGCATCGAACTGCTTTACAAGGAACCCGCCCAATACCCTGGATGCTCTGGCTCTCGTTGTTTAGCAGACAACGTCAACGACCTGCGCGCCCAAGTTTCTGCAAACCAAAAGGGCATTTCTCTGATTGAAGGTCTCATTGCCGAGTACGGCGAGCCCACGGTCCAATTCTACATGTTGGCAATTCAAAAGAATGCTGAACTTCAGGTTCGCAACTTGCTCCGGACCGTCGCCAAACGGTTCAAGCGCAGCAATCTTTCCGCAATTGACTACATGGACGACGGCTCACCTATTCAATTAGCAGTCAACATTGACGAGGAAAAGGGAGAAGCAGTTTTCGACTTTTCTGGAACCGGTCCAGAGGTCTATGCAAACATTAACGCTCCAGAGGCCATTTCATACTCTGCAATCATTTACACTTTACGCTGCATGATTTCAGAGGATATCCCTCTCAACCAAGGATGTCTCCGTCCCATCACAGTCAAAATCCCCCCTAAATCTCTTCTTTCCCCATCGGATAACGCAGCTGTAGTAGGAGGCAACGTCTTGACTTCCCAACGAGTCACAGATGTCATTTTCAGAGCATTCCAAGCATGTGCTGCCTCTCAGGGATGCTGTAATAATCTTACTTTTGGTTTTGGAGGGAATCAATCTGGCCAAGAAGCAGTCAAGGGTTTTGGATACTACGAGACTATTGCGGGGGGTTCTGGAGCAGGTCCAACTTGGGAAGGAACAGATGGAGTTCACGTTCACATGACTAATACAAGAATCACTGATGCAGAGGTTTTTGAGAGGAGGTATCCCGTTTTGCTGAGGGAGTTTAGTATAAGGGCTGGATCGGGTGGGAAGGGCCAGCATAGAGGAGGGGATGGAGTTGTGAGGGATATAGAGTTTAGGATTCCGGTTCAGGTTAGTATTTTGAGCGAGAGGAGGGTTTTTAGACCTTATGGGTTACATGGAGGGGAGGATGGCGAAGTGGGGGTTAATTTATGGGCTAGAAAGGGGAAAGAAGAAGGGGAAGGGGTTGTTAATTTGGGAGGAAAAAATAGTGTTCCGATGGGGGTTGGGGATAGGATTATTATTAGGACTCCTGGTGGTGGTGCTTGGGGACGTGTTGGGGAGAAGGCGGTTGAAGGGAGTGAGAGGGGACATAATAGGAAGGGGGGTAAGACACAAGAAGATGTGAAGGGTGGTTGGAAGGGGGGAAGTTGGGCTGCTAGGGAGCAGTTGGCTTTGCAGGCTTAGTTGCTGCACATATGGGCAAGGAGAGAAAATAGTGTATAGCTATTTTCTCAGTTTAAGGTTGTCAGAGCGATGCATAGTAAGATGCCAAGGAGACGGTCATGAGGATGGTTTGAGTGCATGAACTTCGAAGCCGATTATAAAGCAATTTTTAGTCTGAATTGGTCGAGTACAAGGGTTAAATGGTGACATTTACATATGATGGTGTTCTTGGCTCTTTGGGCTATAGATGTGATGAACATTGTTACACGGCAGTAGGTTATCACTGCCGGTCTTGGCTATAAGATAACGCATGATGGTGGTAATTCTCCACACGAAATGTCGGGGGTACTTAGTCAGGACATACGATAACAATGTGTCTATATATATTAAGGAAGATGGAAGACACTCTATGGCAGTTTTTCTCAACCTCATCGTTCAACACAACAACACCATGTTGTCTCTCTCACTCCTCCTCCTCCTAGCAGGGGAAACCCTCTCCTCCCCCTCCCCACCCCCATTCACACTCACAATCCCCCCCGGCAACCCAGCCCACCTCTCAATAATCGACTCTACAACCCGTTTAGCAGCACTCAACCCCTCTTTCCTCACAACCCCTCCTATCCCCGGTTTTGATTTACTTCCAAACTTACCTGCTTGGTCCTTTTTGATCGAGTCTACAACCCCAGGCGTCAACAAGAAAGCCATATTCGACCTCGGCATGCCACCTAATTATCCGGAGGCATTCACTCCATCCCGGTATAATTTCATGGTTGCAAATAATCTTTCTGCGGATATCACTCATCACGTTTCTGAGATCCTTGTTCAACATAATGTATCTCTGGACTCGATAAACGCGATAATTTGGTCTCATTCCCATTCAGATCATATTGGAGATCCAAAGACATTTCCTGCTTCGGCTTCGTTGGTTGTTGGACCCGGGTTTACGGAGGAATTCATGCCTGGGTATCCTACCGATCCCGAAAGTGAGATTCCAGATGATATTTTTTCTTCTGGGAGAGAATTGGTTGAGCTTGGGGAAGATGATTTCCCTATTGATCTGGGTGGTTTAGCCGCAAATGATTTTTTCGGGGATGGAAGTCTTTATATACTTAATACGCCTGGTCATATGATAGGGCATTTAGCTGCTTTAGTTCGGACGACGACTTCTCCAGACACCTTCGTCTTCCTCGCCGGCGACCTGATCCATCACGCAGCGGAATTACGACCTTCATCAGCTCCTTATTACAACGAAATACCTAATGACGCACAAAACTATTACGATTGTCCATTCCACGACCATAAGGGCAAAGGAAAAGGAAAAGGAAAATCAACCTGCAACAAACAAAAATGCCCCACCAAACAAGAATTCGAGAATCTGATAGAATCAGTAGGAAGAGACCCCAAGGGGCCAGTATTGCTACCAGTAATCTATCACAATTTCACAGAAACAATGACAAGTATCGAACACAGCAAAGGATTCGACGTTCAAGAGAATATCTGGCTTGTATATGCTCACGATCCTTATTTATTGCCAGAGTATAACGTGGGGGTCAAGTTGTTTCCCGAAAGAGCAAATGAGTGGTTTGGGACTCAATGGAGAAGGAATACTCATTGGAGGTTTTTGGAGGATTTTGTTGATGGTGCTATTGCTTTGAGGGGGAGTGTATGTATTTAAATTGTTTGGGAGGATGGGTAATGGTGGTTGATGATGAGGTGATGGGTATATGTTTGCAGTTCGGGGTAGGAATAAAAAAAAATTTTGTTCGTTGTTTTGGTTATGTTTATTTTGAAGAGAAACATGTAAAATTGAACTTTGCAGAATAACATATATCGAGAAAGAAAATGATAATTTAAAAGTAAAACTCAAAGGTTTTGGCCAAATGTCAAATATTTTTTTCGTTTTTGTTTTCAGAGGTCCAGATATATATATATCTTCGTTGTTTTGCATCGCAAATATGCTACCGACGACGATATTTGGTATTGAAGAAAAAAAAAAAAGAAAGAAAGAAAATGAACACCTAACTTGGTTTTTACTTTCCCACCCCCCTTATTGCTTTATAAAATAAAAATGGCAAAAGCTAACCGGGCAGCTCGCAAAGGGAGGTACCCGGGTACGAAACCCAGCTAAATAAGTTTCACTTCGAAAAGTCCCCCCCACGGTCCAAGAATCGAGCGGGGGACCTTCTCCCCTCTTATCTAGGGGAGAGGATTAGGGGACTGGTTACCCCCCACCCACAACAGACCGCTAAGCCATTATGGCAAATTCTTCTTTAGGGTTGTCTGGGGGTTGTTAGAAGATGACGGCGACAAGGTTGTATATAAAGGTGACAACCTACCATAAGGCATGCCAACTGTAGCTCACCACTCAGTCAAAGATGCGCTTATCTATTACCTGCCTGTTACCTGGGACAAGTATACAGAGAGAAAAAAGGAATGGTATGAATTAAATAAACTATCTTTAATTTTCCACCAAAAAATAATGTCCCATTCTCACAAATTATCCAAGAATAATAACTAAACTCCCCAATCTTCCTCTCTCCTTAACCAACCAGAGGATAAAAACGAATGTCAAATTTTATGACGAGTCAAAAAAAACACCTCTCCAATGCCAAAAAGGGATTATTATATATACTTTTGTGATGGTAGTATGTATGTGATGTGATCTTTATGTGTGATATGTCTTTTGATGCAAAGGGGTATGGTATGGGTCAGGGGAATTTTGATTGAGTTTGATGATAAGTGTGACGAAGGGGCATGGTGTTGTGCAGTGTATTCGTTAAAATCATGAGGAAACAAAAAACAAAAGAAAAAATCCAACCGGGAACCTCTACAACTTCCTACTTCTCTCAACTATCCTTCCCCCCCGGCTTTACCGACTCCCTGCATTCCCACCCTTCATCAACTCTTCCAACTCCCAAGGACTCAAAGTACTCCTTCTCCTCCCATCAACTTTAACCAATCCACTTCTCCTCCTCTCCCTCTTCCTAAGCTTCTCTTGCTGTAGAACCTGAGGCCTATACCCAGACATTCCCAACTCATCCTCATCACCATATCCATCACCACCTCCCTGAACCTCATATGCACCACCACCTTCATATCCCTTGTCTGCACCAAAAACATCATCATCGTCATCAACATCCATTCTCATACTCTGATAAACCTGATCTCCAAAGCTGCTCTCAGTAGGACTAACCATCCCACCCAAAATTGCACCAGCACTCTTGGTAGTTTCCACACTAACAGTCCGCTTGGTAGGAGAGGGTACAGCAGGTAGACTGATTCCCTTTGCTTGTCTTGCCGCTCTAAGTTTGGCTCGAACTCTTGCTGCCTCCGCATCCCTCTCGCTCGCTGCCAATTTCGCTTGAATGGTAGCTATCGACAATGGAGATTGTTGGGAAGGGGGCAACACATCCTTAGTCTTCGGGGCGAGATTGGTAGCATCCTCATTCGCTGCTGCATTCAAGTTCCCATTGGAGGGAGTGTTCCTAGGTAACGGTAGACGGGAATTGACACGTTTCGGTGAACGATTGGGGTCAGCATCCTTGCTCGCAGTGTTGCTCGTTGCGTTGCTAGTTGCGCTGGTTCGGTTCGTCGCAGAGCGAGTCGAAGTGGTGGAAGTCGCCGATGTATTACGAGTTGCCGGCTTCGGTGGTGCCGAAGGATCCGTCTTTCGTGTCTCTGAACGGCCACGCGTGATGGGTGGCTTTGATGGACGAGTTACCGGTGGACGGGATGTTACCTTTTTCGTTGTAGGTTCTCTGCTGGCAACTGTAGGGGTAGGGGTGCGTTTCTTTGGAACGGCATTATCATCTGCGGCGCGATCTTGTTGGCGAGAAGGAGGTTTGTTGCGGGTGGTTTCTTGAACCGACTTGGGTCTAGTTGTTACTGGACGTCTTTGAGTAGTAGTTGTATTTGTGGTGCCTGTTCTTGTCCGTGCGGTTGGGGCGGACGTTTTGGTGGCCGGAGCCGGAGCCGGAGCTGGAGCTGGAGCTGGGGGCGGAGCTGGTTGGGTGACCGTTTTTTCTTCACTTGATCGATTAATGCTTAGACTGTCAAGAGAAATTGACGTATCTGGGGTCGAGTTAACTGCCGATGCGGGAAGCGAAGCGTCTCCTTCATCCGGTGGCACTGTTCTGAGTGACAATGGGGGCCTCTTTGAAGGTGAGTGATGCTTCTCTGCATGCGGCGGGGGTGTTGGTGGTTGGGCATCCTCGACTGGAGTAGGGCGGCGTCTTGTGCTCTCCCCGTCTGCAATGGCCGCAAAATTGGGCCGTCTCCTAAGATTTTGAGCAGGCGAGTGAGAGTCTCCGCGGGTATTTGTCGAGAATTGATCCCTTAAAGGACTGTGTTGCTGGCGAGACGGCGATGGTGAGGGATCATACATGGCGGACGATTGCTGAAGAATCTCAACGTTGGGTTCCTCAACATCAAGCTCGTCCACATCAACGTGATCGTCATAGATGCTCGAGGCATCGCTGTCGTCAATCTGATCTTCGGCCCTGTGTGCAGGAACCAAATCCAATGGGCCTTCATCATAAGGAGACTCTTGGAGAAAGTCAATGTCCTCCATGCCTTCAGGGACGGCATCCAATTCGAGAGCCAGTCCACCCTGGGTAGTCTCCTCGACATCGCGAACCTTGACTGGACTCAAGCGCAGTCCCATTTTGAGCTCCTCAACATTGATCGGTCTTCCATTGGCCTGCATTCTCTTGCGCCAGCCGTCGATAAGGTGAACGGCCTCCTTCCAGCGGGTTTCCATCTTTTCCCAACCGTCGCGCAATCTGTTGATTTCATCTTCTCGAACCACGACCTCCTCAATAGGGACGAACGAGGGGTTCGTCAAGATTATACGCAGATGGTCGAGAACAGCGTCGATTTCGATTTGCATTTCGACAGAGTTTGCTGGAAGCCGCAGAGCATGTCCATCGCCGCGCTCAGTGATACCATTAACAGCGTCCCAGCCGCTCATATCCTTGAGTTGATCCGTCGTTCTCCTGATAAGATTTAGAAGCCCCTCATTCTCCTCGCTCAGACCCTTTGCTAACTCGGCAAGGAAGGCATTGGTCTCTTGTCGTAGATCATAGGTGTCGCTGTCTGTGTTGGTGCCGCCCGAGGTGCTGCCGTCGAGTGTAAAGATTGCATCTGAGCCGATATCGCCGACCACTGTGATGCTGGTGACGCCTGGGCTTTTGCTTACACCCCTCGCTCTGGCAGCTTCTATGACTGCTTTCTTGAGTCCCTCAATCTGTCTGTCCCGCTTGCGAACTTCTGTGGCGCAAGCAGATCTCGTTTGGGCGGCTAATAATTTGGTTCTGGCGGCTTCATCCTTTAAGCGGTGAATGGTTCCCTCGGCGGTCTTGAGCTGTACTCGCAGCGATGCTTCGGCAGCGTCGCTCAATCCGACCTTGCGGTGTGCTTCGGCGTTCTTTTCTTGCAGACGCTGAATATCGTTTGCTTGTCGGAGAGATTCGGCGCGGAGGGTGCGAAGGGTAGCTGAAAGTGATTCGCGGTGCTCGGCATCGCGCTGCAAATCATCAATTGCTTGTTAACGGACATTGGGAGAGGGAATAGATAAGAGATAACATACATCTCGCCTCAAAATCAAATCATTCACCACAGACATGATCCGACTCATTGTGTCTGCAACCTCTCCATCCGTCTCCCCCGGATGGGAGAAGTCAATGCTTTGGCCATCGCGAAGTAGGCCTCTCGACAGTAACTGATTGTTGATGTACAGCGAGGCTGTTCGCAGGTTCTCTGACTCGATCATGACTGTGGATGGAGCATGTCCTCCTCGTCACAAGCGGTGAAAAAAAAGGAAAAAGAATTTTTTTGGGGGAGGAAGGATGATGTTGGTTTGGTAAGGTCCAAGATGTCATTCCCGAGAAATTGCAATGCAACTCAAATAAAATAAAATAAAAAGACCCTTTCAAGTTTCGAGGTCAAGAAAAGTCCCAAGTCAAAGGAAGGAGCCGTGGAGAGAGAGGAGCTTGGGTCTCATGGGGGTCTCATCTCGCCTCTCCACAATCTGACCCAGTCGGTGGACGATGGACGATTGGTGGATCACTTACCCCAAGCCTCTAGCACCACGGTCAGAATTGTTTGTTTGGCGGGGCGTTGCCGCGACGACAGAGGGATAACCGCCCGGGGCCCAACGGCTTCTCCGCTTCGACACACGTTTTGGGCTTGAACAGGGTTCGATCCATTTCCCGTTTGAGGAACCCTAACCCTTTTTGGGTATTCATCACCCATGTCGTGTGAAGTCATCACAGCCGTCACCTGCAATCAGCCACCACTGGCATCCGCCGATTGACCGATTCCTGTCAAACAGATCACAGCCGTTTTCTTCATCATCGTACCATGGCGCACTTTGTCCTCCGTTTTGTGTAATCCGACCACAAAACCCAAAAGAAAAAAAAGAGAGAAAAAAAAAAAGTCAATTCTTATGTCGATCCCAACCTTTCAACAAAAAAAGTCAAATAAAATTAACCACGCATACGCCAAGCCACACCACATCTTAATTCTCACCAAACTGTGCCACTCTCTGCCTGTTACCTTCCTCTCTCACATCCGTGTTTCCCGTCCCGATTGTTCCACAAACCCGCATTTCGCTTCAAAAGTTCGTTCGCATCCCTCGGAAAATGCACGGATACGGGGGATGGGACAAGATTTGACAAGGTCATACCACACCCTCGGGAAATGATGCACCCATCATGAAACAAGAAAACAAAAAAAGAACTCCATCATTCTCCCCCACATCTCTTGGGTGGGTGTGTTGAAACAAAAAGACCAAAGGTCCACAAAGCCCACAGCCTCCCCCTGCCCCCTGATGAGTATCAACATCGTCATCGAAACACACACTTTCTGCTACGCCTGAAAATCCCCATATCAAAAAGTGTGAGACCAAGACTTTGCTCGCCTCCATCGCCTGAGAAGATCTATATCCACCGTGAAACAAACCCAAGAAAAATCCAAAGCGCCCACAACCTCAAGAGACCAAAATATCAAACTCTCCCAAACCCTAGCTTCAAGCCAAAAGAAACACAAAACCTCCCATCTTCATTTCCACCTCATAAAACCACAAACGTAACAGACGTAACAATCCAAAAGCCTTGTATCTCCCTCAAAATTCAACCAAGTAAACAATCACAAACGCCACATCCCCTCCATATAATTCGTGTTCATTACCACCAATTTTACCAAAAAAAGCATTTCATGACACAAACCTCTCTTCCCTCCTCCATCCGTGATTACATATCCAACTGTCACAATGAGCTTTGCTTTGGCATATCGGAACTTGCCCGTCCCAATTACAATATCAATATTTTAAAAAGAATCAAACGGGTTATCATCTTAATCTACACACACCACTTAAGAACAACATAGCACAGAATACACACCCCTTAAGTGTATATATATAAAGATCATCTTCAAATCCCACCTGTGTATCCTTGAAAATATATTATTTACCGCACCCGCAGAAACCAGAGTGCGTAAAAATCCCAGTAATTATAAAAAGGACATACAAAAGTTTCGTTGCTTAGCTGGCCGTGACCTCCTTTGCTGCTTGTCCCTCACCAGTGTATGACTGAGTGTAAAAAACACAAGCCTTTTCCCTCCTCCTTCGCCCCTACGAACTTTACACATACACATGTTAAAAAGAGAAACCCTTCTCCTGGGGATACAAAAAACACAAGAGTCCAAGCCTTCGGTTACTCAAATATTAAGCCCCCAATATATCATCATCATCTCTTATTCTTCCAGTGCTCCCCAAGTGTTACAGACAAACAATGAAATATTTGGCTCTCGAAAGCAAAATGACTCTTGCTATTAATACACGGTTAACGAAAAACCCAGTTAACCTCCAAAAAAAAAAAAAGAAATCTATACACAGCAATAACAGAAAATTCTCTTCTTTATAACCAATTACCCTGCCTGCATAACCCCTACCCTATCTAACCCTCATCTCACCCCTCAAAAATATCAACAACCCCTCCCCATTCCCCCCTAGCCCTCTCCTCCCAATACCCTTCCTTCCCACCCTTCAACCTCCAAACCTCATCCCCATCCCCATTACTCGCATCCTTCACCTTAACAAACCACCTAGCCCTATACTCCTCCCCGCTCTCCTCCAAAACCCTCCTCCTAACCCTCTGAGCCTCCTCCAGCTTAACCTTCCACTCCTCAGCCTTATCCAACTCTCCATTCTCCGCCAATCTCTGATCAGGTCTCAACCTCGTATCCGTAGGCGGCAGTTTGCCCTTTTCCACACTCGTAATCTCGTTCAGACCAGCAGCAAACTGCGTCATGCCATAAGTCTGTTGATAATTATCCACCAACTTCCCCGGAGTCCAAACCTCCTTATTCCCGGGAACCATCTTTAACCCTCCAGTCCAGGTTCCATTAAGCGAAACCCCAGCATGTTTCCCGTCGGGACCAAAACTCTCAACCACCACTTCTTCTCCTCTTCCTCCAAAGACCCCCTTTGACCTAAACTCCACCGCGGCTTTGGCTCCCGTACTATCATTAACAACATGCATCGTCCCGACCGGTTCGACGTACTTCTCTCCCATGACCACGTTCCTCAAAAACACAGTCGCAATGTTCCACGAGTAAAACTCGTCGCTCCCGTCCTGCAGCCTCAAACTTATCCTCACTCTCCCCTCCATAGTAATCTCCGCACTCTTACCCCAGAACTTTTGCGTCGGCGCAGGCGCTTGAGACAACGACCACAAAGCGCTATCAGCCTGCATAGCCATCCTGACCACGGGTCGATGCTGCACCTTCTCCACAATCAACCTAAACCCTCCAGGCGTCTCGCCATCTCCCCTCACCAATTCATAGGTCTCACCAAGCAACGGATTGAACGGCTTCCGTATCGATCTCTCCTTGGCGCGTTCCTTGCTAAACTGCGAAACCGCAAAAGCAGCAACATACAGCAACCTCTCTTTGGGGTTCTGCAGTCTCGCCGCAGCATCCAACAGCTGGGCATACTCCAACTGTTCCGAAACTCTCTGCAACATTGACGTCGGTTCGTTGGCAGAAACAGGCATACTGATAGTGCTGAGATCCTTGCCAACGTTTTTGCGCACAAATGCGATCAAGCTTGGTGGAGATACCTTGGCCGGCGGAATGGTTTTCCTTCTGACCACGGCTTCCGTGATGGGTAAGGGAGTCAACGATTTTGGCTTCGCAGGAAAGAGGTTCGTAGCTCCATCCGCACTGGGTGCAAAATCATCTTCCTCTTCACATGAAGAAGCAGAGGAGGATTCATGAATCGACACCTCCTCCTCTGCATCTGAGCCCGGTGTTTCATCGTCCTCTCCTTCACTTTGATTATCGATTTTTATCAGTTGGCTCTGCGAGCGGTCCCCAGTTTCGCCCGCCTCGGCATCAAAGAACTCGTCAATAGTAGAAGTAGACTCAATGCTATGTCTGGGCTGCGCGGCGACCTGGGCGGGAAGACGTCTTCGTTTGCTGGTGGCTAGCAAGGTCGAAAACTCAACCACAGCCGAATCCAAGTCTTTCAACAAAGCCTGGCAATTTTCGTACGTGTTTTGCTCTTCTTGCTGCAGAGCCCCGTATGGCTTTTTGGATCCATTAGGGGCGGATGTTGGTGCTGATGTGGGTGCCGATGTTGGGGTCAATGTTGCGTGCGGCGTGAGAGGAGATGCTGTACCACTAGCCTTGCGCTTCCAGAAGGACCGTTTGTTGTTGAGGTCAACCTGACTTGAACCTGTCATGGGAGTGAAATATTCATCCGACTCCTCTGGTAGGGTCGGCGTGCTCGGCACGAGATACCCTGAAGTGCTAGGTCTTTGGTTCTGAACAGCCATGTCCTTAACCAGCCGCCGGAGCGCATCCCTGGTTCCAACAATCCTGCTGACCAAGGACTCCACCTGCCTCCATTCCATGTCCTCTTCCTGCTGGGAATGGGCATTTCTGTGGGCTGTCGTCTGCGCAGTAGTACCGTGAGATTCTAGTGCAAGTGGAACAACAGGAGCCTCCACTCCCCGAGCAATCTTGCTGGCCCTTTCCAATGCCCGTGCCCACTCGCTGAACTCCCTAGGGTTCGACGCCTTCAGATGCCAAACCTCAGCTCCAGAGTCAATAGTGATTTCGCGCCGTCTCTCGTCCGCGGCGACGGCAGCCAAGCTCAAGGGGATGGCCCCCCTAAGGGCCGAAGAATTGCGGTTGTGATAGTAAGACAAGGTACACGTTGTGTAATCGAGCGAGAAAAAACGCTTGGCGTGTCCTTGTCCCTTCTTGCGTCTCCTCTTGAGTAGGACACCAACATGGTAAGGGCTCGACGCACCGTTCTCGCTCTTCGCGGTAGACAGAGCGCGGGCCCGTGAAGGTAGGCTATCGACGGAATCCGCAGCGCCATGCCCAGTATGTGGACTGTTAGGGTGTTTGTTCAAGCTAGTTCTACTAGAGCTCGCGTGGGGACCGGCCTGTAAATTTGGCAGATGGCGGGCCGTCTGCGGAGGGTTTCCAGTCGGGTAAGTAAGCAGGACGAAGGTCGCTGTCTTGGATGTTTGCTTCGAGAAGGTATTGTCAAAAACCAGGCCGAACATGCCACTCTGAGTGACATCATAGGTTCCAACCGACACCTTGTCGGCCTCGCATTTCCCGTGCCATAATATCGGTATGAATCCCTTCTTTGCAAGTTGGTCCTGAGCGGTGCTGGAATCTCTTTTGACGAAAAGACTCGACTTATTCTCCGCGACGCCTTCGGTATGCTGCTCGGGGAGGGTTGCTTCGTCAGGAACAGAGGCGAGGTTCGTAGCGCCGGTGCCTGGATGTTTAACAATCGCAAAATTTCTGTCGCAAAAGGGTGAGCAGGAGATATCAGGGGGAAAGGGACTCTAAATTACATTGATTTCTTATGCGGCTGCACGCTCCACGAGATTGTGTGGCCGGCGTCGACTTTCACCCATCGTACAATGTACGCCTACAGTTTTCCATTGTCAATTGGTGAAGCCTGTTGAAGAAGATGGCGATGACATACCTTGCTGTGGATCTCCAACTGCTCGATACCCGCCATGACCTTTTGTTGTGTATGTGCGTGCTGTTGTAAGGGTGTGGTGCTAATGCGTCCAGAAAGCTGTCACAGCTGTCAATTGAGGAATCGCGACGTCACTAATTGACGTTTCATGGGATGATGGAAACCCCCCCCGCTTTCTCTCGTTGACACGGGATGATTGAAAATCACGAATTTAAATATGATAAAATGTATGGGTGTTGGTTCGGAATGTTATCAAGGTTGGTAGTTTATTCAGGACCGCAAAGACCAAATAAAAAGGTAGGAAAATAAATATTTTTTATTTAAAAAAAAAATGGTTAAATAAATTAAAGAATGATGGGTCGTCAACTCCCAACTTTATGACGACCCACGGAGGTGTAATTAATACAAAGACATGCTCCATCGCTGTGGCTTGAGTGGTGGGGTTCCGAGCTATCCATGTATTTTACAAATCATTACGCCGGCATTCTGTACCGCTTACCAACCCCCCTGTCTCCTGATCCCTTTGTGTTCCCTCCCTCCCTCTTCCCCGAGCAGCCCGTCGGACCTGGTCAGCCCTACGAGCCAACTTTCCCAACAACAACCAGTAAAATCCGGCTTTCTCGGGGTCGGACTTCTCGATTGATGTCGTGTAACAAATTAACAAAATACCGCAAAATATCTGCCTGACTGTATGCCTGTTGCAGGCAGCAATAATGAGGCAACCCGCAAGTAAATTATATTCCGTTATCGTTTTGAAGTATGTCTAAGTTACCAATGCTTCTCCCCTTGTCATCTATAATATCATGTTTTTGTTGTTGTGTGTGTTGTCGCCGTCCACCATTAACCGCGTAAAAAAGATCAATGAATTGCTCCCTTTTTAATTCCCCCCTTCCATGAGTAAAAACAATCAAATTACAAGACGCAATAACACGAGGTTCTTTTGGCAGTTGCTTCTAACCTCTGTACCCGCCCTGACCACCATGACCACCATGACCGCCGTGACCACCATGACCTCCGTGGCCGTGACCGTGGGATTGCGGGTTCATTCTCTGCATCTCACTAGACCAACGGAGCTTGAACCCGTTGCACAGAGCCCTCATGTCGGGATAGGCAACCTTGAGAAGCTCATATCCGTTGGGTACCACACGCACTGGCCACGCGACAACCTTGGAAGCTCTGTTTGCCTTGAAGCAAAGGTTGAAGTAACCTGGATGCTTGGTGTCGATGCAGAATGCGTATACCGAACGACTGGGGTTGGCATCAATATACGTCGTCAACCATTTCTCTGTAAAAAAAAACCATAATATTAGCATGTGAAAAGACGAAAACTGAGGGAAAAAAAGCCTTACCAAGATCTGCACGAGATCCCTTTTGGAACTTCTCATGTTGCATGAGCTCCTCCACCTTCTTGGCCATTGACTTGACGTGCTCCACAATCAACTCGTCCAAATCCGTGTATGTGTGCTTGCTGCCTACACGAAGAATCTTGCCCACAGAGAACTCAGTCTCCTTCTGGAGCTCCAGCACGTCAATGTGCTGGTACACACCATCTGCAACCTTCCACGTGACTGTGAGATGGTCGTTACCTTTGGATGAAGGCCGGATAACTACCTCTCCTGGCGGTTGTCCGCCCAGAAACTCCTCGGCCTGGGTGCTGTTGAACGGCTTGAACAACGGATGTTTGATAACTCGCTGCGTGCGACCAGTAGTCTTGTCCTTTTCACGCAGCTCTTCACGATCTTCATCCTCCTGCTTCTCGTTCCACTGATCTCGCCCGTACTCATGATGGCGCCTAAAAGGCCTCCGCAACTCTTCCTCCCTAATGGAGAGCTTGCACATGAAATCTTGGCGGTTGATATCAATCAACTTGGCCTGGACAGTTTGCCCAACATGAAGTACATCCTTGACTGAATGGTGACGGTGAGATACCTCGTGGGCCTCCACTCTTCCTTCAATACCACAGTCCAGCCTGACGATGGCAAAGTCATCTTTTACGACACGAACGTTTACTGGAACGATCATGCCCTCGCATAGCGAATCCCTAGTCTCTCCAGTAAACATGGTGAAGATCTGGTCCGTGGTGAGAGGCATGAATGCCTTGCGCAGTTCCTCAAAGGGGACCATGAGCTCGGCGCGGATTGCCTCGAGAGTGGCACGTTTCCGCTGCGAGTACTCACGCTCCAGCTGTTCGGCGTACTCTTCCAGAATGAGCTCGTTGACTTTTTCCTGCTGCTCCTCCTTAAAAAGCTTGCGAACCACAGCGCCAGGGCCGTTCTGGTCCGTCTCTGCCTTGACATCCTCTTCATCCAAACCGAGAGCATCAGCCGCCACCTTGCGAGCCAGGTCGTAGTCTTCGGGGTGAATACGCGTATTGTCAAGCGGGTCCGAATCAGGATGTGTGGGGTCATATTCAATGTATAGGAAACTAGCCACATTGTTCCACACCCTGGGGCCAAGTACGGGGATCTTGTGACGAGAAAGGTCTCCAACGAGTTCATCGCGGGCGTTAATAACGCCGCCGTTCGCGTTGATACCCTTGATCAGCAGTTGAGCTTTTCGTGGACCAAGACCAGCAATGTATGGAAGAAGGTTAGCTGTATACCCATCTTTCATCGCCTCGTTAATCTCAACGCCAACCAGGTTGACCATATCAACCATGGCCGTCTCGAGTTGTTTAAACAGCTTATCCTCGGGAAGGTACTGCTGATATGGGTGGATCGCCAATGAAGTGATGTCCTTGCCGAGAGCAGCATACTCCTTTAGGGGATTTTGCATGTATCTGGCCAGAGCGATGCAATATCGAACCAGTGGGTTCAGCGTCGGGTGATCCGCAACCGCCCGAGGACTATCCTTGTAAAGTCGCGCAACCTCGTCGTTGATAGTAATGACTTCCATCAGATCGCAGCGCTCTTCATCAGTCTCCGAGTCTTCATAGGCCGGTCCACGCAAGTCTTTTTCCTTGATGAGGTCCTGAAGATCCTTGATCAGACGCTGGGTGTCGGCCGAAAAGCCACTCACTCCGATCATATCGGGATGCCGCCGGTCGATAAGCTCAACAAAATCCTCCCGTTGGTTCTCGTCGCGAGCAAGGTTGATGAACTTGCCATGCTCAAGGACTCTGCCATCTTCATCCACGTACGCCCAGCAGACCGGATCACGGTTGGGGTCTCCCATTCCGTTGCTCAAAGTAAGAACACGGGGGGTTGTTCCAAGCACCATGCCCTTGGGCTTGAGAGGAGCCTGGTCGAGCCGCTTGGAGAACTCGTCGCGGCAAACAGCGAGGAGTTCTTCCTGACATGCTGTCCGGAGAGAGTCCTTGACACCTTTTGCCATGAGCTTGTCAAGTCTTGTAAACGCCATGTTGAGTACCTTGCGACGCTCATCGTTCCACGCATCCGCAACTGAACTGAAATTGTCGGATTGAAATTGGTTCTCAAGCTTCTCACGGAAGTTCTTTTCTTCGCTGAGTTGGAGCCGAACCTCAACTAGGCCTTCTTCCTCGGCCTTCATCATCTTGAGGAATATCTCGGGACGCTGCGCTAGGTCTGGAATGGTGTGATTCACTAGGTACTTGATCTCGTAGAAGGGATGTGCTTCATCAATTTTGCGGAGGCCCTTTTCCGTCCGGCGACAGCTCACGATACCAGCTTGGTAGTATTGCATTCGGAAGACTTTGCGCATCCGCGGGCTGAGGAACAGCTCTTCAGCATACATTTGACGACCATAGTTCTTAACTTGTTCGCCAGTTGGGAAATCCGAGTCAGCGAGATCGTCAGCCAGGTCAGTAGGAGAAACCCTGGGGTCGTCAGGAACCGACTTGGTGCCATCGCGCAGCAAATTTTTGGCAAGCTTGTCTGGAGAAATCCCCAGAGCCCGGACGTATTCGTAGGCTCTTGACTTGCGAACACGTTCAAAGAGCGCCGTTTTGGCGCCCGGCCGCTTAATCTCCTTGGAAACACTGTTGCCCGCGGCAGCAATGTCCTTGAGTTGGGCCGAATATTGAAAGTTGAGATAATCCTGAAGATCCTGCAGCTCCTCCTGGGATTGAGCTTGGCGCGTCATTTCATTGAGAATCTCATCGTCGACATCAACGTGGTCTCTGAGGTTGTTGTAGGACCTTTCGAGCACGTTTCGCTTCTCGACGAAGGATCGGAACTTGATATCAAGTTCGAGAATGCGCCAAAGGTCGTCCTGCGTAAGGAGCTTCTGGGCTTCAACTGTAAACTCGGGGGCGTCGGGATCATCGCGAAGGTCGGGATTCCGAATCTTCTTGGCGTGGATGAGGTAGTCTCTGCGCTGCTGAAAAACAAATGGAACCTCGAGTCCGTCAATGACAAAGAACTCGATCACCTGGCCAATAGCCTTGTTGAAGGGTCCATGCATATCTGATGGCAGCTGCTTTTTGGGAAGCATGAGGTTTGTGATCCACCGCGCCTCCTCCTTGAAGCCCTCGGACGATGTCTGCTGGTGCTGGAAGGGCTTGCGGTCGATCTGAAAGCGTTCGGGGTCGTCGTTGATACGAATCTCGTTATCCTCGTCCGTGAGAAGGCGCTCCTTGAGTTGAGAAGGCTCAAAGACATCCTTCAGCTCGATGACCTGCGATTCACGCGTGCGCTCCTCTTCCTCCTCTTCCATCTGCAAAGCCCAGTCGTAATCCTCGCCGTTGCCGAAGATGGCCTCCATGTCATCGAGGGCATCTTTGTCCAGACCGGTTGCATCGACGGTCAGGCCCTTATCTTTCGGTCGTGCTACCTCCATGTCCTCCTGGCGCTGGATGCGTTCCTCATCATCTTCGGGGTAATCGTCCTCGATGAAGTCATCGAACTCGTCGGCTTGCGTGCGATGGCTTCTGCTGTAGTGACGATCATCAACCATATCCTCGTCCTCATCCGAGAAGATTTCGTTGAGATCGCGACGATCCGAGACGCGCTCATCTTCGCGATGGCCGCGCTTCAGGCGCTTGAACTTTGTTTGCTGCTTTGACGGTGAGTGTCAGATAATGATGAGTTGACTTGATGGCAAGATTAAACATACCTGGGGCTGTGTTTTCCGCTCCCACTCTGGATTCGCTTCGCCAATGAGGTCGAGATCTTCCTCGTCGAGCAGTTCTTCCTCCTCGCGCTCTCTTCTCCGCTTCTTCTTTTTGCGCCGTTCTCGGTCGACGTCGTCGTCCTCTTCGTCTTCATCCTCGTCGACGATGAATCCTTCGCGGATCTGTAGATTACGATGGCAGTAAGCATCTTGTAAACCAATGGCCAACCAGCGCGCATATGGAGGGAGAGATCAATGCATACTCGTCTAGCTTCCTCCTCATCATCATCGTCGTCTTCTTCCTCGCTGGAATCATCCATTAAACGATTTTCATCTCTTTGACGCGATCTTCCGCCCTCTCCGGTCTCCTCGTCAAATGACTCATCTCCCTCTTCATCATCGAGCTCCGCCTCGCCATCAATCAAGTTGCGCATATCATTGCTCATTTTCGCGGTGTGTGTCGTGCGATGTTGGGTTTCCTCGGATTAAAATGACGGGAAAAAACTGGCGAAAGGGAGCGATCGCAATAGAATCGCTCCAACTGGGAGATTAAAAGTTTGTTGTAGGAGGAAAAAAGAAAAGAATGGCGGCAGGCGCAAGTTGTGGTGAGGGGTGGGTTCTTTAACAAAACCTCGAAGCACTGCTCCTGCCAAAAGTTGCAGGCAGCACACGCTGGGATTGGGAACCGGCAGTGAAAGGCTGAAGCCCAGCGATTGGAAATTTTGGGGCGCTGCTGATAGCACGCGCCTCAGTGTGGCACTCAAACACGTTCAGCCTCGCCTGTCAAATTTGGAGAATAGTGGCTTACGCTTGGCTGCTAACATTTGGTGGCAATTTACAGCATTAACCTTAACATCATGTGCTAACTTTGCAATCATGAATCGTCGACCATTTCCCGCTCAGGATTTTGACTTTGCATCAATTTTGACGATTTGCATTTCATTTCCAGGTTATCACGAGGTTTTATTCGGGATTCCCTCTGTTTCTCGGCCACATCTTTAATCCTAACTTTTGAATATCACTTGCTTTACTAGGCCATCCAAAATGCCATTTTGATTCACCATCTAGGTTCACAATGTTGCAATCCAGGGCTATCCTCACCTCTTGAAAGAGCTTCGAGAGTGATCCAGGAACACCCTTTCACAAAAGTCAGCTTGTGGAGCTGGAGGTCAAAGTGTCGAAGGTCGGTTTCTCTTCTGGAAATCGGATGTTGGCGGCATTGACCAGAATTGACACCGGTGATGGCGGCTATCCGATCAATCATCCCGTCAACTGGGAGCGCATAGGATTGCAAGCGCTCAACGTCTATAAAGTATCGTATCTGATGGCTGATGTCCAGCTTACACATTTGTAAAATGACATCAGGATCCGGGGACTGGAGGTTTCCATTCCAGGTTGGACGTCCTGAGACGCCCCACGATGCCCCTTTGCCCCTTATGCCAATCCTTGAAGGTAGTATGACCGAGTCCTGGGCAATATGAACCAAGCAGCCAATGCGCGGATGCAGCTTGAGAGAAAAAAAAACGGCCTACCACTGACATGGTCAGATGTGCCGGATCTACAACTCCCGTCCTCTTATCAAGCCATTGATTGAACAGATGTGGTTTAGCTGCAACTCTCCAATCATATCGAGGTAACACAGTAACACAACAGGCACCTACATTCAGGGGGGAATTTGGGGGGGCTTCAAGTTGATGGATTTTGCAAAAATATTGAATTAATTGGTGACGAGAGCTTTGTCGATACGGCCCGTGTCTGTCCCGTTCAGACGTTGATTTTCTTTGAAATGGCAAATGAGGGACGTGCGTACATATATAGCGTAGTGGCGGTTAACTATGTGGAGGAGAGAGAGGTGAGGGGGCGTTGGAAAAGACAGGGGACCTTTGGGGGCAGGCCGCAGATGGACAGGGGATCACGGGCACCCCTCCTTTGTGCCTCGTTTCCATCTCTTGTTGCAGCCCAGGCCACACTATACCAGACTTACATACCTTAACACCTTAACCCCACATTCACTGACCATCCGCAACATTTCTAGACCTCCGATCGTGTCGCGGGTTGCACACCTCCTCAAATTTTCGAGAATTTCTCTCTTCTCTCTTTTTTCTCCTTTCCCTCTCTTCAAGGTTGTTGTGTGCTGTGGCATTCCCCCCGATATCAACATCCTAAAAAAAGCCAAAGCAGGCACATACCCTCTTCAGAGCTCTGGTACCTGAACCTCCACGGTCCACTGGTCCACCGCTCATCAGCCAAATAACTAGCAGGCAACTTGACACCGCTGTCCCCGATCTCCTTTTACCAAACCAAAGGGTTGCCATCCTGTTTGTTGGATTTAAATAAAATACCAAACGGATTTTAGGTACCCCTCGGCGCGTCAAAAAGGTGCGACAGATCCCAACACTTGGCACACGACGGCTTTGTACCATTTCGAGCCCGACCAAAACTCTGAGACTCGAGATATTTGCTACGAACTCCACGACATCCTTCTCTTCTTCGCCCTTCGCCCTTCATTCTTTTTTGTTGATTTCTCGAGAGCTGTTCATCCACCGCCATGGCTGACGGCGGATTTGCCCCGCGCTCCATGAAGCGCAAGAACGTTAAGGGACTTGCCTTGACGCCCGCAGCCCCTAAACCTCCTCCGACCGCAGAATCTCGCCCAGGTCACGCCGGCGGAGGAAAGGGAGATGAACAGTTGGAGATTGGTATCGAGTTCGCTCTGGACTTGAAACCAGAGGACTTGGAACCCATCAAGGATCTCGGTGCTGGCAATGGTGGCACAGTCAGCAAAGTCAAGCACCTGCCCACAAACACAGTGATGGCGCGCAAGGTAAGTTTCAATCATTGACTGTCTGCCAAAAAAGAAGTAAACTCCTTTGCTAACTTTATGACCGACATTTTCCAGATCATCCATGTCGAGGCAAAACGGGAAATGCGTAAGCGCATTGTTCGGGAGCTTCAGATTATGCATGGTTGCCACTCTGAACATATCGTGACCTTTTACGGCGCATTCCTCAACGAGAATAACGACGTTATCATGTGCATGGAGTATATGGATGTTGGGTGAGTACCATTCCCAAACGCTTGGTTCCGTGGTAAAATGCTGACGGTAACCCATAGCTCTCTTGACCGAGTATCAAGAGTGTTCGGTCCTGTCCGTGTAGATGTCTTGGGCAAGATCGCCGAGGCAACTCTCGGTGGTCTTACCTACCTTTACTCGAAGCACCATATTATGCATCGCGACATCAAGCCATCCAACATCCTGGTCAACTCTCGCGGATCCATCAAACTTTGCGATTTTGGTGTGTCTGGAGAGCTTGTCAACTCGATCGCCGATACATTCGTCGGCACATCCACCTACATGGCCCCTGAAAGAATTCAGGGAGAGAAGTATACGGTCAAATCCGATGTTTGGAGTTTTGGCCTGACAATTATGGAATTGGCCATTGGCAAGTTTCCTTTCGCTGCTGCCGACCAGCTGGAAGACGCTGAGAGCGCACCAGCTGGTATTCTTGACCTGCTTCAGCAGATTGTACATGAGCCTGCGCCCAGGCTACCCAAGAGTGACGCTTTCCCACAGATCCTCGACGACATGATTCAGAAGTGCCTTTACAAGGAGCCTGAGCGACGACCAACTCCTCAAGAGCTCTACGTATGACTACTCCCTGCCCCATCCATCCCAGTGATTTCTTTTCATCGCTGACTTTGTATTTCTGCTTCTCAGGACCGTGATTCCTTTGTACAAGCAGCCAAGAGAACCCCAGTTGATTTGAGAGAGTGGGCGTGTAGTTTGATGGATCGGGACAACCGCAAGTCCCACCTTGCGCCCCAGCTATCTCCAGCCACGCAGGAACTCCTGCGTGGACAGGAGACACCCACTTCAGGTGAGATTCCTATCTTGGGGACCATGGGGTCATCTCGTGACCAACTTGATAGCGTACCAACACGACCCGCGCCATCACGCAGCGGATCAGGCAGCCTTGGCCGCTCAAGTGGAGAGAATGTACATCCGGGACTCGAACCGAGAGTAGTCATGACGACTTCGGTTCCCAGGCCCCGGCCAGCAGTCGCATCCACTCAAGAGCGGCCGCCTCCCGGGCGAACAGGTTCTCCGAGCACGGGCGTGCCGACCTCTCACTATGGCCTACCACCCCGACCGGCTCCTACCACCCGCGCTGCCCCCAGTGCCCCCATCCCCGTACGCACCCACTCTCCAAGCTCCTCCAATGCAGGCAACCCACCCGCGTTTTCCCTTCCCCTTCGTCCAGCCCCTCCCAGCGGGCCCCTCCCCCCTGCTCCTCATCGAAGACAAATGACCTCCGAGGATGTCCAAAGAGATGCCCGCCGGCGGGCTGGGTTGGGGCCATCTTCGAATAGCCATTCGAATGGTCAATATTGAAAAATGAGAAGAAAGGATAAAAAGACAACGTACGAAAAGGGTGTTTCCTTGAATCATAATGTCACTACACACATACCTCCTTTCCCACTTTTTTCATACATCTCCAAAAAATCTCAATTCATATAAATCTCATATCTCGCTTTTTTCCATTTCCATTCCCCATCTCCTCTCTCTCTCCCCGTCCTCTACCCTTTTCTAGGTTTTATCCCCTCCCATTTCTTGTCGCTTTCAATAGCGTCATCGCCCTCACTTCACGAGTTTTTCTTTGATAAACACACCAACGACTGCCGACCCTTTTTGCTCGCCACTAGGTCGAACAGTACCTTTCAGCATTTTATTCGCAAATTAGCGGCAAACAAGTTTTCTCTTCTTCTTTGATTTGTCTCTGTAGCTTTGTCGTTCTCGGCTGGCACTGAGACATAAGCCTTTTTTTCTTTTCGCTGATAGGGAATTGGGTTTGTCTTGTGTTGTGTTGGAAATTGAGGAATTCCAAGACTGGTGGAAAGGGAAGGAGGAAATCTTGACATCTGTATCTCGTGGAAAGGAGTGGTTAGTTACTTTTGTCTTGGGCTTGTTTCTTTCGCTTCCAGAAAAAGGCAAGGGGAGGGTGTGGGAGGCTCATAGTGTTGTTTACAACTATTTTGTGTGGGAATTTGCTAGGGAAGGGGCCTTTTTTGGATTAATGGCATAACAAATTATTCATGATTTTTTGTTTTTTGTTTTTATTCTCAAAACTCTTTTTATACACTATATTTGCATAATCGTGACAATTTTTTGTGCTTTCCTTTTAAAGCAACCCATTCTCCAAAACATGAATCAACTCGTCCAACCTAGATATCACCAAATCCGTATGCTCGTGATCAACCAAATGCTTATTCACGTCATTAACCAATAACACCGTCTTTGCGCCGGCCCGTCTCCCAGCTGTAATATCATCCACACTATCCCCAACCATAATCAACGCGCTCGCATCAGCTACTTTTCCTCCCTTTTCAGTCCTAACCAAATCGTTTTCCTCTTCGTCTGCAGGTATGCCCTTTTCTTCATCACTTGCAGCCTCTCTAAACAAACCCCAACTTTTGGCAATATGTAATATTCCAGCCGGATCAGGTTTAGGAGGACGGAAATCTCTTGTGACGATAGGAGTGAATTCGTGGCCCGCTAGGAATTTGCTGAGTAAATTTTGGACCGGTGCGTCAAAGTTTCGAGTACAGATTCCTTTACGGATATTTTTGGAGTCGAGATATTTTATGAGGGTGGAAAGACCGGGTTGGGCTACTTGGGATAACATGGCGCGGGATTCGATTGATTTGATTAGGGACATGGCGGTTTCTTGGGCGGAAAGGGTGGGAAGGGAGTAGACGTAGTCTAGGATGTCTTGGGATTTGGTTATGCCTAGGGCGGTGCGCATTTCTTGAAACATGTAGGTTTGTGGTTCACTTTGAAAGAATATTAGTTATATGTATAAGAGAGGGTGTCTGTGAAGGGACATAAGGGTGGATGTGTAACGTGTTGTTGTGGGTGAGGCAAGTTATGAGAGAACTTACCATAGTGTACCGTCAACGTCAAAAACGATACCCTCCAACTTTCGTATGCCTGGTGCTGGCACGAATGGCCGGTTTAACGGTGCAAATTTCCATGGGATAGAAGAAGAGGATTGCATCATTATGGGCCAGAATCTTTTCATGAGTGAAACTGAGACAAGACCCAGATAATGTAAATCTGGGGAAAATATGTCTCGGATAAATGAGACACTTGAGAGAAATTGCCAAGAATTGCTACTAGATAATAGCTTTGTGACTCGAGAGGGTAGATATCACAAAAATAAGACAGGAAGCTTCATGAGAATACCTACATTACCCCGCCCCCGCTGTATCTTGAGTGTGATAAGGTGAACATCAATTTAGGGCCGATACGTCACTCCACGTGGGCCCTGGGCGGCCTGGTTTCTCCCTGTCAACGGGCGCAAACGGACCCTTGTCCGGGCCTGCAAGATGCCTGTCTAGCGAAGCTGAGAACGGACTCGAGGAGGCTTGTTCCTTTTTGGCTTTTCAAGGATGTTTTGACGAACAAGGAAGCGGCGGGGAACGGCGCTTCCCATGGGATGCCGTGGTTGCCTTTGGAGCTTTCCCTTGATCACCAACAATTAGGTGAGGGAAAGTGTCGGGTTCATTGGCCCAACTGGGAACACAAAAAAACATCCAGTTCCCTAACCGTCTTTCTTTTTCTGACAAAAAAAAACAACAAAGCACATCCGGACCTGTATCACACGACACCATAACCAACCCTTTCACTTCATATTCCTGTTGCGCCGTACCTGTTGAAGAGACATTAGTGACTTGACCTACGAATACCTTACCTACATACGAATCCCTTCCATCCCGACTATGAGAAAATACCGATGAGCTCTCCCTCTCCAGCGCCTTCTCCGGTAGGCCAGTGGCCACCGCGAAGGCCCTCCAAGAGAAGTGTAAGCCACCGCATCCCAGCTATGTACCATCGTCACCCAATCCTCTAACTTATTCACCTTCTTTTCACATAGAAACTGCGCAATGGCACTTTCATCATTCCTGCAACCGGCGAACGCTCCCGGCGCGTCCTGACCCTTCGTTCCTCCGCGTCCACGTCTACTAACCAGACCGACGGTCCACCATCCCGCACGCTCTCCTCCTCTTCCTCGCAAACCATATTCTCGTCCCCCCACGAGACCTTCTCCGAGCGAATCACCGCCGTAGGACAAAAAATCCGACGACGGAAATCCAAAGTCATCCAATGGTTCGACTCTCCAATAGGCCACGGCGTGCTGAAATGCACCCTGGCTTACTCGATCGGCAGCTTGGCCACCTTTTGGTCTCCCATATCCGACTGGCTCGGCAGACCGGACGGTAAGCACGTGGTAGCCACCTTGACGGTCTATTTCCACCCTGCGAGGTCTGCTGGCTCCATGATTGAGGCCGTCCTGATTGCCATTGTGGCGATTGTCTATGCCGAGACCGTTTCGGTTCTGTCAATGGTGACTAGTGTCGCCATTGGTGGCGGACTGCATATGGTTCCCTTAGCTCACGCCCTGGTTCTTACCGTGTTCATAGGAGGAGGGTTCGGGTTCATTGGATGGGTCAAGCAGAAGATGGGAAATCCACTGGTGGATGTTGGTAGCACTTTGGCAAGTTTGGCGATAATTTCGGTCGTTACAAAGGAGAGCGCCGTGTTTGGCAGCGTGTTTTCGAACCAAAAGATTGTGCAGATTTTCAAAATGTTTGTCATGGGCGTGGCCGCTACTACCGCTGTCAACCTGCTGCTTTGGAGGGTTTCTGCAGTGTCTTTGCTGAGGCAGTCAATGAGTAAAGCCTCGGTTTCTCTCGGGGATATGTTGGCTCTGATTACTAGGGGTTTCTTGAGCGGGTCTGAGGAGGATGTGTTCAGTAAAGAGTTTTTGGATGCCTCGGGTGCTTACACGTCCGTTTATCTTCAGATGACTAAGAACTTGAGGGAAGCAAAGTTTGAACGGTATTTCCTGGGACAAGAAAAGGTTTATCAGTTGGATAGGGCGGTGGTGAGATCGATGGAGAGGCTGGCTCAGTCGATTGGCGGACTGAGGAGCGCGGCCAACACGCAGTTTGCGTTGCTGAAGGAGTCGCTTGGGCCGATGATGTCTTCTGGATTGATGTCGCCTACTGGCACCATGTCGGCTTCTCCGTATTCGCCTGTGTTGTCGCGGACTTTGTCGAACACCTTTAAGAGTGGGGGTCGGTTCTTGACACTGTCGGCGATTGACGAGGCATCGGATGAAAGCAACAATGAGGATGACGAACGGAGGAATGGGAGTCTGGCTAAGGACCGGCGCGGCTCTGCTGTTTCGACTGCGAGCATACCTCTCAAGAATCCTTCCGAGATCTTTGAATTGTTTATTACGCTTCTGGGGCCTTCGATGAAGTCACTGGCTTACACACTTTCGGAGGTCCTGAGGGACCCGCCTTTTGGCCAAGCTCCGGACTATGAGATCACTATCAATGATCATTTCCGCCAGAGTCTTACGGATGCGCTGGCATTGTTCAATACCGCAAGGGCTGACGCTCTGCAAGAGCTCTACAAGACCCTTGAGCTGGATCGCACACGCTCCCCTAGCGTGCAAGCGGACTTTGAAGAGGTCGCTGCCGCGTGCGGACATTTCAGTTTCAGCTTGCAGGCTTTTGGAGAGGAGATGCAAAAGTATCTAGATGTGTTGGATGATCTTAAATTTGCAAATGAACACATGACGAGAAGCTGGTACTGGCTGAAATGGTGGAGGGGTCGCAATCACCATAGCAGGAAGATCGTGACACTACCGTTTGATAATGGTGAGCGGGAGTCGCTGATCAAGCCCATCAAAAAGAGCCAGATGCCGAGAGGTATCCCGGATACCATGATTCAGCGGAGGGATACCTATGCCTGGGAGGCTGTGCCTGAGGCGAATAGGTTCATTGCTACGCTTTCACAGAAGCTCTTGAGGGCCATAAGAAGGCTAGCGAGGGATGATATCCGGTTTGGACTCAAAGTTGGCGTTGGAGCTGCGCTTTGGGCCATGCTTGCTTTTATCCCGCAGACAAAGGACACTTACCAGCACTGGAGAGGTGAATGGGGTCTTTTGTCATTTATGATTGTTTGCGCCATGACGGTCGGAGCGTCGAATACGACCGGGTGGGCAAGATTTATGGGAACTATCATTGGAATCACGGCTTCGGCCATCAACTGGAATATTACGCAGGGCAACGGAATCGTCTTGATATTGTTGGGCTCGTTTGTTGCGTTTTGGGGCTTCTTTGTGATTCTGGCATTGGGTAAGGCCCCGCTGGGTAGAATCACGCTGCTGGCCTACAATGTTTCGACGCTTTACGCGTACAGTCTGTCGCAAAAGGTTGAGGACGACGACGATGACGAGGGAGGCACTCATCCGATCATTAGTGAGATTCTACTTCATCGTTTTGTCGCTGTTACGGCTGGTATCCTCTGGGGTCTGATTATTTGTCGGGTCATCTGGCCAATTTCGGCGAGAAAGAAGTTTAAAGAAGGGTTGAGCATGCTGCATTTGCAGATGGGATTGATTTGGAAGAGAGGACCGTTAGCTATTTTGCTGAGGAGTGATTGTACGAGGTCTTATTTGAGGTCTGGGGAACAGGCTGCGCTGCAAAAGTATGCGGCGAGGTTGGATGCGTTGAGGACTAGTGCCGCGTCGGAGTTTGAATTGAGGGGTCCTTTTCCTGGTGAACAGGCGGCTAGGTTGATGCAGTGTACGCATCGATTGTTGGATGCGTTTTATGCCATGTCGCTTGTTACGCAGCGAAAGGGGAATTTGACGGAGGGGGAGAGGGCGTTGTTGTTATATACGGCTGATGAGAGGACTCAGTTGTGTGAGAGGATTTGTCATGTTTTTCAGGTGTTGGCGAGTTCGTTAATGTTGGAGTATCCATTGACTGATGCGATTCCTAGTGTGAGCAGGACGAGGGATAGGTTGTTGGGAAAGATTTTTATGTTTAGGAAGGAACATCAGCCTTCTAGTATTTCGATGGGGGGTGAACCTGGGAGTAGTAACGGTAGTACTACTGGTGGGGGGCTAGGAGGAGGTTTAGGATTGGGTTTGACGGGGAGTAAATTTGCTGGTGGTGGTGGTGGTGGTGGTGTCGGTGTGGGGAAAAATATTGAGGAGAAGGACTATGCTTTACTCTATGCGTACGCTTTAGTTACTGGACAGGTTGCGGAGGAGTTGAAGGTTGTTGCTTCTGAGATTGAAGGGTTATTTGGTGTTTTGGAGGAGGATGCTTTGTTATTGCAGTGAAGTGGTTTTTTTTTTTTAAGAAGGGTATCATTATTGGATGGCAGGCATGGCGGAATGGGATGGTTTTACCAAAGGGGTTACAGATTGGACAGTTTTTTTTTTGTTTTTTTTTTTAGTTTTTTTGGATGAGGAAGGTTATGCATAGATGGGAGGATTCATTTCAATTTTTTTTTTTGTCGCTTTACTTATGAGGAATGGGTAGATGGTATGGTTGTATTGGTATTTGTTCTCTTAAACCTAGGTTTTTAGGGTAGGTTTGGAAAAACATGATGATGATTGTTATGATCATGATGTTTCCCCGACTCGTCTCGCGAGAGGAAACGGGATATTCTTTTATGGATCAGAGAGGGCTGGTTTGAGCAGCCAAGCAGGCATCCAAGGGCACAGGAAAAGGTTCCATTTATTTTGTCCAGTCAGGAAGGAGTTCAAGTGTCAACTGAATTAACTGACATTGAACCAACACCAACCGAGGGAAAGAGCTCTCGAGTTTCCCCCCTGATTTAAACTTTTTCCGTATCCTCATCTTTATCATCACCGTGCCGGCCATTATGGCCTCTTCATCATCTTCAACCGCTGAGTCTCCACTGTTACAATGCCCCAATTGCATGGCTGTCGACCTTGATGACCTGCTCCACGGAAACGAACCGCCGGCCAACTGGAAACACACAAAACGTTTTGGTTCTTCGGTTCAATTATTTCCAGAGTTAAAAGAAACAACACCGCCGCACTGTCTGACTTGCCGGTTCCTTTTGCAATTATGTGGTCACCTCGGTAATGATCGCCCAACACACTTTAAAGTCCGATTGAGGTTTCCTGATTCAAAGGGCATAATTGAGAATCGGATGATTACGGTCCAAGATGTTTCGGGTGGAAGAGGGACTGAAGTGATTCATTTGCTTCCTGTTTTGGAAGAGAATCATGGTACGGATGTGGTGAGCGGACGCTTGATAGGGCCGGAGGTGGTTTATGACGACCTTGTAGAATGGTAAATATGAGTCTTCCAACAAAAAACAGTACTGCAGCCGATTGCTAACTTTTGAAACAGGATTGAGGAATGCCGTCTTAATCACTCAGACCAGGGCTGCGGGCAATTGGAGGGCCACCCCGACGAGATTCCCGGGCTCAGACTCATTGATTGTGAGACTAGACATGTCGTCCCAGGTTCGAAAGGCGTCAAGTTTGTTGCTCTCAGTTATGTTTGGGGTCAAGGTTCCGGGCCGCCAGATCCGCCTTCCAGTACGGGTGCTCTGCCCGGCAGTGTCCCAAACACAATTAACGACGCTATGGAGGTTACGAAAAGACTTGGATTACGGTACCTCTGGGCTGATCAGTTCTGTATTGACCAGAAACGACTTGAACATAAAATGCAACAAATCGCCCTTATGGATATGATTTACAGTCTGGCATTCATTACCATTATCGCAGCATGCGGAGATAGCTCAGTATATGGATTACCAGGCGTTCATCCAAACCGCCCACGACAAGCTCAGCCATCTCTTCAATTCCGCAATACCTTATGGGTTTCTGGTCTCAGAGACTCAAACAACCTAATCCATGATTCCAAATGGTTCACGCGGGGTTGGACATACCAAGAGGGTGTGTTCTCGAGACGCAGGTTGATCTTCACTGACGACCAAGTTGTTTTTGAGTGTAACACCTCGCAATGCAGGGAAGCGTGGGCGGGAAAACTGTTCATAAAAGATCGCCAGCTAATGTTTGGTCGTGGATTGTATCAAAAGGATCATCATTTGAAGGCAACTACTCCATTGGATCAACATATCAAGAGCTACAGCAACAAGGACTTGACATTTGGAGGTGATGGATTCAATGCACTTGCTGGTGTATTCCGGGCCTTTTCACAGTTTCGGCCTCTACCCAAATACCAGATCTTTGGGATACCAGTCGACACTTCCTTGTATTACCTCAAGAACAAACAAGATGACCTCTGGCTGCCAGAAACTGCGGACGGTGGTGGCTCAACAGATGGCCTGGATCACGTATTTGCCCAGGCACTCTGTTGGGAGTTGAATTCAGGCTCGGCCGAGAGAAGAGACGGGTTCCCAACTTGGTCTTGGCTAAGCTGGAAAAGCCTTTTATCCGATAACTGGATCTTTAAGCCTTTCAATAATAATAGTATGGCGAATGTCAAATTCTACTTTCAGAAGATGCAAGAAGCCGACAACTGCAAGTTTGAACGACTCACAGAGAAGGTTGTGCAATCCATGAATCGCTTCGACGGAAAGCCGATTCCTTATACCGGAAGGTTGAGGATTGAGGGAGCATACCTAGCAAAAGTAATTGTCAGCTTTGCCCCAGATTCTTCTTCTGGTGGAAGAAGGAAGGAATTTATCATGTTTGCGGATAAATGGTCTGGAAAAAAGGATGATGATTCACGGCCTAGTTGGCGTGTGGAAATCTACCCTTCAGAGTTGGATGAGGAGCTTGAGAAACTTTTTCAGTCGTCGTCGTCGCCGTCTTCAGACACTGGATCCCTCATGTGTCTCATGTTTGCAAAGCGATTTGATGAACTTGTTTATCCCAAGTTGATTATCTGGAATAAACCGGGAAAAACGGCTGCTCAAAGAATTGGTCACGTCGAGGATTATAAAGCTGAGCATGAGTATAATATTTACGACTGTTTTTCTTTTAGTACTGATGGAATAATCGAGTTGGAATGAGTTCACGAGAATGGTTTTAAAGGCATATTGGTTAGTTATTTACGAAACAGACATGAACTTTGGATATCTCAAGTCTTTCTATAATAAATTTGAAAGGAATATACTGGAGGTTAGACTTTGCACGAGAGACAAAACCTCAAGATGGATAATGCGCGTGTACTGTACATACATACATATCCACGTTTACAAACGCTTGATATAACCGTCGTCTCCCCGTCTTTACAACTCCATGTGACCACCTTTTCAATCTCAAAATATATATTGCACGTTCTTGTTCTAATACTCTATAACCATAATTCCCTAAAATCCGTATTGTTGATCATATAATCTCAAACTCAAAAGAAACCAAATAAAACCCCCAACATAAATAGGAAACAAACATCAGTACTTCCAACACCTTTACGCAAGCTCCATCACCCCACTCCGAAAATCCATATAACGCCACGGATGATTCCTTCTATCTTGCTTAAACGTCCCCAAATCCTTCTCCTCCTCCATTGTCGTTTTACATACACGACGACAATCAGAATCAATCGACCCAACCCTCTCCGCCGGCTTCCCAATCTCGCCAGAATTCCACAAAATAAGTACCATATTCCATTCCTCATCGTTTGGGAAAAATACCACAAAACTAAACCACCCGCGGCCGCCGCCGACGCCACATATAAAACCCCCCAGTTTAAAAATATCAAACCTCTCATCTTTTTCAAAATTAGGCAAAATCTTGGCTTCCCATTTTTGACCATGAGCCCTTAGATCTGAAAAGACCAAGTATCTCCAGCGCCTTCCGCCCACGTACGAACGATCGACAACGCTGACACGCGCTCAATCCTGACCTTACACACCAGCGCCTCAACCCTAAGCCGATGAGTAAAAAGGTTCGGCTGTCCATCATAACGATTAATCAAGCTGACAGCACCCTCCGTCAATCTAACAAATTCTCCATCGTGAATTCTCTGCAACCAAAACTTTGCAGTTGGCTCATCGTCACCATTGAAACAAATCTTTCTCTCTCTATTCGGCGCACCGCCACCTTGCCAGTCAGCCCAAGACCAACTCGGGGATCCATCTATTCTCAACCAGCCACGACCGTTCCTGTCATTACTTTCGCTCCATGCCGGATATTCCAGTCTCCATAGCAACGCTCCGGCAAATACATAGTCTAATCCCCAGGTTGATCCATCAGCGAGCACCTTGGATTCTATTTCACCTCTTTCGTCGCGTTGATAATAGAGCGAGGTGACAATGGGTATTCCAAAGATCTGGTGTGTTGGAGATGAACTCGAGTGTGAGAGTGCCCGAAAGACACCACTGAGAGTTTTGAGGATGTCACTGGAATATGTCAAATCCCTGATGAAATATCCATCTATGTGCATCCAAAGCTGAGCGGCTTGGGCCCATACCTGGTTGAAGACGCCGCCAGAGAATATCAGTTGATTCCCCATCTCCTCTTTCACCTTCACAGACTCTTCCAAAGGGTATAGCTCACTTCTCTGAATAGTATTGCACTCGAACAAGACCTGTTCAGAGGTGAAAATTAATCGTCGACGTGAAAATGCCCCTTCTTGGTACGTCCAGCCACGCGAGGCCCACTTGGATTGTTCAACGGCCTCTCGTATATTCATGATGCTCGGCACCCACGTATTGTCCGATGTTGTGAGATGAGGTGGCTTCAGACGTTCAACACCAACACCAGGAAGCCCAGAGTATGCGTCATCGCCATGTGCCGCGATGATGGTGATATAAGCCAGGTTGTAAATAATATCCATGACCATTATTTGTTGATATTTCTCATCAGCGTTCGACTGGTTGATACAGTACCTGTCGATCTAAAGATAACGCAGCCCTAGATTTTGCGTCACCTTGATAGCATCGTTGATCGTCTCGGGGGCGTCGTCCGGCACTGATATAGTCCCACCGGTTGACCATGGACTTTGGCTCGTAGCCCTGCGGATCCCCCATACGTAACTCAAGACAACAAATTTGCATCCGGCTTTAGCGGTTATGACCTCTCTAGTATCGCAGTCGATAACTCTGAGACCCTGAATCTGTTCAGAAAGCCCTTTCATGGGCTTGCAAGCCTCATGCGACTCGGCATTGCAGCATTCATTGATCCTTGGAACCGGTCAGTTCTTTTGCTTATAACATATGAAGTAACAAAGGTAGTTACTTACCATCCTTTTACCATCTCAAAGTCCACATACTCAGCTCCTCCTGGTAATTGAGTCAAGACGCTCCTAGGAACCAACCTCACTTCCACCAAACTCCCAACTTTGGGAGAAGGAGTCCCCAGTTTCAGGCTCAGGAGCTTCTCACCATGCAAGCCGCTATAAGATATCGGGGTTATTGTGACATGCTCAAAATCCTCCAGTCCCAAATAAACCCCCACTTCCCAAAGAATGTACAGCGTAAACAACAACCATACTTGAATTCAATGCCAATCGGTTCCGGGTTCCTCCTAACAAGTACATTGTCTAGTATGATATGACATCCCCGTATCGGTGGCTCTGGCGTTTTTGGACGTCTTGCGGCCTCTTCCCGTTGACGTCTCTCGGCCTCTTCTCATCGAAGTCTGTCGGCTTTTTCGGACTCAATTATTTCGGCTCTTATTCGCTCACGTTTTTGAACTCGGCGCTCTCATAAGCACGGATCGCAATAAAATTCGACGCCATCTGTTGACCCCACGGGATATATAAGGTGCCAGAGAAGAAAAGTATGCCATCTTGACGATCCAAACGTGAAAACACAACAAAAAACAGAGAAAATCGATCAAAGCGGGATAAAGAGCAATTTGAATTGCGACGGTAATGAGGTACGTAATCGGGTTTCTGGTGTCAGGGCGGGAGAGATGACTATGCGTCTTGTTGCTTTATGATATCAGAGATGATGGCTGTAAGACAGGCGCCGCCAACGACGACGACGATAATGAATGGTAAAAGGTTGATGAGAGTACCTTGGAGAACTTGTTTAGAGAAGAAAAAGAAGAAACTCCAAAGTCCTGGACAAATTTTCTGTCGCTGCCAAGCTCCTTCCCTCTTTCCTTCCTTTCCCCAACAAGCACACGCGACGATTGCATGAGTCACTCTCAACGAAAAGGAAGCCACAAACAAACGATGACGCACACAGCAGGTGCGTCTTCGCGAGCGTACGTAATATGTGGGCGTTCAATAGCCCCATATCTAGCTCTCTCAAACCTCCACCTTTGATGCCATTCTCACATGTCTGATTGGATGCCCGATATAGCTGAAGAAAGAACCAAGAACCCAAGTCTGCCTTGAGCATTGAGGAAACCACATTTGCTACCTAGTCAATATCATGTGTTCAATTGGCTTCGTGTTTGCCCAGCGAAATAATTTTGTTAAATTCTGGCTTCCAAAAATCTTACATAAAAGCTAGTTCTGCCCCTGGAGCACCAATACCATAAGAGCCTTTTCTTCCTTTTCTTACTCCTCCATCCACCAAGATTAGAAAATAAATTTACAAAGTGACACAAAAAAAAGAAATGGTTGCCAGTCCAGGCCTGTTTTGTCTGTAAAAAGCATCAATGATATCACTAGAGAAGAAGCGGGCATATATAAGTGCTGGAGTGCGCATATGTGTGCTGTAAACCACGGTTCCGTCCAAGATTATATATACACTCCTCTCCCTCTGGCTTTGATGATACCAGGTAGGTAATATGCTGACTAGATGAACACCCGATTGACCCACGAGTTCGAATCAGCTTTGCTGACAAAGGCCAAAAAAAGTTCGAATAATGCAAAATGAAATAAATCGCGTCAGTCATGACCGGAAATTAATGGATTGCGGACGGCCCCATGAAGTCTTCCTAAAACCCCCTGAAAGGGTCGTCTCGAAACCATTCATCAAGATCTTCTGTGCCTCTGGTGCCTCTGATGTGGTAGCTGTCACGTTGTCGGCTTCGGCTAGCTCTTCGCCTGATTTCTTTGCTTCGTCTGCGAGCCGAGTACCTAAACGAGTCTTTGTCGTTCTCGTGCTCGTGAGGCGTCTCATCAAATCGACTGAATGCGAGTGGACTAATGAAAGCTTCCATTCGGACCGTGCCAATAGCATCAAAGAAGTTGGGGTTACTTGGCCGAGTCGAGGCTTCTGAAGTCCTTACCGAAGTTGTGCCCCATGTTGTTGCACTTACGCCAGTGATCCCGCTGGCACCAGCGTTGCTGTAAATATCTGACGAGCCGGTAATACTAGTACCTGCCGTGCTGCTTGTTCCTGCGTGATATGCACTGCCAGCCGGGCCCGAGAAACCTCGGAACGAGAGTGGTGGGGCCATATGGCCCCCAGTGTTGCTACGCTTGCGGCCATGAACTCCTCCTGGGTGTGATCCAGGGAACCTCTGAATTGCAGGCGGTTGAGCGGGATCCAGTGACTCTTCGCGAGTGTGTGCAAGATGGCTAAAAGCATCCTGCATGGGGTTTCTGTTTGTTGGGATGCTTGGGGGGATGCTGTCCGGCTCCTCCATGACCGGATCAGACTTGATCATTGCACCGCCAGACTTTGCCTTGGTCAATCGGATCGAATCCCTAATTGGTCGACGGACCTTGGTCTTTGGCAGTTCGTATTGTTCTGGGAGGGGTTTTTCCTGGGCCACAGGCAATGTCTCGGGGATGGCTTGGTTAGAGTGCGCCAGGAACGAAAGTGCTGTGATCCAGATATAGTGACGGTCTGCATTTGTAGCCGTGAATTTAAGAGCCCGTTGTGGTGTCAAGATTAAAATTGATCTATTGAAGAGGGGGCCCGATCCCTTAGGCGGAGGATTGTCGTCCTTGACATCCAAGACAGATTGAATTGTGACTACAGCTGAGGTTAGCAACATGTTCTGATCAAAAGTTATTGAGTTGGTACATACGCTTGCGTCCCGACTTGCCTAACAAGGCGCTTCCTGAAGCCGGCTGCTTGCTGCTCCAAAGAATCGAGCGCTCATAAGGAGCAAGCCAAACCCATCTCTTGTGCCGGTCATTACTGCTGTCATCGCCAACCCTAGTGTCCGCAACGCCAAAGGACTTGCGTCTCCGCACATATTTGAACATCCATTCACCAACCATGGTCTGGGCAATTGCTTCCACCACAGTGACGGTTTGACCAGACCCAGCCTGAGAAGCCGCTGCTGTTACTGCCGTATCGCCGGTGGTCGCAGTGTTTGTTGACGGTTGAGACCTGTGTGACCTGTACTTTGAATATGCAGACGTATCCTTATTCCGCGGCGTCGTGATATCATTGTTGGGAAGAGGCGGGAGCCCAGGGCTCTCCGGTGCAGCTTCTACGGTCTGTCCGAAAGGAGGTGGAGAGCGACTGGAACGCCTGCGAGATCTTGGAGGACGAGACATTGTGGCAGTAGAGCGGACCTTGCGAATGCTGCCAGCGCGGTAATGACTTCTGCCAGAGTTTCGTCTCACCCAAGCGTCACCGGTTCTGCCTGGAGTGGTCCATCCGTCACTGGGCGCACTGGCGCTAAGCGGTGGTTTCCTAGAGCTCGCCCGGGTAGGAATGGGGAACGGAGGCTGTTTTGTATCTGCCAGGCTGGGGCTTCTGGTCCTTGAATGCGTTGCAATTCCATTCTGAATCATGGCAGACTTGCGCATCACGCTTGACTTGGTGCCAAACCATGACGGGCGCGCGCCACGTCGGGAGTCAGACCTTCCAAAGGAACTATCCCAGGTTTCGCGGGTCTGGGAGATGATGTTGACTGGGCCAAAGTCATCAGACTCGTCAACCTCCCGTGGTGAGTGCCTGTGGCGGTGGATCCTGGGAGGAGAGAACGATTGTTCTGGTGAAGACAAGATGTCTGACGACGCCGTTGTGCCTCCCCGAACCGAACCAATGATTGGCTTCGGTGCCGAGAGGGCAGTTCGATATTCAGAGTCGGTGATATCAGGATCCATAAACTCATCACCCTCATCAGAAGTGTTTCCATCAAAACCAGCAAACAAGCTGCTAATCCTGTGCGGACGACGTATGGTCGCGGTTTGACTTGAAACGGGACCATTGTCATTATTACCCGGGTATGCATCTCGAGTCTCATCATCTAGAGCCCGCGAGGGTCCAATAGGTGGCGAGGAAGGTAGCTCAGTCATGCTTCGCTTGCTGGTAAGCCGGCGCGGGTTTCTAGGCGGCACAGTTCCTGGAACAGGAGTGAATTGACGGGAATCATCAGCAGCAGTCTCTGCCGAAGCAATAGCGGGTGAGGTTGGCCTGGAAGTAATGGCAGACGGATGCAAGTGCGGAGGCAATTTTGCAAGGCGCTTGTCGACGCGGATCTCTTCTGTCTGCATTCCTGTGGATGTAGTAGGAGGCAGTGTCCGAGGTGAACCAATGAGGGAAACCTGACAGCCAAAATCCTTGGACAACTGTGGGAGACGAGGCTCGCGAGGAGTGCCGGGTTGGCTTGAAGGAGGAATGATGCTAATGCTGGGAATTGAAATGGGCGGTAGCCCAATGGATGGGAGTTGCGCCGGGGCGGGAGTCTCGTCAGTTTGTGTAGAAACAGAAATCATTTCTGCTGTTTCGCGCTTCGGCGTCGGTGGTGAGTCTAGCAAAGGCGTCTTGGGGGTCTTTGGCGGGCTGAGAGGTGGTTCTACAGTCTGAGACGAACTATTAACGGTAAGGTTTTTGATGCCAGTTGACTTGATGGCGAGCGGTTGGCCAATTTGCACCCTCTTTCTTCGCTGATTGGCCTCGATTTCGAGATCTGCGCGGGGCGGGCTGTCGGCATCAAATAATCGCTCGTATCGCTGCAAGAAGGGTGATGGCTCGGGCGTTGCGGGTTTGGCAGGGACAATCTTGGGTGATGGCGGAGGAGAAAACTGAACACCAGTGTCGACATAGTTCGCTCTCGGTGCCGCCACTGGCTCAGTTTCGTCATCCTCCTTGATACCACCATCTTCAAACCTGTCAAGAGCAGTGGGACTGAACACCAGTTTCCCGCGAATGCTGCTTGATCGAACCAAACTGTCATTGCTTTGCCGTCTAATGTGAGTTCTGGAGAGTATGCTGTCTCGGCTCATGTTACGCAAGTGATTGGCGCCCATCGAAATGACGCTGTCCCGATGGCCATGCGAAAATGAGCTGTCTCGTCGGCCGTTTGACAGGACGCTTTCCCTCCCGCCGTATTCACTTTCATCGTCAAATCCTTCAAAGCCCAGTTCGTCAGCCAAAGAGTTCCCATTTGGCTTGACCACACCACCGCTTGCCATCGAAAATCGGATGCTATTGGTGAGACTCAGTGTCCGCACACTGCCGGCATCATTCTCCTTGTCGCTATCCTCGGCGTCGCTCTCCGTTCCATTCTGAGGCCCGTTCATTCCATTGGGTTTATTGGTGCCGGAAATCTGGAACGCGGCAACCTCATCTAGCACTACCCTCAAGCGACTCTCGGCGACGTGGACCCTCTGCTCGAACCTGCGTTTCTCTTCTTCCCATTCATCCTTTTCCTTGGCCCACTGCCGATGAACCCTCTCCGAGTCCTCTTCTTGACTGCGTAGCTTTTTCTGAGCAAGTTCCAGCTGCTTTTTCGTGGAAGATATGGATTTAACAGCATCATCACGTTCCTGTGTCAACTCTCCCACCACTGATGAGGCACCTCCTTCGACCAACTCCAACTGGCGCTTCAGCTCCCGGCTTTCTTTTCCTTTATCCAACAAATTTGCTTGAAGCGACTCGGATTCCTCCCGTACTGTTTGTAACGAAGTCTCAAGACTCTCAATGATCTTGAGTTTTTCCTCCTGGTCTCGCCTCAGTGCCAAAATCTCTGAGACCAGACTTGCATGAAGAGTGGGTGTGAATCGACGTGGGTCCAGGAGGCTAATGTTTTCATCGTTACTGACGTCTCTAGAAGATCTCTTTGACCCTTTGTCCCCGTTGGTCGGGGGAGGCGAGCCACTCTTGTTATTCTTCCCATTCGGCGTTGTTGAGCGTCGTGACTTGCGTGAACTTCGAGAAACATTACGAGAAGGAGTGCGGTAGGGTGCATCAACGGGCATCGGCAGCGACCCGACAAGTCCACTCGACTCGTCCTCGGTTTCCCAAGCACCCGCCATTTTTTGCTGCCCAAGTGTTCGAGACTGTATGTGAAGGTGCCGACTGTTGCTTGGTTCACTCGGTTTTAGGACATTGCCGCCAGGTAGTTTTACCGGAACCTAGGATTTCAACTGCTTCCAACCATAGAGGGATCAAAACCGTGAGCTGGGTTACCCCTCAAACTAAGCACATGCAGTTGTATAGACGCTTGAAACAGCGATCCTGCAAGTCAATGCGCAGGTGCCAGGGGTCTCGGGAAGCTATACCGAACAAACACATGCAGCCAACCAAGCACCTCAATACAATTGTGGTTATCGTCAGCCCCTCAATGCTTTATCGCGCTCATAGAATTTGCCTCCTCGTTGACGACGTCGATCTCCGGGCCGCTATTGGAGAATTAGCATGACCTAATACTTGTATACCATAGCATGCATAGTAAGGGGGATTTGCACTGGTGCAAACCCAGACGTAATTATGGATCCGCGTTTTTGAAATCGAAAACGCCTGTTTGTTTTTAAATATGCCTGATTTATAGATAAAAGCCATTTTTAAAAGAAAAAAAGGCGTATTGAAAAACGAATAGGCGTTTTCGATTTCAAAAAGGCGTGTCAATAATCATGTATTGAGATAACAATCATTACGGGGGGGGGGGGTATTGTAGGGGGTGGAATCCAGGTTCAGTCAGTAGGGGGCATTAACGTCCACTTACAGGATTCAAGAAGTCACTCAAGACCAGGAAGTCGGAACAGCTCCAAGGACGGCGAAGTCGAACACGAGGGAAAATGATACAGGTGCACGCAAATAGGAGGTTCAGATCAGCATGCTCGAGGGGTTGCACGGTATGAGGGAAGATGCGGAGTTGCAAGACTCGGACGGAACGATGGCTGGTGTGTGGAAATGGCCAAAGTATATTTGACGTCAACAGTCGGAAGACCGATGACGATAGCGAAGCTACCAACGAATATCATGTCAGTCCGCTGCTCACGATCTGAGGTTACGAGGGTAATATTTTGCTCTACTCACAAGTGCTGGACAACGGCTGCCGAGACCAGTCCTTCAACGGTCGATGGGCAAGTAGACGAGAAGAATAAACAGGACTCGCAGTTCAAAAGGGGGGAAGGAAAACAAAGGTTGTTTATTGAGGGGGTATCAGAGAAACAGAAGCACGAGAACCGCGTGTAACAAAAAGACAAGGAAAAAGAGAACTTGTGAAAAGTGAGTGAGCGTCGTGTGTAAGTGTGTAAGTTGATGTAAGTGTAACGTGACAGAGGAAAGAACGAGACGAAGAAAGAAAAAGACAAGACAAGAATCGAACAGGCGCAAAGCCCAATGGTTTGCTCCTTGAATTGGAATCTCTTTCGAGAATCTGAAAGGACTTGGAGGAGTCAACTTCCAGAGATGTTTGAAAGTCAAGACGAGAATCGCAATTGCGAACTGCCCAGACCCCAGACTCGATGGAAAGTCTGAGCAGACGAACCTGGTCAGTTTATGTACGAACTCTCCACTTTTTGACGCACTCGACCCATCAGGAAACAGGCAAGTGGGGCCTGCAACTTCCCCTGGTGGAGCAAATTCGGGAAGTCCCTGGGCGTGGGAAGAACGACTGGGGGGTGTTCCTGATCACATTCAATTGGAAGAAGATTGGTTCGATCACGAAATGGAACTCTCTGCCCGTTCGTTGAAACTTGAGGTTGTTCACAATACAACTTGGACAAGGTCCTGGAAGCCGAAGCTCTGGGTCTCGGGGCATTTGGAGGCCAAGCTCCCGTCTTGGCCGCAGAGAGGAAGGAATCCGAGATGAATCCAAAAAAATAAAATAAAAAAGATATATTATTTTTCCACATCTCCTGCCAGATGGAGATGAAGTGATACTTGTTTTGTTGGTTCAACTTGGCTCGGTCAAGAGCCGTTGACGTTCTCCAACTGGCAAAGGCAAATGCGGAAGGGTCTCCCCTGCGGGAAATAAACTCTATTAAACTTTGGACCAAGGCAGGCTGGACCTGACATGGGCACATGTCCTTTTCTTCTCCCATTTTCTCGTCAAGCATGAAATTCAAAAAGATGCAACATGAATCTGCACATGCAAAAGAGTTTGGCACCGCTCAAAAAAGGGGATGTGGTCCGGGCATGTTCACAATCGGCTAACCCACTTTGGTAACAGTGCTCTTGTGACGGGCAAGCAGCCGACGAATTGGATGTCAAGCCACAGACAAGCCCAAATTTCCTGATTGTGATGGGATGATGCCGATCGTCCACTCCTTCGTCGGGGATCTTTCAGTGGGGAAGCAACCGTTCAACCTGCCACCCGAAACTCTTTCCCGAACTGATCAGAAAATATTACTTTCACCAAAGATATCCACCCCGAGATGAGCTGAAGGGAAAACTTAGCAAATTGCGAGAAAGAGATGGAAATTTGAAGATGGGAAAGAGGATACCAGGCAGAGAGCCGTCGCCAAGCGCGATACGCGTTTCTTTTTTTTTTCTCTCCTTGAAGGTCTCTGCAAAGATGCAAGAGTGTGGCGTAGCGCATCTTCAAACTTGAATAATCCCAAATGAGAAATATGTGGAGGTCCTTAATGAATGATGAATCCTGGAACCCCCACCAAGGGAAAGAAACCTGGGAATATGGCACCAAGGCTTCGAGGCTGTTGTTGGACGGCTGAGAAGTGAGGCGGTTGCTTGGCTATTCCTGGTCAATTCCTTTGGAGGCTTTCAGTGAGCCATTGGGAAGACGTCCGGTCTTCGGGACAAGGGACCTCCCCTCTCCTCTGTGCCACCGTTCTGCAGAAGCGGCATCTGCAATGCAGGATAGCGGCGAGGTGAGTGGGTGAGTGGGAGAAAGAAAACGTTGCTCTTGTGTTTGTGTTCAATGAAAAATTCAGACGACAACCTTTTTGTTGAACGACGACTAACAAGAGCCCCCCGCTTTCAGTGCAACGCACATGCAAGATCGCCCCGAATTTGAAGCGAATGTCACTCGGTCTTTTCCGTCCCTCTTTTTTCTCATCAACATTTCCAAAAGGAAGAATTGAACGAGACAAACAAATCCCGAAGGCGCCGAAACCACAAGTAACAGCGCAAAAAAGAGAAGTCTGGGCCCGTGCTTTCCCCTCCCGTCTGGTTGATCTCTTTCCCGATTTTATTAATGAAAAACGGTCAAATTGACGAATCAGAACTCTTTTTCCCCCGGATATCAAATGCAGGTGTGGGTAGCTTTTACCACCCTCCAAACCGTTGGCTTGTGAATGAGAAGTGGTGAAACGGCTTCATCAATGATCACAAAAAGACTCTTTTTTTTTAATCTGTCTACTAACCCAATCTTCTTTCAACAAGGGGGACAAAAGATAAGAAATCAACAAAACGCAAGCCAACGGCGTTGATTTCTGCAAATACGAAACAACAAGCCGTGAATCGGGATCGCGTTCTAGTTTCTTCATCAATCCCGCGTCTTTTCCACACACACACAGTTCTGACCCATTGACCAATGATATTCTTGCATACTGCACTCTGCAAGTTGAGGAACTTTTATCACACATCCCATCATCCCCTTTTTCCACCGACGGTAGCGCAGAAGCCGCTCATCCAATACCTACACGCATACGGAATACAGCAGCTGCTTTGTGTGGCCAGAAAAATCGACCACCAACCGAATCCATTTTATTGGGATATTTGGTCTGTCTAGATGGTCTGTAGGAATCTTTTTTATTTGCTCGCCACCAAACTACATTTTACACTACTGAAAATCTTCGGTAGCCGATCCGATGAGGAGGTATCCGTAAAGCACTGCCTCGTCCCGATCTCCCAGCCGAGCGATTTGTGCACCTACCTATCTTTTTGGTTTTTATTCTGGTGCCGAAAACTACCGTTAACCTAGCGAGCGAGGAGAAAAAAAAAAGAAATGTTGTTTCGTTTCAAAATAACCGGTTGTCACCTTTGTGTAAAATGGTCAGAGCGTATCTCTCTTGCCGTCAACGTCAACGTCAACGTCGTCTTAAAACCTGTCACAGTGGAGTCGCGTTGGCAGACAAGGGGTTTGGAGAAGCGATCAAGCGATTACTTGCATGTTGTGGTATGCAGCTGAGTGGGTAAGTTTTAATCCCTACAGTTCTGGGGACCGGATCTTGAAGTGTGGTTATGTTCATTTTGCTACGGATATTGAGTGTGACGATATCTGGGTGTGGTTCGGAAGGCGTTTGTTGTCGTCGTTGTCGTTGTTGCAAAGTGAAACTCTCTCGGGTCTTCGCTCGACTGGTTGATTTGAATGTGCCGATTTGTGAGGATGGTGGTATCGGATGTGATGAGTTTTAAAGATGTGCAGAAATCATTTATGTGAGATGGACGTGCTTTTGGCAGAAAGGAAGAGTTGAGGAATCACCGAGACCAGAGTCACGACACTTAGTCCATCAGTGTGATCACGGCATCATGAAAATGAACAAGGAGAAAAGTTTCAACCATAGACTCAACGACATGAGCAGTCAGTCCCTCAACATTACCAGCCTAAAATGCACCCTTCCTTTCAACGTGAAACGATGGACGTTACTAGCGGCAATGACATGTCATGATGTCTCGGGAAATGTATGCTTCGGTGAGTTGAATCATCCACTCAGCCTACTACTGACTTGTCATGTCTCGGGATGGGGAGCCCTGTTTTCTTTGCAACCATGTGTAAACCTTACACCACATCCGAGATGTCTCAATTGCCTTGCTTCCGGGGCGTACATTATGTCTCATATTTCAGCTCAAGGTCCTTTTCCTGGTATGGCATGATCAAGTCCCTGTCCTTTTTTCCATCCGCTCGTTCTTCAAGGGACTGTCTTAACAACCGAGACAGTTGGTTCTGTCTTGGTTCGGGATGTTAACTCCCAAGAGTAGCTTCTTCATCTCGTTGCCTACTTACCGAGACTCATGTGCCACAAATCCTGTCTCGTTTCTCAATGATGGTGCGAACATTCTTAGCGAGAAAGAACGCCACCTGAACAACCTCAGGGACCGGGAGAAGCTCTTTGCATGCCATAGACTGCAGCTTAGCTCTTCTCTCCAACCGAAATCCACGAAGGACTCTTCTCAACTGACAGAGAATACTTGTTCAGCGATTCATACCACTGATGACCGAACCAATCTATATCTCAAAGTCAGCTTCATCCATCATAAATCCTTAGACTCAAAAACATACCAAAAAAGCCCACGACCCAACAAACGTAGACAAAACCGCAGCATACTCAACCCCTTCATCGCTCTCCGCTCCAAACTCCAGCGCACCATACAAAGTAAAGCCCAAAGCTCCCACCAGATTCCAAAGTCCAATATGCCATCCAAGCATCTTGGGGGCCGGATCATACCTACACAATTTATCATTCGTCCGTCAGCCAATATTCCTTTCAACAAAAAAAAAAAAAAAAAAAAAAAAAAAGGATCAGACAACAAAATACAAACCACTTCTTTTGAGTCTCAAGCATAATCAAACAACTAGAAACAATAAACCCCGTGCCCCAACAACCTGCGGCAGCAGCCAATACGTGCCGTTCATTACTTTCGTCGTTGACAGGGAATCCCCGCGAATCCTGCCATCCAAAAGATGGTGGCACCTATAAACTGCGTCAAAGCGGCGAGGAACCCAATCTCTTTCAAATAATGACTCCTGAGTTCGTAAAGAGTAGGCCACCATGACCTGAGCATATTCATCAGTCAGTCAGCCCCCTAGATAAACCCAATTCCAACAAGTGATGCAATACATACCATTTCCTCCCTGTATCCTCCTTCTTCAACCACGACCTCCTATCACCATGACGATACTTACATCCTTCCCCTTCAACAACCTCATCCCTCCATGATTCTCCACCGCCTCTTCAACAGCCCAACCAAAACAATCAGATGCTTTTCACACCAAACAACCATTAGCTCTCAGTCTCCACTCCCCATTCCCCATGAACAATGATTAGTATTCACTTACTATTCTCATCAACAGCCTCCAAAACCATCAACACACTTCCCCCCTCAAAAACCGTCGCACCAATAAACGCCAATCACCCAGCTGCAACATCCACTTCCCCTTTAAATTCCGTCTGCGGTGCAACGAGAGGTAAATAGAGGAAACATCCGTTTGAACACCAAATAATTGACCATATACAACCCCATCACATCAGCTTCACTTCATGCCTCTCTAACCCTTTATTATAATTTTTGATCCACGAGAGCCACGGTTTGATGACAGAGGCTTTTAAGGCCCCTTCTGTGGTGGTTCTTATTCCATTTGTTAGGTAGGTGGTCTGAATCGCCCAGCCACCTCCATTGGATCTACCCCTTTACCGACTTGTGATACAAAACTTACCCAAAGTAAATACCAATGCAACATCCCAACTTATATCCCAAATCGGCCATCTAACAACCATTTTTTTCTACACCCCTCATCACTTGTTGAAAACTATTCGTCGTAGGTTGTTTGTGAGGATGGTCAATGGCGATGACGGCGTGTCGTCCTTTTCTATTGTCTCTACTTCTCCATACGTGATATATTTTTTCCTTGGACCCATCTTGCGTTGATTGTTGTTGCGTGATCAAAGTATTTTGAGAGGACACTGGAAGAGATAAAGGGTGATAATGAGTTGTAGTGTTGAGAAATGTAAAAGGTCCAGATGAATGAACTGCCGTGTAATGTGTTTCTGAAAAATGTTTCGGTTCACTTTTAGATGTGATTTTATTATTATTTTCGGTCGACATTTTTCTTGCTTCATGTACAGTTCCGGATAGCCAGGTGCTTTAAGTGTGATGATACCAAAAGTTGAAGATATAAAAAAGATCAGATTAGGTGATACAGAACAAAGACTATAAGTACAGCCCACCAATCAATTATACAACTTTTCCATTTTCCATGAAATATCACCACTTCCATCACGAAATGAATAATTTCAATAAATGGCCAATTTTTGCTTACTCTCCACACGTGACAATTAAATTTTTATTCCCAGCTTCCCAGCTTGTGTCTCCATCGTTCATCCCAAAAGCAACCCAGACCCTCATATGTGACGTCAACCAGTTCAACACCCCACGTGTACCCCGAAAACTGGCCAAACAGCCGGACGGGAAATATGCCCCGCTTTCTTTCCCCCATTTATTCTCCTCATCTTTCTCCAAGTATTCGTGCTTGGTTGTTTACAAATCAAGATTTGGAAAAGAGGGGGACAAAATAATAAGAAGCTCAATTCCTAGAGTTAATTGAAACACCGTGACACATCTCTCGAGATACCTACACTAGGTGACATATCGTAAACCTACCTATGCCTGCCATCATTCTGTGACACACGTTACAAGACTGCTTCATACCTAATCTTAGTGCTTGCGGTCTCTCCAAAAGCAAACAGCTTCAAGACCACTCATCTACCTACCAAAAGCAAACACCAAAATCCTAGCAAGGGTACTACCGCTCGTTTTACCTACCATTCACCTACCTCACTCACCGGGACTCACTCAGAACCCCAGAGCCATGTCTCCCACCCCCCAGGACACTCCCCTCCAAGGCATCAAAGCCCTCACCTTCGACGTCTTCGGCACACTGGTCTCCTGGCGTCCCACAATAACCTCAGCCCTCACCTCCTCCCTTCTCTTCCCGCAAGACTCCCCAATCTCCCCCACGGACCTAGCCAACCTCTGGCGAGCCTCCTACGGTCAATTCGTCACATCCTACAACCCAGTCACCGACCCCTGGAAGGACATAGACACCTTCCACCACGACAGTCTCATCTCCCTTCTCAAATCCCACAACATTCCCCTGCCAACCCCCGAAGGCCTCGTACCGCTCTCCAAAACCTGGCACTTCCTCCCGCCCCACCCAGACGTCCCCGACGCTCTAAAAACCCTCACAAAACGTTACAAAACTGCAACCCTATCAAACGGCAACACCTCCCTTCTGCACGACCTAATCAAGCTCGGGAACCTAACCTTCACAAACATCATCTCTGCCGAGGACTTTAGAGCTTACAAACCAAACCCCAAAGTCTATTTGGGCGCTTGTGAGAAATTAGGCAGCTTGAACCCGGGCGAGGTGGCAATGGTGGCGGCTCACTTGGGCGACTTGCAAGCTGCAAGGAGCGTCGGTCTCAAGACAGTGTATATTGAACGTGCGGGAGAGGACAACTGGTCAGCCGAGGAAGAGCGGTATAAAGCCGCAAGGGAGTGGGTTGACATTTGGGTTGAAGAGGAAAAAGGTGGATTGCAGGAACTTGTGAGGAGGTTGGGGTTAGAGGAGGCATAAAAGTTTTTTTGGACTTTTTAAATGATGATATATCCACAGATATACATACTGTACTGAAAGTGAGGAGTCGGATATTTTTCCACTTGGAAAAAGAGGGATTTTGACACTGGAATTTGACAGACGACCTAGTGAATATTGACGGGATCAGTTGTGGAGAAGAGGCGTTGTCATTCTAGACCAAGTGTTTCGGGAGGAGGGATGTCAAAACAAACGGATAATAACAAGGATCGTAATTCTGATCGTTTCCCGGTTTATTGTCTGAGACATATGCCAACATGTCGATGTCTTTTAGAAACTGTACCAACCAGACGGTGTCGAATTCAAGATGAGACTTGATGAGCCGAGACAATACAGATGGGCCACGTTGGCGTTGAATGTTTGCTCTCCAGTATCCCTAGATGCAAGCATGCGTGTGCGGTTAACTCGGACTCGAGTGGGTGACGAGAGAGAAAGGATCTTGTGTAACTATGTGCAACTTGCAAGTTTTCTCGTACCACAGCACAGTCGTGATGCGGCAAGGCGCCAGACTTTCGATAGAAGAGACCGAATTGGGCAAGGTTTCCGTCAAGCTGGCGAGACAATGTGGATATCTTGTCGAGGACGAGAAGCCCGAGCAGCTCGGGGCGACTATTGAGCGAAAAGCTGCAGATACCTATGCAGTGTTCTCCCAGTCCGGTGTGACGGGGAGATGGAAACGTGCATGATGACTCTGTATAGCTCCGCTACCTCCGCCAAGGATCAAGAGGGTACCGTCTCTATAGCTCTGAAAATGTTTGCGAATTAGAATCGAGGTCCAAAACAAGGCTGAACCAGGGGGTGAGTTGATGAAGGGGGCGATGATTGCTGATAGTTTCCCATCATCAAAGTCAGGCCATTTCATCGAGTTGTCTAGATTCCTGGAAAGAAAAAACAAGGGATTCCAGGGCCCCCCTCCTTTGTGTGCCGAGATCCCAGATCCAGTGACCTGAATTACATGTTGCCTCCCCCACACCATACATATACCAAGCATTTTGGGAGACCCCCCGGACAGAGCGACAAGGTCAAATTCGAGGCCACACACGGTCAACCCAGGGTCAACACCGTGTCCGCAGCAACTTGTGGTGGTGATCATTCGTCTCGTCTTCCCCGAATGATTTGGCAGCAGCATTGCTGATAAATCGATCTGGACCGTTTGAGGGCATCTGCATGATTGGATGGCAGATGTGGGACGTGGGAATGTGAAATATGCGGGCACACGCATTGCCAGCGCGGCTACGACTCCGAGGCTCCTGGGCTCCTATTCAATAATTCGAAGTGATGCTCCGTCCGGTTTGAAGAAGAAAAGGGAACAAAGCGGCACGACGCATTACGTCCCCAATGCGGCCACTCTTCTGAGGGGGTATCGGCAAGTCTCATTTGAATTGTGATTGTACCGAGTTCGTACAAAGTACCTGCGAGGAAACAATATAAGCTTCTATTAATACCGGGTTTGTACCATAACCGTTCCCGATCTGGATGTTATCGATGTAACCGATACTTTTGGGTCACATTCCCGAGAAGAGAGAGCTTAAACAGAGTTTGAAGCTTTTGGTGTTGACACAGTTCGTGATGATGGAGCCGCTTCCGAGGCACTCGATGTTTCCGAAGTCGATGATTGTGCTGGTGGTGGCCCTCTGGAGGGGGGTCCCGGTCACGGTCTCGTGTGGCCGTCGAGTTGGTCGCAGAGAGGGAAAGATGTTGCGCCAGGCGGGTCGGCAGTGGCATCCGGACTGACTGGCGATTTGCTCTCTCGTGACTTGTCACTTTTCTGTCTATCCCATGGTTGGTGTGGGTGAAAATTTCAAGATTATTCAACCGCACAACTGTTTTTACCCAGACTTTGGTTCCGTTAACAACCATCCAGTTGAGTTTCCCCACGTTTTTAGCCCTCATGCCGGGCCGGATGGGGGATCGTCATCATCATCATCATCAAGACATCAACGTCGACGGGAAAGAGGCAGCCACGGGGATGCCGATATTCGGCTTCTGCCGTGCATAAAATGCAAACGAGCAAAAAAACTGGAGAGAACCGGAAGACTGCCTGCGCACTGGCGCATCCGTGACCTTCCGAGTAGTAGCAGAATCATCCAGATAAAGGGATATTTGTATTCGTACTGTACATGTACCAGGTATCCATCATTAGTTAACAGCGACGTGACATTGGGTGTTGTTGGATGGTGGAATTGAATTGATCGATCTGTTTTGCCCAGAAAATTGGTGGATGGGACCCTCTTCTGGACCGCTCGCCTTGTGGGCACTGACCAGATGACAGACAGTGCGTGTGTCCAGTCCCACAAGCGCCTGCCTCGGTCCTGGTCCTTGCACGGGCTGCACTGCAGGGCAGCACTGGCACGGCAGCAACAACTGCGGCAGCAGAAGCAACATCTGAGGAGGAGCCACCAACAACGGCAGAGGCTGACAGGGTCACCTCACGGATGGAGGGAGGGAAGGGATGGGCTGGGCTAAGGAAGGAGCGCTCCGCACCGTGTGCCGTGGATACTGAATTTGGATGGGAACATTTCTCTCTCTCTCCCTCTCAAGCACTGCCAGTGCCAGTGGTCTTGAGAAAAGGTCGCCGATAGATGGATGGATCCCTCTTTGTTTCTACTGCCATCCATCTTGGACAGTGCCCGGCGGGTGACCATACCGTGACCTCAACAACCTACCCAAGGCAAGCATGCAGTCGGTATCGAGAATTTTATATAATCGTAATGATAGTCTGCTTTTGGTGTCGTTGAAGGCTGTAAACCCATGTCGATCTGGACTCCCCCGGTTTCCCGCCTTTTCCCTCCTTTTCCCCATCAAAGCTCTTCCACCACCACCCCTTCATTGAAAGCTACCTTACCCACCAAGCTATCCATTCCATCTCAACCCTCCGACCACCAAATCTCAATCACCCAAGCAGCTGCACTACATAACATACCTCTATCCCCATCCAGCTGTACCTTCATATCCCGGCTTCATTTTATAATTCTTCTCTTTCTTTCTCTTCGACCCTCTCCGAACGCGGCCAAGTACTACATACGAATTCCCCCTGCTAAAAGGTTTAGAGGGGCTCAAAGCCGCCCACTACCGCCCGCACTTGTCCAATAATTGACTCCACCGCTCTCCATCTGCTCCCGTGCTAGACGCTGCCCGCCCACCGCCAACATTACCCCGGCCAGTGCCTGCAGTGGTCAGAGGTCTTGTATCGTGTGGTTGCTCTCTTATTTTTTTTAATTTTTTTTTTTCTCGGCCAGGAGACAGACTTGCCCACCATCGAGATTTCCGTTCCCAAAACCCCATTCATTGACCATACTTCAACTCGTTCCATCCACTCTTCCGTCCCCCGCCTCTCCTGCGCTTTTTCCCGCCCCGAGCCGGAGTCGAGACGCGAGCAGCCAGCACCGCAAAACCAACCTGACTTGGAACTGAACTGGAACGCACACACCACCCACATCCACATCCACCTCCTACCCGACCACACTTTAACCAACTCCTATCCCACACACCACCCACCACACAGCGAACGACCGCACGCACGCGCGCATCCACCACTTCGTCTGATCGCGTCTTTCTCCTTTTTACGTTCGCCCTTGCTATTGGGGCATTGCTGCTGATCAACACTTTGTCCGGTGGTCTTTTTTTTTGTGCTGCGTCTCTCTCCCGCCGCTCATCGCCCCTCACACCGGCCCCATCCCAAGCTACGCTACTAGCCACGCTCGGTGCCGCTGTTTCTCCCTCCCACCACGCATTTCTACCAAAAATCAACCTTTACTTCATTTTCCAACAACTTAACTTGTCGGTTGTTTACTTCGGTAACCCACAACATCACCTCACAGTCTCGTCGAACCGCTAAAGGTAGTCGACAGCACATCGCCAAAAATGGCGGGAAAAATGGTTCTATACAAATTGGTGGTCCTCGGCGACGGTGGCGTGGGGAAGACCGCCTTGACAATCCAGCTCTGCTTGCAACACTTTGTTGAAACGGTAATTATGCACATGCTCTTCTTTGGGTGCGCCGTGGCGTTTTTCAGGAACCAGCTTGCTAACTCTTTGGCTCGCACAGTATGACCCAACCATTGAGGACTCATACCGAAAGCAGGCCGTCATCGACAACCAGGCATGTATGCTTGAGGTGTTGGACACAGCGGGTCAAGAAGAGTACACAGCGCTGCGAGACCAATGGATCCGAGACGGCGAAGGATTTATCCTGGTTTACAGCATCTCGTCCCGATCCTCGTTTACACGCATCAAGCGATTCCACCACCAAATTCAGAGGGTAAAAGAGTCAACAGCGTCGTCACCCTCTTACCCCGGCTCTCCTATATCTGCTGCCAACCCAGCTGCGCCAGTCCCGATCATGCTCGTAGGAAACAAGAGCGACCGCATTGCTGAGCGAGAGGTGTCCACCCAGGAAGGTCACGCCCTGGCGCGCGAGTTGGGCTGCGAATTCGTCGAGGCATCGGCCAAAAACTACATCAACGTCGAAAAGGCCTTTTACGACGTTGTCAGAATCCTCAGAAGACAACGACAGGCCGCATCTCAGCCTCTTTCCCCAACGGGTAGCAGCAAGTACGAGTCGAGAAGAACAGAGTCGAGCATCACCTCAAAAGAGAGCCGCTACCGACGCGAAAAGAGCGAGAAGAAGAGGGGTTGCGTCATATTATGAGCGGTTACCGTCGCTTCATTTTTTTAATTCTCCTTTTCCGCCTCTGACCCAGCTATTGGCTGAGTGGCTTAAACCCACCAAAAATTACCCCAAACTTCTTGGCGCGTGCGCGAATATGTCGAATTTGATATGCACATGGCAATCTTTCGCAGCTTTGGAAGAGAGAAAAAAAAAACTCATCTGCATCTGGTTTTAGTTTTGGCAGCTTGCGATTTCGTTTTTCCATTTGCGTTGAACGTCCTTTACACGCATCACCCATTTGGCGAATGGCGCATGACACAAAAGAGGGCATTTTATGGGGCGCAAATATCCGATCCTTATTTCGAACTCTGGTGGAGGGATTGTCTGGATTGGTTTTTTCTTTCTTTTTAAACTTGATATTACTTTTTTTTTTTTTTCACTTGTCTTGAGAGATCTCTTATCGGGCAGCCGTGGCAGTTCTTGGAATCAAAGGGGGGTTGTTATCACAGGGATTTTATGCAAGATTTCTGGATCTTGACAAGGGAGCTGGAAGGTGGAGGGATCTGAAGCAAGGCAAACTAGGAAAGGGATGGGATGATGGATGATGTATGAAATGGTTGGACAGTGAAAGAGAGGGATGATGGGTGTTGACATCTCAAAGGGCCAAGCTGGATGGATGATAATAATAGGCGAGGCGAGGGCGAGGCGAGGGCAAGGCGAGTTTGGCAGAGGATGAGGCCTTGAGAGAAACATTAAAAAAATACCCTCATGAAAACCATGACAAGAGATGACGGTTAATGCTTTTTTTAACACACCTTTTCTCTCTCTTTTTTCACGCTATTTCACAAAAAAAGAAATGGTTTAGAGATGTCATAAGCTACACAGCGCTGCCCTCTTCCTCCCTTTAGCCATCTATCTAGAACCTTTTTCAAATTAGGTACCTTAGCTCTCAAGGCCAATGAAGAAGAAACATGAACAAAATTTGCCGAAAATGTTTTTTTTCTCTCTCTCGTGTTCACCGCAATGCAGTATCGATGATGCGAATGGCGCTATCGTTGGCCCAACTAACCTAACCTAAGGAAAAGAAGAAAAACGAAAACAAGACTTTTTTCGTCTACCCTAGCTAGGCATGCCTAGGCGTTAAGTGGGACCTATTATACCAAGGGACTCAAACAAGCGGTGCGGCAAAGAGGATCTCGGGACAACGCATAAAGTGTATTCTGCTGTTGTGGGAAGATCAACGATGATGGAGGGGGGATATGTTTATCTTGAAATGGTGAGTTCGTGAGTTAGGTAACCAATGCGAGTTGAATATATGTAATGTTGTGTTACGTAGGTTGTAGTTGATTAACTATATTTGTCTCTTTTTTATATTAAAGCCGCGTTGTGACATTTAGATATTTTGAGATGTGCCGGAGGATTCATGTGGTTTTAATCTATCTGAAAATGTCAGACTGTCAAGAGTGAGAAGGTTTTCGGCTGTGATGTCCCGAGACAATTCATCAGAGTTGTATTCGATACCATGTACGAAGTATGGTGCTTTTTTAGTGTACCAAATTCTGGAGAGGTCCGATATCGTTCTTGATGACGGGATCGATTGATTGATATCACATTTCCATTGTTGATTTGGGGTTGAGGGAATAGATATCAGCAGAGGAGGCCTCACATTTTCTTTGCTATCAATTCGTGATTCAAGATAGTATCCATCCCAAGAAAGGTCCAGACTCTCCAAAACATGGTGGGGAAAACAGATTCATGATGTGTGGTCAAAGCTTCTTTTGAATTTTTGCTTGCATTGGTGGGGTACCTATGGAGTAGTGGGGGGGACGGAGGATCCACAGGAGCCTTCAAGGTTCCCTTTTTTTATGTATATCAATTTCCGAGATTGAGAGTGAATGAAGAGTATCAAAATTTCGGGACTTTTTGAAAGAGGGTTACAATTGAAAAGTTTGAGTGGATGAATTAAAAAGGGACTTTTTATTTTTTTAAATTTTTTTTCTTTGGGTGGTTATATGTAACGTTCGGGGTCGGATTCGCTTCTGGGTTTCAGGGGGTTGTGTGTGTGTGTGGCAGCTTGGCGAGAGACAGAGAGTACTTTTGAAAAGGAAGTTTTTGAGTCCATGACGTGCTCGGATATATGGAAGAGGGGGGGGGGGGGCAGGGGGGAAACAGAAACAAAGTCGTATGTTGTTGTTGTCGTTGCTGCTACCTTGATAACGATCGGATCGACCAATGCTTGAAGTTTCGATGGGATCTGACGATCGGTTTGTTGTCGTTAACGGAATTCCGAGTGTCTTCTCCCCGGTAGAGCCGGAATTTAGCAAGACTTGGGTTCCGTTTAAACAACGACGTCGTAAGGACCGTACATTTGACTTTTTCGAATCCGAACCCGAGCACAACAAGGCATCAACCAACCAACCAGCCAACAACAACAACAACAACAACAACAACAGCCGGTAACCGTTGACTTTTTACTTATCCGGTCGAGAAAAGGAACCACAAATGTCTGTGCTTTTGCATATCGTCGGATAAAGGAGAAAACGGTTGTATTCTTGAGTTGATGTCGCTCTTGATAAGGAATGGAGCACGCCAACAGCCTACCGGGGAAACATAACCCTTGCTCCCCTTTAACCCAACCCTTGTTTTTTTTTCTGTTGGAAATGATGAAGTTCTCGATGATACCCTTTTCTTTCTCTCGGTCTCACTGATGGTAACTCGACGTGTCATTCATACTGTTCGGCCTGTTGAACCCGAGCGAGAGAACATTCATCACGCCGTCGGAGGTTTAGTCGGCAGTAGACTCCGGTAAATTCTCATCATCATATCTTCAATAATCTTCTTATATACCGTCCAAACTCGGTCATTAAATCCGATGTGATTCCGTATCGGCGGTATTCAACAGATCCGGAAGGTCTTTTTGAGTCCCAAATTCCAAATTTTTCTCGACGACATCCACACTTTTACAGCATCCACAGTTTCCCCTGGCGTAAGCGTCCGCCCATCCGTCCGTACGGGTCCCGCCCCGTTTTATCCCATCCCCCTGGTTTCGTTTCAAGATTGATTTTTTTTCCTAAACTTCATGATGATGGATGGTAGCTTCACCGCTTCGTTCCGAAAACGCCGTGAGAGAAAATATTTCCAATGAGAAAAAAAAAAGCCCCAGCCACCTGGATTTGCCAAGGATATTTTTACGGATCTAGGTCCGGTTGGATGTCTTGGGAGAAACATAACGTTATCAAGTACCGAAGAGCGCCACAACAAGAGAAGAAGGGAGGAGGCTGGGAAAGGGTTCGTTCATCTCATCGCTCCTTTTTTTTCTTGACAGTTAGAAAGCTGTCCTGTCTGTGTGTGTGGCTTATTCGCGCTTAGAATTGGCTAATATAAGCGCAGATATTCCGCGAAGTGAAGACGACCCCCACGGCATTGTATGAGCATCACAGGTTGTTGCGGCATAAGATGTTGTGATCATAGTACCTATTGCATCCTTCGGAATCAGGGTCTTCTGTTCCCCCCACGTGCAGTTTCTTAGCATGTGAATGGGAAGACGTAGATATTCCCCCCCCCCCCCCCCCACGCGGGTTGATCATCATCTTCCTTCTTGGGCTTTTGACTTATTGGGGAATCTCTTCAACTCAACATTACCTAGGCATCATGTTTTGGTGACCGACTGAACAAAAGACGCAAGAAATCTGCTCAGTGATCTTGCAAGGGCAAGCGAGTTTGCATCATCCCACACTACAAGGGTGGATGGATGTGAATCTGTACAGTCTTGTGGGGAGAAGGAAGCATGTATGGAACATCCGAACATGCAAGAGAAGAATACCTAGCCCTGTCAACAAACCCACGTTCGGGAACTTATCACAAACAGATACACAGATCATAGATACCTGTCACTTCTTTACCTGAGAAGGAGAAATAGTCCCATCATCCCTCTAGGTATCTGTTCGAGTACCTGCCTTTTCCCGTGATAGATTTCTACTTATGACATTGGAACCGACAAAGCCAAGCAAAGAAGCGATTTTACACTACGGATAGTTTTACAACTACCTAAACCGATCTAGATACATATGTATAAAACGCACAGACAGTTATACCGGAGGATTTTGCCCTACCAACTATTTTCTTCTTCGTGCAATTTTTTCTTCATGTTCGCGTGATCAAGTGCATATGCAGCTTTCTGTACATAAGGCATGAATGTATATCAAATGCCGCAGTTTGCCGAGTTATCCAAGCGCTGAGGTTCTGCATGATGCAGATAATACCTAGGAATCGTAAGGCAGCAAGAAAATGTACCATGTAGGAGGTTGGGTAGCTGAGAAAAGGCAGGGGAGGGTAGGAAGGAAGAGGAAGCTATTCCCTTTTTGAGAGAAAAACGAGCTGATATTTGTTGATGATCTGCCGCAAAGTATGGCGAGGCTGATGGGAGTTAACTAGCGTATGAAGATCATTTGGTCTGGATTGATCATGATCAGTTTTAGTGTATTTGTCGGAAGCGGGCAATTTGTTGGTTGGTTGGTTCGGTAGCTGCGTACGTGTGTATCATGGATCGGTGAGTTGGGAACGGGGAAAGAGCGGGGAGAGCATTCCGGGAGCTACACTAGTAGTATCTCTATGGCTACGGAATACTCCGTATGTTAGCTTAGAAAAGCACAGCCCTATCTATGGGTTGTTGTTAGTTGTTAGTTGATGTTGCTGCTTTTGGATGGTGATCGTACGGTGAGATGGATCATGAGATTTTTGGGTTGCCGAGAAAGAGGGGGTGGATAATGAGCTAGGTATGGAGCATTGGACATGGATTTTTTTGTGTAGTAAATTGATTAGACCACGTGTATCTGTCGCTTCGGTTATGTGGTAAATAAATGAGAGGAGTTCGTTTATTATATACGGGTTACTACTGTTGCAATTGGGCTGCTGATGGGCTGCTTGATGGGCCGCATGAGGGTTGAATCAGGCAGGGGATTTGTTTATATTGAGGTGGGATATGTCTTGGTTGAATCAGGGGGTTTGTTTATATTGAGGTGGGATATGTCTTGGTTGAATCAGGGGGTTTGTTTATATTGAGATGGGATATGTCTTGGTTGAATCAGGGGGTTTGTTTATATTGAGATGGGATATGTCTTGGTATTTTGTGAATAAAAAAATGACAAAAGCTAACCGGGCACCTCCCTTCGGGGGGCTGCCCGGGTACGAAACGCATTCGGTGCGTTTACTCCGTGGGACGGCCGAAAGAATGGGAGGAGGGACGATTCAAACCGGTGACCTCTCTGTTGAGAGGTGGGGGTCTATGCTATCCCCTAGCCCCAGACCATTGGGCTATTGCCCAATGTTTTTTGGTGTCTGGGGGCTTACGGAAGGTAACGCCGGTAAGGTTGTATATTAAGGGCAGTTACGTGGGTGGTGCTGGGAAGGAGGACTCGTAGCTCAACCTCAACCTGCATGCCTGAGGCCAACGCATGTAGTTCAAGCCTCCATGGTTTGAGTTATGGCTATTGAGGGTAGAATTAAGTGAGTATATTATATCAATCACTTCTCGAGGTCCTCGAGGAGATATATAGGTATAGCTACAGATTGGAGCATGGCTTTTTGGTCTCCTCGCTCATTTCTATGTTGATGATTAGTTGGATTCCTACCCATCTTGCGGTGCTATCACACATCTCTAAACCAAATTTTATCCATGCGTTAGTTCGCAAGTATAATATTGGATGTAGTGCCCGTAGCACTTGATGATATCACGAGTTGATGAGTGTGTGTGTCGTACATGCCTGGTCATCTACAAAAACCTCTAAGCAGCCCTCATCATGGAAGAAACAAGAGCTCCAAAACTAGAATATCCAAAAATCTGTTCCTCGATATTAAACTCATCATATCGCGGCTTGTGTTTTCTGTCTCCATCGCCGCCCCTGGCAAACAAAACCAATCTCACCCAGCAACCACACTCGTGGAGGCTCGACTACGTGTTTATTGCTCGATCCCAAGCTTTGGATTCGTATCTTGGATGAGAATTCTCCATGGAAAGCTCCTGATCCGTTCAACACAGCTTATTGTCAACCCCTAACAACATCTTGAAGCCCAAAAAGCTATGCACTCACATCCCATCAGCACTTAAACAGAGACCCCATTGCAAAATCCCAAGGAACGACAAACTCATGCCACCACAATCAAGTTTGGAGATCTAAATCCAGCCCAGAACGTTTCCATCTCTTACTAATACTTATCCTGACACACACCTCAACCATACTCAAGTCTATGGCTTCGCCCCCAACAGAGTCACCAACACCGTCACACACATACATACACTCCTCACACACACAACTCAAACTCAGTCTCCCAAACTCCCGAGTACTGTCATTCCCATCCAAACACACCACTCAAACCCCATACAAAACGCCCCCTTCAAAAAGTAAACAGACTGCATCACCTTTACCTACATACGGAACACCATCCCAGTCTGCACAAAATCCTCAACACCACTCTCATGTTAATGAAAACACACGTCCATAGATTCACAGACCAGCCCTTATCCTCGGAATAAATAGTTTGTACCACCTCCGTCATCCAAGCCACCACATTCGAGTGACACATGTAAACAATCCGTATGTAATCCGCAGACAGAAACGCATTCCCCCTAACCCACCTCCTCCCCGTACTCTGTACAACCAGCAAGTGCCTCCTTGATATCCTCAACTTCGGGCAACCAACCCATAAGCACCCCAACACAGATTTAGACGTCCTGCCTTGTAATACTTTTCCAATGAGCAGTAGATATGAACTCAACCTTCAATCCGGCAATTCACATCCCTCAGATATAAACACAGCCCTCCCTAAAGCGGCCGCACCTAACCACGGCCTTACATTCCCAAATCGGTACATATTCCTCCCCTCCAATCATCCTCTAAGTTAAGCTCCAGCCCCTCCGACCGAACGGCTCAAAACATTCCGTAGGGGAAAATAGTGTTAAATATAATGCATCCCCGCGGCACCGAACGTAACGGGCCACAAAGATCCAAACCAACCCAACGCTTCTAAACCCACGTTATCGACGTTGGGGGCTGTCGAGATGAGGCACAGCAGGAGAGCGAAGGTCCAGTCCAACTCTTTGCTCATCTTCATCAAGTCAAGGTGATACTCAAACATTTTCATAGTAGAGCTCAAGTAAAAGACAAAACACAACAAACACATAACTGGAATATATATTTGTGTTTCTCATTCAAAGACCCAGTAATAATAACCAAGCCCACTCTCAGGCAAAGAAATTGTTTTTCTTCACAGCAACTTTGCTTTCTTTGCTCTCTCCCCATTCATCAGGACCAAAAAAAGGAAGAGATATAACTTTCAATATCTCAAGAAAAAAATATTTGTTTTAACGCTCATCAAAAAAAGAGTTGATACCCCATATCCAAAAAGGGAAAATCATCAAGAAGAAAAAAGAACAAAAGAAAAGTTTTCACCCATCCAAAATCCAAATCCAAAAAAAAGTTCCTATGCCCAAAAAGAATAGAATAAAATAACCAAAAAACATTATATCCCAAAATAATAACTCGCTTTCATAAAAAAAGAGAACCTTTCCATCTCTTCCATCATAGAAGACGTGACGTTTGTGGTCCGGCGTAAAGAAGGGAGGGGGGTATCTGACAATAAACAAAACAAAGACTTGAGATATCAAGTACTCAAAAATCATTGCGTAGCGTGTTCATCACCAAATGGACTTTTCCCTCTTGCCCCAGATGGAATGCTTGAATCCCTCTGTGACGCCCTCCTTGTTGCCTCCTCAATAACGGCGCTCAAGTTTGCACTGCTAATGGTGCTGCTGTTGTTCGACTGCGAGGTTTTGGGTGGGTCAGCGAATGGTCCCATATCAACCGACGGAGAATCGACAATGATGGTGGCGGCAGTAGAGTCCCTGATCGTCGATCCGGATACAGTGTTAACGGGCGATGTGTCTTCATCTGAAGCCTTCGGGTTAAACCTGGTGTTGTTAAGCTTCTTGACGCTTCCTACACGAACGACCATGGCACGAGCGGGTGTTGCTGTATGAGTTTGGGCATTGTTGAGGAAGGTCGAGCCCACGCTAAAAGTGCTGTTTGCAGGGCTTGGTGGCCGGACGGTAGCATACTTCTCGTAATCGACGGTAGGAACGGGAGGGGTGTGAGTGCCGGTCGAGGAATTAGAGTTGGCCGACCTCACGCTGACCATGGCTGGCTTAGCCCGCATACCAGTCTGAGCGGGAGCAACAACGACAGCGCTCTTTCCGTAGATGGTGGATGCCACGCTGGATCTCGGTGCGTATGAAGTACGAGCATAAGAGGTACGGTCGGTGTTGTAAGAAAGTCCAGAGTAGGTCGAATCACGAAGGTCGCCTGGAACGAAGAAGTGCTGGTCCTCGGTGCTGTTCGGGGTGCCAGCCGGCGACAGGCCAGCTGGAAGAGGAGGAACGGGAGGAACAAGAACACTGGGAGCTGCGGTTGCTCTGTTGGTGACTCCAGGGATGTAGGCGATTTGAATGATATTGGAGGCACGAGTGAGAACGGTGGAAGCGATTGAGCCAACGGTATGGGTCGAGGCGCGGTAATCCCGACGCTGAGCAAAGCTCTTCTCGCCGCCATCAAACTGGTCGCTACTATCTTCCCATGGTTCCTGGATGATTGGTTGCCGTTTTGTCCGAATACAGAACCTCCATACCAAGAAGGTGACGAGTGCGATCACAACGATACCGCCAACAACTCCTCCGGCAATGGCCCCAACGTTGGTGTTCGACCCGTCCTTAGGAAGTTTAATGATAGGGGCGCAGATGGATTTGGCGCATTCCTGGCAGCTGGTTGGGTAGATAAACTGGCACTCTGTTTTTCCAGTCACGCAGGGCGGGCAAGAGAGTTCAACTGATTCGTCGCATTTGGCGCAAGTGGTTTGCTCCTGTCGCTTCCAGAAGGCGAAGCCTGCGTTTTCCATAACACCGACTGGCGAATAATCCATTTTGCTGCCGTGGTGTGTTGAGTGTGAGATATGTAGGTGTTCCTGGATGTTGTTGACTGTGTCGTGTCGTGTCGATCTTCAGACCTGCCCGCGTCGATCAATTCGTCAATGGATATCACAGAGAAAATTGGTTGCAATTCCAAGCGAATGGATTGCTGATGAGGGATTTTGTGCGTTTTGTTGATTTGTTGATATATAAGTAGAAACGAAGGAGTCGTCGTGTCCGTCTCAGGAAACGAGTGACTGAGAGGCTAGCTCGTGATAGAGAGAAAACAAGGAAGAGAAAAAGAACGGAAAGCGATCGCGATCAAATCGAAAAAAAAGGGAGAATAATATTCAAAATCTCATCAAAAAGCATTTGATGAAATTCACAACAAGTCGCTGCAAACTCAATGTCAAAAAGTTGACGACGACGTGAGCAACGAGCGACGACGATGTGATGGGATGAGTGGAGAGAGAGGACCTGAAGGCAAGATTGAGTGGGCTGGGATTGACTTTGAGAGAATGGCCATGGGCCTGGCCGGTCTCATTCACAGACCTGGAAGGTCCCTCTCATTCAATTTGCGGAAGGGGCCAGTAAGGAGGGCAGAGCCACATTCAGGAAGGAGCACCCATGGTCCTTCGGCGCCCCGCAGCTGTTTAGCGAAACATATTGGATGGCCAAGAAGACCGTTGATTCGCTGGAACATCAAGGTCTGGGACTCCTCCACTGTGGCACGGAGCATGCGCGGCACGTCTTTTTGGCAACTTTTTGAAAAGTGTTTCCCCTCTTTTATTTGGGATAAAATTGTATTTTGTAAATAATATAAAATCTGGCAAATGCATCATCATCATCAATTCAATCAATCATATTTCTCGATTTCAAAATCTCTGTCCAAGGTCGGTGTCTAGGGTAGGAATATGTCCTGTTTCGCATGAATTCGCCTTTCAATTGGATGCAACCAGAGAAGAGCCGGATGGGACGATGGGGGAAGTGAGAATCTGCCCTGGTTCCATTTCGATCCGACCAATAAAAGGCCGCTGACCAAGACCAGGGATGGCAAGGCCAAGTTCTACGTTCCCCCCTCGGGACGATCTTGTTCGACCCCGCCAATATGATCACGACAAAATCCCGAAAAGACGTTTGGAGGTGACGCCATGAGGTTCCTTTCTTTTTCGTGTCATGGAATTCGTATGGGGGTCACGACGTTTTTTTCAAGATTTTTGAGACGGGACGCGCTGCCTCCCTGCCTGCAGTTGCGCGTATGCAACCTGTGTGCGTGAGCTAATGCCACCTGTGCCAATCCTGCGTTGACTTGGCGAGCTGACGGGAGCTGATTAATTTAGGACACGAGAAAAACATTTCTTGCTGTCTTGCTCACTCTTTTCCGTGTGGCGCAATCCATCCAGCACCGTCTGGGGATTGTCCCGTATATCCTCCGAGACGGACCTCTTTCTCCAGGTTCCGCATGTTTCTCCGTGACTGATACTGATAAGGCTCGAAGCTGAAGTTGAGATGCCGGGATGCAGTTGTCTCATGAAACCACCAAGCTGTGGCCACCCGGGTCCGCCGAGAGACGACGAGCTTTCACCTACAATCCACTGACCTAGCACGCATGGGCGGTCCTTCGTATTCCATAAAGTTGAAATCATCAAACAAAAATGACGGGTCGTTGGCGATAACACTGGATGACATTCTCACCTTTAGGCTATAATGGAGCAGTCGGGTTGATGTTTGCACATGAGTTGAAAAGTTTCACAAGCTGGCAGAGGGACGGACCATCCCCTGAGCCACATGCTTCCATCCCAAGTTGTTCGAAGAAAATGGGCCCGCCGATGGGAACGTGCTTATCGTTGATGCAGGAACCCCCAATTCTGCATGCAGCATTGAAAATTGAGTTTACTGGTGTCCCAGACCAAAGTTCGACTGGTAAGAAGCAGAGAGGCTGCACGAGTCAAAAAAGGAGAGGAAGTTGGGATGCGATGAGAACCCTTATTTTCAGGAAGGACAAGGAGATATAAAACCGACGACCGCCCGAGCTCGGGAAAAAGGTCTGAATTTTATGGTGTCACAAGATATTGTATCGACCGAGAAACACTCTACGATATTCGATAGGGCTGCACATACTCCGTACGGATATTATCAACGCACGTTTCTCGGTTTCTCCAAGCCTCGGACCGTAAAGCCTCCACATTGTTCTTGATTCCCAAAGGATTGTTGGAGAGGAGCAAAGTGGCTGCATAACCCCGCGCGCCTGTGTCCATATGTCCAGATATAGTGGGCGCTAAGAAGAAAAGGTTGAGATGATTCGAGGGGTAAATTTCCGAAGCATTGTTGTTTGCGAGAGGGATCGGACCCGAGAGAGCTTGGAGCGCTTAGAAGGACACGGATCTGTACTCGAGTTGGAACTAGTGTAGATTCAGATCGATCCAAAGAAGTTCTAGAAGCCCGAACAATTCCCAAGAAGGCGGACGGAACCGTCTCAGGTATTTGTTGTGATGCTCGAAACAAAACATTTCTCAATCTCATGGTCCAATTAATGGAGACCTCGAAAAGGCGGCCGCGATGGCACACCGGGAACGGGTCATCGCCGGGAGACCAAAGGAGACCCAGATGTGTTGATGTTGCACAGAGGCGTTTGAACTGTGTATGAAAATCTCCTGAGAACTGCAGGACCAACACCACAATCTCGTCCATGCAGCCAAGGGAAAAGAGTAACAGAGGATTGGAGGGAACCCGCACGAGGCTGGCTCAACCAAACATCTTTCCGAAAACCGAGGACAAGCCAGGTTTCCCCATTTGGTCACTTGGTGAAGGTGACGATGCAGCAGATAGTGTGATGGTGTACGCAGTAAGAGCTCAGCCTCACATATGAGCGGTTTTTGTTTACACTGTGCAAGTTGGCACGGATTGGTCGTCTGCCGGCCCTAGTTTTTTTCTATTTTTGCTTTTTAGATCGAAAAGATCCGAGTGTCTCTTGGAGAATCCGTTCGTAAAAGCGGAGTTGATCGTCCAAGAACCACACCAAAAGCTTCTTTTTCAACCCCTTTCTCGTTTTGACGTTGATGCAACAATCCATATGATGATAAAAATGTGGCGGAAGACGAATCGACGGGCTACTGTCGTATTGCATGATGTAGCGATACCAGGTTGGTTCCCATATTGTCGAGTTGGGCACTGTACGCAGGCAGCCATACACAACATCTCGTGTGCGAGTTCAGCTGCAATAAGCTGCTCAAGCTATCCGAGATGTAATGATGCCAGCTGTCTGTCTGGCAACAAAATCCGAGCTTTGCTGATGAAGTGGTTTTGTGAGTGATGAGACGGAGACGGCCGGGATTGGGTTCCAGAATCCATATGGGATTGGGTGGATGGATGAAAAGGGCGGGTGACTGTTTCGGGCGCGCTCTCCCTTTCGTGTCTCAAAAAGAAACGTCCGTCTTTATGCTCGATCAAAACCTACCTGGTGCAGAAAGAAATGATGGAATCTCGTTGCCATATATTCTATAGATTGGTGATGGATACTTCAAATAAAATAGAAATAAAAAAATAAAAAAAAAGTTAGACCCTGGAAATCTAAGAATCCCAAATGGAACGTTTTAGGAGCGCGCTAAGGATGCCGACCAACGCACAGTACCCGCCGCTGCGGTCCAGACTGTGCACATGCCCACCAAAGAATTTGAAGATTTTAGGAAACACTGCCCAGGTCGCCATGGAAACTCAAAATTTTCCAAAGAGGATACTCTCTGTATCTGGAGAAAACAAATCCAAGTTGAAGAGGAAAAAAACAATGCAGCGGATCGGCATGAAACACTCTTGAAAAAAGAAAAAGCATAATGAAATGATGAAATTCACAAGGGGTCGTCTTGACAGATGCTTGGCACCCTTCCCGATCAGGGGGGAAAGGGTCTGGCAGTTGGCAAAGAGCAAAAACTGGGAGTCGATTGACGTCGGTCAGGCTGTTGGGTGGACAGTGGACTGGGTTGGTCCCAAGAGCGAGTGGCTCGCAGTCGCGGCCATCCCTGGGCTAGCAAACCTGAAAGAAGGCGGTGGAGAAGGTTTCTCGCACATCCCTGTCGCTCAGCCACAAGGCCGCTCGCCAACTTCATAATAGAGGACGGGGGTGCCATCTCTCCTGAGCTGCCCTGTCGTCCCAGCCGGAGTGCTGAAACCAAGTTTTTTTAACGAACATACATTTTTCCTACCTAATTCTTCTTCTTTCAAAAACCTACGCCATCGCCTCCCATATCACCTGCATCACTTGTTGTGAAAGGGTCTTTTTTTAGACGTCCTTTGTTTCCCTTTTTTCTCGTCAAAGTTGTTGAGGAGTAGTTCTCGGCAGCTGAACAAGATCGGGAAACCAGGAAAACAAGCAGCATCCACTACAAAGTCGCAACGGGCAACGCAACACAGGCCAACGCTACGCAACTGACGTCGACTCCTTTTCCCCCACCCCCCTTTCCCTCTTTTTTTTTTTGACCGACTTGCCTCTTTTTGTTTTGCAAAGAAAAGAAGGCAAGAACAAAAACATATTCACCAATTCCCCTAGGAAAACACAAACGATTTTGTGATAAATTTGGTTGGGTGTTCATTTAGCTGCCTTAGCAAGTCACCTTCAAAATCATGGCTTACCAGGGCGGTGGAGGCAGGGGAGATGGCTATGATGGCCATCAACTGCAAGATCTCAATGCACCACACGGTCAAGTAAGTTTTGACTTTCTGGGCACATCCAAACCTTATTTTTATGCTCATTGAATAAAACCAATCTAACCACTATTTCCCCCTCTCCAGCAAGGCGACCGTGACGATGATGTTCAAGCTTCGCTCCTCAACCAGAATGCACCCTACGACCAGGATCGCCTCGGCGCTGGTACTCCCCCAGTTCGCCCAGTTTCCGCATATAGTTTGACAGAGTCCTACACACCGAATGCTTCTACTACGAGAGTTGGCATCGGTATGAATCCAACCCCTCCTCCAGGAGGTGGTCAATATGGCGGTGGACTAGGCGCTGGCGGACCAGGCTACTACCCCCAAGGTGGGAGCGAGTATGGCGCCGACCCATCATATAGAATGTCATCAGTCGATGCCGACGAGGGCTGGCTTCGACGACAGAACCCAACCGCCGCTCCTTCTGGCGGCGGCTTGAAGCGTTATGCTACCAGAAAGGTCAAGCTCGTCCAAGGTTCCGTTCTCAGTATCGATTACCCTGTTCCCAGCGCCATCAGAAATGCCGTTCAGCCGCAGTACAGAGATGTCGAGGGCAACAATGAAGAGTTCTTGAAGATGCGCTACACTGCGGCCACTTGCGACCCTAACGATTTCACCCTCAAGAACGGTTACGACCTGCGTCCCCGCATGTACAACCGCCACACCGAACTCCTTATTGCCATCACATACTACAACGAAGACAAGGTTTTGGTTGCCAGAACGCTTCACGGTGTTATGCAAAACATCCGAGATATAGTAAATCTCAAAAAGTCGTCTTTCTGGAACAAGGGCGGCCCGGCATGGCAAAAGATTGTTGTCTGCTTGGTTTTTGACGGTATCGACAAGACAGACAAGAACGTGCTCGATGTGCTGGCTACAATCGGTGTTTTCCAGGATGGTGTAGTCAAGAAGGACGTTGACGGCAACCAGACCGTTGCCCACATCTTCGAATACACCACCCAGCTTTCGGTTACTCCAAGCCAGCAGCTCATCCGGCCCACCGATGACGGGCCGTCAACTCTCCCTCCGGTGCAATTTATCTTTTGTCTGAAGCAGAATAACAGCAAAAAGATTAACTCGCATCGTTGGCTCTTCAACGCCTTCGGCCGCATCCTCAACCCAGAAGTCTGCATCCTGCTCGATGCTGGTACCAAGCCCAGTCCCAAGTCTCTCCTAGCGCTCTGGGAGGGTTTCTACAACGACAAGGATCTCGGCGGTGCTTGCGGTGAAATTCACGCAATGTTGGGCAAGGGCGGCAAGAAGCTGCTCAACCCGTTGGTCGCCGTCCAGAACTTCGAGTACAAGATCTCCAACATTCTCGACAAGCCACTGGAGAGTGCTTTCGGTTACGTCAGTGTGTTGCCCGGTGCCTTCTCTGCCTACAGATTCAGAGCTATTATGGGCAGGCCGCTCGAGCAGTATTTCCACGGTGATCATACCTTGTCTGCCATTCTGGGCAAGAAGGGTATTGAGGGTATGAATATCTTCAAGAAGAACATGTTCTTGGCCGAAGATCGTATTTTGTGTTTCGAGCTTGTCGCCAAGGCCGGCCAGAAGTGGCATTTGAGCTACATCAAGGCTGCCAAGGGTGAAACTGATGTGCCCGAAGGTGCTCCCGAATTCATCTCGCAGCGTCGTCGTTGGCTCAACGGTTCGTTCGCTGCCAGTTTGTACTCGCTGATGCATTTCGGTCGCATGTACAAGTCCGGTCACAACATTCTGCGCATGTTCTTCTTCCACATCCAACTCATCTACAACATTCTCAATCTCATCTTCACCTGGTTCTCTCTCTCGTCTTACTGGCTCACAACCTCAGTCATCATGGATCTCGTCGGCACCCCGGTTCCTGCTTCCAACTCGTCCTCTGAACACCACGCCTGGCCCTTTGGTGATACGGCAACCCCCATTATCAATGCGGTTCTGAAGTATCTCTACTTGGCATTCGTCATTCTTCAGTTTATTTTGGCCTTGGGTAACAGACCTAAAGGTTCCAAGTGGACATATATCACTTCGTACATTCTCTTCGGCATGATTCAGGCTTACATCATTGTTCTCTCGGTTTACCTCGTCGTGCAGGCGTTCCAGATACCCATCAGCGAGCAGATCAAGTTGGACACGGCAGAAAACGCTATGGAGTCCTTGTTCGGCGGCACAGGAGCAGCAGGAGTTATTCTTGTGGCCCTGATTACCATTTATGGTCTCTACTTCTTGGCCTCCTTCATGTACCTGGACCCATGGCACATGTTCCACTCCTTCCCCTACTATATGCTTCTCATGTCTACCTACATCAACATTCTCATGGTCTACTCCTTCAACAACTGGCACGATGTGTCTTGGGGTACCAAGGGTTCAGACAAGAACGACGCTCTCCCATCTGCTCAGGTCACCAAGGGCGAGAAGAACGAAGTGGTCGTTGAAGAAATTGTCAAGGAGCAGGAGGATATCGATCAGATGTTTGAGCAGACTGTAAGGAGAGCTCTGGCTCCCTTCAACGAGGAGGAGAAGCCCGAGGCCAAGGATCTCGAGGATTCGTACAAGTCCTTCAGAACTTTCCTGGTCGTTTTGTGGTTGTTCAGCAACTGCGCCCTTGCTGTGATTATTACCAGCGACAACTTTAACTCTTTCGGCATCGGAGTAAGTTTCAACATGTATAGTTTTAACCCTGAATTATCAAAATGCTGACCAGTTTTTTCTAGCAAACCGCTACCGCCAGAACTGCTTGGTTCTTCAAGTTCCTCCTGTTCGCGACTGCTGGTCTGTCGATTGTCCGCTTCATCGGTTTCCTGTGGTTCATAGGCAGGACCGGTATCATGTGCTGCTTCGCCCGGCGTTAAGTGTGACTTGTTAGGGTTGCATGGGTGGGTTTTGTTCTGTGTTGTGGTTTTTTTTTTCACGGAATATTCTGTATATCAACCGTGCTCTCTCCCGAGTTCGTGGCGGTTTTCCACAGCTGGGCAGGGAAAGGAGAGGAAGGGTTTCACGACGAACAAAAAAGCGGAGATAACTTACTATGGGATATAAACGGCGGGATAAAGGGTGGTGATGGTCGGATGGAGGTTTTTGACAAGCAATTAACAAATACAGCTGGTTTGGGATCTCTTTTTGTCAGCTTTTTTTTCTTTTTTCTTTATCACTTTTTAACTTGGTTTGAAAATGTTGCACGCGCGTCTGTGTGGTTGAGGATTTGAAAAAAAGAAAGAATTATTTTGTTACATTTTTTTATAAGTTGAGCAAATGGCATTGCTGGAGGCGTATATTTGATGCTGTTTTATTTTTTAGACGGCATATATATAAAAGTAATTTTACCCTGACGTTCCTTGATGAATGAGATGAAACACATCTCATTCTAGATTCTAGAATCCCAATACGAAACTCAAGATCCGAAAGGTCCGGCCATTGTTGGAGGGGTGGGAAAGTGGGAACCCCGCTTTCACGCGCTCGCATCCCGCACAACGGCCTGACGAGGCGGTGCCCCGCAATGACCAAAGCGAGCAGGTCTGTCTGCGAAATGTCGTGTGGTAGCGTTATCTACGGTACGGAATAGATACGCGTGATAGGCAGACCAACGTAGAAAACCTCCCTGGCACTTGTTGAGCCTAAACTTTTCACTTTAACCTTGGTCAAAACGTCTTTTTGAGACAGCGGACCTGTTTCCCATTTTCACTTTTTTCCCCACACTTGCGGTTTCTATAATAAAACCTAAGAAGTTACCTTTGACGCAACTTTGTTACTTTGCCCAAAAACACGAACCGCGACCCCTCCTCCTCCAACTCCATCCTCGATACCTTTTTTCTTGCGCGACGACGAACGACCCACGGTCGGTAAACACAAGACAAGATGCTCAAGATATGGTCTATGGTATGCATGCAAACCACCGGATGAAGAGGCAGACGGGTTGCGCAAGGTACTGATACTCGGGGACAAACAGAAAAAAGAACAGCAAAAGGCTGAGAATGAAGGAGCTGCAGCTGGAAAGAAGAAGAAGGTGACTGCGGCGCAACTACGAGTGCAGAAGGGTATGCTTTTATACAAAACATTCCCTCTACTTATCTTACCTGACATGCATCTAACCATGTGCCACTTACTTTTTCAGATCTCTCTGAACTCTCCCTCGGCCTGACCATGCGCACCGAGTTCCCCGACCCCGACGATATTCTCAGCTTCATTCTCTACATTACGCCCGATGAGGGCATGTACAATGGTGGAAGATTCAGCTTCAGCTTCAACATCCCGCCCAGTTTCCCGCACGAGCCGCCCAAGGTACTATGCCGCGAGAAGATTTACCACCCCAATATTGATCTCGAGGGAAAAGTGTGCCTCAATATTTTGAGGGAGGACTGGAAGCCGGTGCTGAACCTCAACGCCGTTATTGTCGGGTTGCAGTTCTTGTTCCTGGAGCCCAACGCGAGCGACCCCCTGAATAAGGAGGCTGCTGAAGACCTGAGGGCGAATCGTGAGGGTTTCAAGCGGAATGTCAAGATCGCCATGTCGGGCGGGGCGGTGAGGGGCGAGGTGTATGAGAGGGTTCTCATTTAGGCAATGGGAGTCCCTGGTGGCCAACGAGGAGTACCAGGAGGAGGAAGAGGAGGGTATTCCGGGTGGTAGGGGTGACGGACACTTGAATTCGGAAACAAAACTTGATATTCGAAGCATGCATCGGACATATGAATGGATTGGGAGGAAGGGATTAATGACCTGGCGTTCTTGATACATGATGATTACAACGCAGAAATAAAAAAAGGATAACTGTGACTCTTTCGTCTACCGGTACCTTCTCCGATGCTCGTGATGATGTCTTCCGGTCCGGCTCCCGATATTTGATACAACTCCACATTGACAACGCCCCATTTGGACCCAAGTCCTTGTGCCAAGAATTCATGTTGTCCGTGTTCCGGCAGGACACGGCAGCAAGATGAGGACCGCATGGCAATCCACGGGCCGGTCCCAGGAGACACGGAGGATGATCTGGATGGCGGGTGACTCGATGGCTCCGATTTTAGCTGTCTACGTGGTGCCCGTCGAATACCGTCTCTCCCGGTGAGGACCACTGAAGGGATCCGCTGAGGGCCAAGAAAGTTAAGGAACAGCCCGACGTGCCCGCTCTCGCACCTGCACAGCTTCTCAATGCTACAGAAATGCTTGGATCCAAGCTCGAGACGTGGTGGCTGCCCCGCCATATCCTGGTCGGCCCCAGATTCACCCACCACAAACGAGCCAATCATAGACGGTCAATTCCCCACCGCCAGCACGCCAGTTTCCCCCGAAGTCGGTGAGGAGCTAGCAACAGATGGGACATGTTCGGCAGGGAAACTCGAAAATAAAAAAACTCTGACTCGTAGGAGCTCCGGTGACTGGTCCCCTGTTAACAGCAAATTGAAGAGCATCCGGTTCACGGTTGTTGTTTAGCATTTAACCTCTTTAAATTCCCACAACTCCTGATCCAGAACTTTTCCCTCTTTCATTAAACTCCCCAACTCTCACAAACCAACCAACCTTTTCCCTCCTTTTCACACATCGACCATTCAAAATGTCGGCCTCAAGAACCTTTTCCAAGGCTCTCCGCAGCCCAATGGCTCGCCAATTGGTGACCCCCGCTGTTCAGAGACGCACCTTTGTTGCCGCCGCCGGCCTCGTTCGTGCTTCTGCCGTTGCTTCTGCCCGGTCTGCTCCTGTCGCCAGACAGCAGACTCGTGGTGTCAAGACCATTGACTTTGCCGGCTCCAAGGAGGACGTTTACGAGCGTGCCGACTGGCCCATTGAGAAGCTCCAGGTGAGTCACATTTTTTTTTTAGAGCCAATTGGGTAAATTTAAAGCTAACGACAACGTTCTTTCTGCAGGAGTACTTCAAGAACGACACCCTTGCCCTCATCGGCTACGGCTCCCAGGGTCACGGCCAGGGTCTCAACCTCCGTGACAACGGCCTCAACGTCATCATTGGTGTGCGCAAGGATGGCAAGTCCTGGAAGGACGCCATCCAGGACGGCTGGGTTCCCGGCAAGAACCTCTTCGAGGTCGATGAGGCCATTTCTAAGGGTACCATCATCATGAACCTCCTCTCCGACGCTGCTCAGTCCGAGACTTGGCCCGCCATCAAGCCCCAGATTACCAAGGGCAAGGTATGCCCCCTGCCACTACTACCCCACATTTGACGTCTGTCGTCATGATGCTGACATGGATCCCCCCAGACTCTCTACTTCTCCCACGGTTTCTCCCCTGTCTTCAAGGACCTCACCAAGGTTGAGGTTCCCACCGACGTCGATGTTATTCTCTGCGCCCCCAAGGGCTCCGGCCGCACCGTCCGCTCCCTCTTCAAGGAGGGCCGCGGCATCAACTCCTCCTTCGCCGTCTACCAAGACGTGACCGGCCACGCCAAGGAGAAGGCCATCGCCATGGGTGTCGCCATCGGCTCCGGCTACCTCTACGAGACCACCTTCGAGAAGGAGGTCATGTCTGATCTCTACGGCGAGCGCGGCTGCCTCATGGGCGGTATTCACGGCATGTTCCTCGCCCAGTACGAGGTTCTCCGTGAGCGCGGCCACAGCCCCAGCGAGGCCTTCAACGAGACCGTTGAGGAGGCTACTCAGTCCCTCTACCCCCTCATTGGCAAGTACGGCATGGACTGGATGTTCGACGCCTGCTCCACCACTGCCCGCCGTGGTGCCATTGACTGGACCCCCAAGTTCAAGGATGCCCTCAAGCCCGTTTTCAACGATCTCTACAACTCTGTCGTCACCGGCCAGGAGACCAAGCGCTCTCTCGAGTATAACTCTCAGCCCGACTACCGTGAGAAGTACGAGAAGGAGCTCGAGGAGATCCGCAACCTTGAGATCTGGCAAGCCGGCAAGGCCGTCCGTGCCCTCCGCCCCGAGAACCAGTAAATTTCTTGACGGTTCTTTTTTGATGGTTTGAAATTTTTACGCTTGCTCGGGAAACAAAAAAAAAACATTTTTTGATACCACTGGGTTTTTAAATGGGATAAAGGTTTTGGTTGGTTTCGGGTTGGTTGCACACACAAAAAGAACTGACTGGAACCAGTCCTATGGGGGACGCGGGAAAAACAAAACACCGGGGGTATCAAAAGTCCTGAGGACCATTTTTTTTTTCTTTTTTTCTTTTTTCTTTTTTTTTTAATTCTTGTTTTATTTGCGGCATTTGCCTTGCTTTCAGGGTGTTTTTCAGCTTGCACCCTTTTTGTACATATACCTTAGGCTGATGAATGATGATTGTTTTGGCGATGAATTTTGTCTCATGTGATTTTTACTATGTATTTGTTTACATTTCCCCTTACACTGCATTTGTGTTGCCATGGCAGTTGTATTGTTGTCGATCTCTCAAAACTGGTGTATCTTTTGTGCCGCTGTTCCTCAATTTATTTGTGTTCCTCACTTTATCCCTTTCCCTCACACAGCCACCTTGAAGTCCTCTTCATTTATTTTCATATCAACACAACTACTAACACTTTAATCATTTAAAGTTGGTTGGTGTGGTTTGAAAAATAGAGTATAGCATTTTCTTCAAAATCCTAGAACTCGATGCCCAAATACCTTTTTCTTTGATGAGTTCGAGTTTTTAAACCAATTGTTTAGCCCAAGCTCGTGAAAATAATTTTGTTTATAGTATCGTTATAGATGTCGAGTTAAGAAATATGAAGTTTTTAGTTGAAGTATCACGCCAACCAAACCGGTATTCTTGTATATAATGTTCTGTTCATCCTCATATTCCATTCATTCCTTTGTCTCCTTCTTTTCGTCCTCACCAAAAAGTTTAGCCAACCCTTCAACACTTATATTTCCCCCACTAAAAATAATACCCAAATCCCACCCCTTTTCCCCTGATTCCCCCTCAACCATTTTTCTGAAGTCTTCATTATATAAAGCCACCGCCAAAGGTACAACAGCGCTTGGTTCAACCACAATTTTCATTCTTTCAAGGACTAGTTTTAGTGCAGATTTGATTTGATTCTCGGTTACGGAGTAGATACCGTCTACTAGTTTTCGATGGTAGATGATTTCCCAGTTTAGTTTGCCTACGGGGGTTCGAAGACCGTCTGCTATTGTGAGGGATTTTACGGTGGTTATGCGGTCGCCTGTGGGGGAGTAGAACGCCTGAAAAGCGTCGTTTGCTCCTTGGAAAGAGGGTTCGGAGCCGTAGACTTTTGTGGGAGTGGTGGAACAGGTTAGTGCTGTGCCGGAGAGGAGACCGCCTCCGCCTAGGGGGGTTATTATTGCGTTTAGGATGGAAGATTGAGAGGAGGGAGGGGTTGTTTGGGAGAGAAGTTCGAGGGAGGCGGTTCCTTGGCCGGCTATTATGTCTGGGTGGTCGTAAGGGGGGATGAGGGTTGAGGAAGTTAGGGATTGGATTTTGGAGGTGAGGGCTTCGCGCTCGGAAGAGGTGGGACCGGAGAAGTGGATGGAGATTAAAGAGGGGTGGTGCGATTGAGTGGCGGAGATTTTTAGGGGGGAGGAGATGGTGGGCATTATTATGTAGGAGGGGAGGAGGGAGGTTGAGGATGCTAGGGCGAGGGCGGAGGCGTGGTTGCCTTGAGATTTGTTAGATATGTATGATATGATAGGTTTGGCGAGTATGTAGTTACCAGAGCTATGAGTGATTACACCCTTTGATTTAATTTCTTCCCAGTTTGATTGTTGTTTAAGACGCTCAATGGCGTGAAAGGCTCCTCTGGCTTTGAACGCGCCGATCTTTTGAAAGTTTTCGCATTTGAAGTGAAGGCGAAGGATTGGTTTTGCTGGGGGTTGGGATTCCCATTTTGTTCCGAGGAGTTCGGAAGGGAGTTGAGGGGTTGAGGCTATAAGGTCGACGGTTTTGCTTGTTAGGACGGGGGTTTCGTGGATGTAGGGTTTTATGAGACTGTGAGCTGCTTCTACGGAGGCGCGGGTGAGTTGGGGTTCAGTGGACATGATGATGGTTGATGTGTGTGAAATTGGCGTGAATGGGAGGAATAAAGGGAAAAAGGAAAAGGTGTGAATGAAGATAGGATATAATGAGTGAGTGTCGATGAGATGAGGTTGATGTTAAGTGAAAGGCGCTTCTCCACATTTACCAAGTTAGGAAGGTTGAAGATGTCTTGGAGTGAGGGGGACCGATAACGGAGGATAAGCATCAAGATATTTCACCACTTTTGAGTCAAGTGATCTTACATTTATATATTTTTTTACATTTCATTCAAAATGATGAAATACGGAACGTAAGAAAGCATAAATGAACTGAAAAACAAAGGTTCAGAATTGAAAATGAAAATGTCGGTGATGTGAGTGGTGAAAAAATGGTATAAGTGGGAATACCCACATAAATGACGGAGACGAAAACATCAGAAACTGAACTTAACGGGCCATAATGACCACAACGGATAACCGTTTCACCCCCGAAAAACGGCCGGAATAGATCCGGCCGTTTTGACGGACAAGACGGCGCCATTGACGGTCCACAAGACCATCGGCCGGTTGAGGCCGGTTAAGGCCGGACAATTGTGGACCACTTTATCAATCCATTACCACACTACTCTCCATCACCATGCAAGCGTGACGACAATCCTCACCGACAGACGGACATCTCTCACGGTGTATCTTTATCAGCTATCATCATCATGGTAACCGTCGACATGACATGCATGTGTATACGACTTTATATGGAACATGACCTCTCGAGTAAAATTATATAGAAGATATTCATTTTAACAGATAACATTAACAATGTCTTCTTTCACTTCTTTGTCGACGACGGGATGCCGGTTGATAACAAATTCGCAAAAAGGCCAGACACGGCATCATGTGCCTGGGTTAGAGACCCCTCATGACAAAGAGAAATTTCTTGGACGAAGCAACATCGGATATGGGTTGAGCTGAGCTGGCTAGCTTGTCAGCCTTCCATCAGGGAGGGGAGGGGTGGGTGTCGAGGCCGGAATACATTCCGGCCACGGTCTATATAGACAGATGAATCAGGCAGCCAGAAGAAAAAAGGAAAATCATCAGACTCAACACAGTCTCCCCGCCTTCTTCTCAACATCTCGAATAACTTCCTCTCTCAACCACCGCCGTCACCATGGGCTCCATTCCAGTCCACACTCCAGACTTTTACGTCCTAGACGATGCCCGTCCCAACGACATGTCCCTCCCAGCTTTTATGGTCTCCACCTCCAGAGGTTTCCTCCCTCGTATGGATCCCATCGCCGTCCTCCCCGACGAATTCGAACCTCTCGAGTCCATCCTTCAACGCATGCCCGTCAAGACCCTCTCCGGCGAGCCCGGTCTCCTGGCCCACGGCAAGCTAGGAGAAACCGTCATGGCTGAGCTACCTGACCTCACTGAACACATGGAGAAATACAAGGAGAACCTCCCCCTTATGAACGCTTTGTATCGGGACTACTCCTTTCTTGCTTCTGCATATCTTCTTGAACCATGTCATATGAGGTTCATTAAGAATGAGCCGTATGGTTTGGCTAGGGATGTATTGCCTGCTTGTATTGCTAGACCTATTGCTCGTTGTGCAGAGATGTAAGTCGTCCCCCTTCTACTCTGTCCCTCTCTCTCCCAACACCGTATCATCCTGACTTATTTCTCTTCAAGAACAAAATTCAAACCCTTTATGGAATACGCCGGCTCCTACGCACTCTACAATTATTACCTCTCCAACCCCTCCCTCCCTTTAACTGACCCTTCAAACCCCCGTTTAATCCGCGCCTTTGAACACGGCCTAGACCCAACCTCTTCCGAAGCAGGTTTTGTTCTAGTCCACATAGCAATGGTCGCTCATTCCCCTCAATTAATCTCTGGAGTCCTATCCGCCCTCTCCTCCATCCCTACCTCTAACCGCCCCCAACTAAACTCTTCTCTAACCCAAATGTTATCTTCGCTCAAACTCATCAACGAAAAGATGGAAACTATGTGGTCCCGCTCAAAACCCCGATCCTATACCTCCTTTCGAACCTTTATCTTTGGTATAACCTCTCAATCAATGTTTCCCCACGGGGTAATCTACGAAGGCGTAGATGAATTCGAGGGCAAGCCGCAGAGCTTTAGGGGGGAATCAGGTGCCAACGATAGTATTATTCCTCTAGTGGATAATTTCTTGGGAGTCAAAATGCCGGATACACCCTTGACGGAGATTTTAAAAGATTTTAGAGAGTATAGACCGTCTAATCATAGGGGATTTATTGAATGGGTTAAAGCGAAAGCAGAGGAAATAGGGATTAGAGAATGGGCTTTATTTGGGGATGACGAAGGGGTAGAGGAAAGTAGGAGATTGTGGATTAAGTTGTTGGATCAGATAAGAGAGTTTAGATGGAGACATTGGTGTTTTGCGAGGGAGTATATATTGAAACAGACGAGTCATCCTACTGCTACTGGTGGCAGTCCGATTGTTACTTGGTTGCCTAATCAGTTGGGTGCTGTTTTGGAGGAGATGGAGAGGGTTTTTGAGGGGGTTGTGAAGAAGGGTGGTGGATTGGGGGAGGAGGTTGATGGGATTATGGATTTGGTTGGGAGGCAGAAGGAGATGTTGGGGAAGGAGGTGAGGAAGTTTTGTGAGGAGAGGGGGGTTTAGTCACCAGTGATTTTGTTATTCTCTTTGATAAGTAGGTTTTTGAAAAAAATGGAAATAAAAATTACTCCTTTGCTATGCACATATCTTCTCATCACATTATTTACATTACATCCATTATCATAATAATCAGTTAAACCAAAACAATACCCAAAACTCCAACCAAAACCCCAAACAACCCAAAGTCCCCTTTTACTCTATCCGCCCTACTCTCCCCAGCTCTAACTTTCGCTACCCCCGTCTCCCCCGCCCCATTTTCCAATTCAACCACACAACTGACTTGACCGCATTTATACCCACCAGGACAACATCCACCGCCTACTTCACTCTCACATTCGAACCATCCACTAGCACATCCTTGCATAACTTGAGGTGGTGCTGCCCTGCCTCCGGCGGGAATAACAACTGTGACTCCGCCGTCATTAACGATTGTTGTTGAACTGACGACGGGACAATTCGTTACTGCGCAGTCTCGGCCTGTTTGACAGCAACCGCCTCCTGCTGATGCTAGACAGGGGTAATAACCTGTTGGACAGAAATCTTGTGGTGGTGGTTCGTCTGTTGTTTGTGGTGGGGGTGGGGGTGAGGATGTGACGGAGGAAGTAGGGCGGATTGGGGCTATTGGGTCTTGGTTTGTTGTTGATGAGAGGGTTGGAGTTGGGGTTGTGGGTTGTGGAGTGGTGGAGGTTGTTGTTGTTGTTGTTGTTGTTGTTGGTGGTGAGGGTGCTTGTACGCCTACAGATAAACAGTTAGCCAGACTGAACCAAACCATAACCGTTTCGCAAAACAAAACAAAGCAGAGCTAAGCATAGGCAGCCCAGGAATAGTCAAAACCAAAAGTATAACCGCAACCAAACCCAAACTCAAAACTTCTCAAACCCAAGAACAACCGCAGCCATGCACAACCAACACCCAAAATAACCAAACCCAAAAACTAAACAGCAGAAAAGGATAGAGAGAAGGAAAAAAAAAACTTACATCCAACCCCAGCACAAACAAACCCACTAATACAACACCCCCCACCAATGTTCCCACCACACTGAACCCCTCCGTTTCCACAACCCCCTATATTTCCATTACATTCTGTACCAGCTGGACAACATCCGACTGGTCCAGATCCAGTATCTTCTATTGCGACGCATTTTTCGTTTAGTCTACAACAGGAGTTTGGATAGCCTATTCCTGAGCAGGAAGAAGTATCGGGTGGACATGACCATTGTTTTTTTTGGAGGGAGCGGAGCGACCGAAGTGCTAGGTTTTGGGGGTTTGGGGAGGTGTTTATTAATGCGTAGGGGGGATTGTATATCGTAGAGGAGTTATGGGGGTTTGATTCGGGTTCGCGGGGGAAGAGGGATGGAGGAGAAGCTGGTGGTGGGAAAGCGAGGTAATGAGGATGGAGTTTTTCTTCGGGGTTATTGGGGGGCATTTTGCGGATTGCTGTTGGTTGGGTGGAGAGAACGGAGGGAGGGAGGAGGGCCCAGAGGGAGAGGGTTAAAGGGAGGGGACGCATCGTGAGGACTTCGTATCGTGGGTGTCTAATTCGTAGTCTGTGTTGTGTGGTTATATGGAGTGGCTGGGAGGATGGTGATGGTTTCGGCTGGTGTTGAGGATTGCGCTCGTTGTTTAAAAGGAAGCGCAAAGAATAAAAAAGGTCAGCGCAAAAAAGAAGAAGAAAAAAACAAGGACGCAAAAATATGGAATAAAAAAAAGAGGCCTCAAAATTCACCGCTTTCTCAAAAAGTTGTTCGTTGTCATGGTGTTGAAGATGGCGGATTGGACAGTAAATAAATTCAGGTGGTCGACAATCCCGATCTCCAAAGTGGGTTTGGCTTGGCGTTGGACAGGGGAGATGGATGGCTGGGTTCCGTTCAGCTACACTGGGTTCTCATAATTTGACTCTTCGTACGACGAAATCCTGGGATATTTTATATGGTTTTTCATGTTGATGTAAATTTGAGACATTCTAGAAAGAATACGTACGGACTATAAAGTAAGTGCAAATAAAACAAGACATTGAAGCCGGATGAGTATTTACCCCTGTCAGTTCCTGCATCACGGCCAAGAATCAGACTTGGCGATTGTTTACATTTATTTTCTCCCCTGAATCTATCTACTCCGTATTTGAGTTGAACACGAGGGTATCATACATATTTTCTATCCTCCCAATTTTCCATATCCCTTTATCCCCAACATATCGTACACACTCAGCCTTTTTACCACATCGTCTCCTTCTCAACCTCCTCCTCCTCCTCAACTTCCCTCTTCTTCGTCTCAAAAACACCATTCAACTCCTGCGTCATCCCCTTCAAAAAACTTGTACACAACAATCCAGCAGCAATACCAACGTTCAAACTATCCACCGCTCCGCTTCCGCTCATATTTGGAACGCTCAATTCGTAATCAGCCTTCTTAATAACCAACCTATCCAACCCTTCACCTTCGCTTCCCATAATCAAAATGCAAGGAGTTTTCTTGAGAGGATCTGTCCTCTCGATATCGTAAAGATCCACATGTCTTCTCTGTCTGTGAACGCTCGGTTCTTTGGAAACAGCAGCATAAGTGACCCATCCATTTGCTCTGGACGAATTCAAAAACTCTGGCAACGAGGCGATGGAAAACAAATTCATCGTCTCAGATGCTCCCGAAGAAGCCTTGAGTGCCACCGGGGTGAGTTTTGCACCGCCGAATTTGGACATTCCGACGGCGGTTACTCCAAGGAAATTTGCTGTTCTCAAAATGGCACCCAAATTGCCTGGATCAAGAATTCTGTCGAGAACAAGAACCAAAGGTCTGTGTGAGGCGCTTTTGGCCGGAAAAAAAATGTCGGTTCCGTTGATGGCTGCTTCTTCGGCTGATTGATAGCCCAATTCAACTGGGAACCCTGGCAAAGTTGCGTATTCTTCTTGTGCTTCAGGGATTGGACCCAGGGATTTGATAGGAGGTTCTGGGAGTGGGGAAGCTTCAAGAATGAATCCATTGTGTGGGCGCGAGGCGGCCATCTTGTCTAGGAGTCGGAGATCATCTTCTGTGTGGAGAGTGATGACCTCGACGCCCTTGCGCTCTGCGAGTTTGCGAAGCTGATTATTTTCTTCAACGTTTGCGCGGTTTGGTCCGTGATAGATGTAAAGTTTGTATAGCTTTCGGCGGCCCGCGTTCAGGGCTGCTTCGACTACTGATTTGCCGTAGAGGAATTGAGAGGCGGCTGTTGTGTATGGGATCGAGATTGGGTCGTTGCGGCGGGGATTGAAAGGTTCGCTGCTTGGCAGTTAGCCAGAACGCTCGTTGTTGAATTTTGAACGGGGAGGGAATGTCGACCTGTTGGGACGCTCGTCCCGGTTTTTGCTGCGAAAGTCTGGCTTGTCGCCGAATGTGCGAGGAGGGCGGTCGCCAAAGTTGGTGTCTCTCTTGAACCCGCCTTCTCTAGGAGGGTGAACCTTAAATCCACCCTCTCTGGGAGGGCGAGACTCCCTGTCCTTGAAACCGTTGAAGCCACCCTCTCTGGGAGGACGCGAGTCTCTGTTGAACCCGCCTTCCCTAGGAGGACGAGAATCTCTGTTGAATCCGCCTTCCCTAGGAGGACGGGAGTCCCGGTCCTTGAATCCGCTAAAGCCACCCTCTCTGGGAGGTCGAGATTCCCTATCCCTAGGGCCACCAAAACCGCCCTCTCTGGGGGGACGAGACTCTCTATCCTTGAACCCCCCAAAGTTGTTGTCTCTGGGCGGCCTGGAATTCCTGTCCTTGAATCCCCCAAATTTGTTGTCCCTTGGAGGCCTAGAAGCTCTGTCACGGAAACCACCAAACTTGTTGTCCCTTTCCCCACCACCAAAACCTTTGCTCTTGTCTCCAAAATCCCTTGACTGTTTTGAAAACTTACCATCCTCGCGGCGAGCCTTGGGTTCCTCGCCTCTGATCATGGCGGAAATGTCGTCCGAGTCCGCTGGAACGTCATTCTTGTAACGTGAGCGTTCTTTGCGGGCATACTTGTTTTCCTGAACGTGCTCTCCCTTTGAAGTGGTGAAAGCTGAAATTGAATCGGGAAACTCTCCATTCTTCTCTTGGAGTGTCCTGAGTTCCTCGGAGAGCTGGCCGGTCTTGAACTTATAGACCAAACTCTTCTTGCCATGAGAACTTTTTGGGTCGAAGAAGCGGGCTTGACGAGATTGAGGTTTGTGTTTGTCTGGGTACTCGGTGATGTCCTTTTTTCCCTTGCGAATCTTGTAGGCTGGTCTCTGGGCGGCAAGCTCTTCTCTTGCCTTCTTTCTGTCTGCGTAGTTACCCTGATTGCCCCTTACTTCCCATTCACTGGCCTGAAGGACGGATGAGAGTGAAAGAGCTCTTGTCGACTGAGTGATGAAAGAAATGCCCGAGGATGAAGTGGTTGAGATCCTGGCCGCTCGGTAGGCCAATTGCAGCGCCATGCTGCTTTCTTTTTTTTTTTTTTTTACACAGAAAGAACTCTGCTGCACAATTTTAAAAAGTGAAATCTAAAACGTTTCGAATGAAAATCCAAATTTCTCAGATTGATTTTTTTTTCCGGAGGACCTTTTTTTTCTTGCCCTTATGAAGAATAAATTTCCAAAAAGGAAAAAAAAGTTGGGATCCATCCAGACACAAGGGTCCTCACAGACCCACTTTTGACAATCTGCCCCATAACTTTCCCCTTTGACAGCAGTTCATTGGCTCATCTGAACATGCATTGACAGGGGCCATTATCATATCTTTTAATCGATAACGAGACCTCAACGCGTGTCTCTCAGTGGCATCGCGTTTGGACTTTAGAACTACGCTCTCCACCTTCCACCTTTGATGCTTCAATCCTGCATTGGTGTTGCCCAAATCGTCGAGGTGACTTTTTTAGGGATTCTTTTTTGGTATGTTTGCAATCAATTTTGTAAGCAAAAAGAAAATTCCCATCCCAACAAATATTAATCTTAAACCTTAAAAGTCCACCCGAACTTCCTCTCCTCCCCCTGCCCAGAGGTTCCAAATGGCACACACAAATGGGTTCATAACTTCAGATGATGAGCTCTCTGCGGAGGCTCTTGCGACCGGGCTCATGAACTACGAATTTCAATCAGAGCTGTCCGATTCGGATGCGCCAGATCCAATAGCGCTCGACGAAATCACCCAACCGTTTGTCCCAGCTCCAGCTCCACCACCACCACTGCCACCACAAAAGAAAATGCCCAATGCACCCATGGAAATTGTGTCCGACTTGGAACCACCAATACAGACAAATGGATGGTGTATCAATGGACATGTGGAATGGGAGGATCGCGATGTTCAAATGCTTGACTCTGTCGCCAAGTCCATGGCCCATCCGATCGAGGTTGTCCTTAACTGGATAACTCCAAACGAGCGAGCCGCATACGAATATTTTGAGGTAGAGGAATACGTTGCTGAAGACTACGACGCCAGGAGAAAGAAACGACTATATGGGGTAAGTCATGGTGGTGCTTTTTGATGTCAAGTCTTGTCTTTTGCTGTGATCTCAAGCCTGGATGGTGATGGATGACAAAGGGAAAATCCATCAAAGTTGGACCGTGCGAGAACTGGTTGCTATGGGGTTCCAAAGCCATGAATGCGAGTTGCATTCCAACCCCTTATCGTATCCAACCGACCAGAAGTGTTGGATAAACCCTTTCCAACGACAACATGGAGGCAACGGAAAAAAGGGGTAAAAACACGCAAGGCCTGTTTAGGGGTAAATGCAATGCGTTTGAAAAAGAAAAAGTTGATGGGAGCTGCTGGTTGTGGTGTATGTTGGTCAAAACTGCTCTTCTGCACCCATGTTGGATGTTGTGCAACGACATGTATCAAGGGGGAACAGGGGGGATATGGCTTTAAGGGGTTTATTTGGATTGCTCCTCGTCATGGTCTGTCCACTTCTCTCTTTCAGTCTGCCGGATAAGGGGCACAACTCAACCCCGATCATGTTCAAGGATATGAAGAGCGTGGTATTGTTCGGATGGGTTCCAAATTATCTCGAAGCCGGTATCCGCATGTTTGCGCTCTGTCTTCATGCGCGTGTCGAGAATCGTCTCCCAGGCCCGCATTTCTCAACATCCTCGTCAACCGGACCCGCAACTCTCTACCTTGCCGTCGTCGGGTCGACTGGACTCTCTGTGACTGTCCCCGCAATTTACCACCTTCTCGGCCTCTCACATCTTCTGCCATGTTTCGGATCCTCGGGGCCCGCCTGCTGTTGTTGTTCTTCATCTTTCCGGAACCCAAGTCCCGCATTTCTCGACCTGCTTGGCCACTTATATCTTCCATCACCTTCCGGACCCCCGTCCCTCAGTGCGGTAGTCATTCTTCTTCCTTCCGGAGGGCTTGCATTATTTTAGGGCGTGTGATCTTTGTAACAACACTGGCCACAAAGATTACCCACGATTTGAGATTTATTTTCCTCGCAGAAAAAATCAAAACCTGCGAGCGAGCTCATACCTACCCCGCTTTCCCTTCTTCCACTTCTTCAACCTCACCAGGGTTTCTTGCAATCGCCGCATCCTGATATTTCTGGTTACCACCATCACTCATTCCTTTTTTATCACTCATTTTTTCACATCTTCTGCTGCGGTTACGACTTGAGAATCAGGCATCACAATGCCCACCAGAACGGGCAACCTCGCAGTCGACCCCTTCCAGTGGGCTCACGCAGGGGACTCGTCTTCGTCGTCGCCATTTGCGTCTCCCAACCATGATGGAGACACTCGTCACATGGAGGCCATTGAGGACGACGCCGAAGCTGATCCTCCCGAAGTTTACAATGATAACGACGCGGATGAAGACTACAAGGACTATTCCAAGTCTTCTGAAGATGAAGACCCTGTAAGAATCACAAAGACGACTTGCTGCCATACAACCAGTTTCCTGATCAAGCGATCGCAATTTTCTTGTTTATCTTTTTCACGCGTTTTTTGAGATGCATTGCGTGTTTCATCTCATCTTACCTTTGCGTTTAATACACTTTGCTAACACTGTTTGCAGGACGACGACTCCTATGCCGAAGAGGAGCACACCAAAAAGCGAAAGCGTGGCAAGAAGACTTATCGGGGCGATGATGAAGATTCCGATGATGAAATTGTCACTCGCACTCGTGGCGCTCCTCGCAAAGAAGTTCATGTCATCCGTGGCCGCAGCACGAGAGCTAGCTCCAATGCCGTCTCTAGCGAAGGCGAGTATTCTTCTCGGCGCCGGCCTGTTCGAGCAGCAGCGCTTCAAGCTCGAACCTACAAAGACCCCGACCCACTCCAGATGTCCGAAGATGAGGTGTTTAGAGTGACCTCAGATGTCGTGACAAAAGGTAGACCCAGGAGAGGCACGAGACGGCCGAAGCAGCCTGTCCCTAAATCGAATAGTCGCCGCGATGACTCGGACATCGAGTTTGAGACACGCCGCCGTTCTTCACGTGCGAACAAGAATACGAAAAAAATGAAGGACTCAATCTATGCTGAGGACGACGATGACGAAGAATTTGCCTACGTCGAGGCAAAGCCGACCGTCCCCAAGGTTGCCAGCGTCAAAGAAGTTTTCCAGCCTTCCAACTCGGACGAGTTTCTTGAAGCCCATCGTCACTGTTGTGACAGCTGTGGGTATGAAGACGATCGGAACAAAGGAAGTTTGATTCCTTGTCAGGGATGCTCAATCATGTATCACAAGATCTGTCTTGGAAACAGAAGTAATCGTGACCAGTACGTGACCAAGGTTGGTCACAATTCTTTTGTCATGCAATGTCGGTTCTGTGTTGGCCATTACAAAAAGCGCGACGCGAGGGCCCCCAGCCATGACACCTGTCAAGTTTGTCACTCCACGAATCGCTCGTGCAAGCCGTTCGCCGAGAAAATGACACCAAAGCAAGAGGAGAAGCTTCGTATCGAAAATGGCGGCGTCGACCCTGTCGTTGTGGTTGATCCCGAGCTCCTGAACAACCCAGACAATGTGTTGTTCCGGTGCGCCAAGTGCCACCGAGGCTGGCACTATGAGCATCTCCCGCATCCCAGCGCCGGTAGGGACCCGGTGCTTAATGACCCGGGGAATCTTCGCAAGCACCGCTTGCAGGAGTACCAGGTCGAGTGGGTATGCAAGGAATGTCGGGACAATCAAGATAACAAGCCGGATAAGCTGGTCGCCTGGCGGCCGGCAAGCCGGAAGAGTTATCGTGAAGGTCAAGTGCTTTCCGACTTTGCCGAGGATCAGCTCGAGTACCTCGTAAAGTGGCAAGACAAGTCTTACAATCATTGTCAGTGGCTCCCTGGACCTTGGGTTTATGGTATTGTCAAGCACGCCATGCGCGGCGCCTTTCTGAAGCGGACACTCGGCGAAGGACTCCAGAATGAACCCGACAGTGAAATCAAATCTGATTCACTTCTCCGCTGGGATGAAAGGGACGCCATTTACAGCGCCTGGATAACGCCCGATATCATCCTCGACGTGCAGTACGCGGCGGCTCCAGAGAACTCCCGCCAGTACAAAGCAAAATCTCGTCAAGACAAATTTGATGACGACATGGCTAGAATCTATCACGTGGTTAGAATTCTCGTGAAGTTTGAGGGATTGGGCTATGATGATGTTGTCTGGGACACCCCGCCCGACGCAGGGTCGCCAGCATGGGATGCGTATTACGAGGCATATCGCGAGTATCTCAATGGCGTGCACTTTAAGTACGAGCCGCCGAAAGTTATGAGGGAGCGAGTTGAAGCATTCCGCAAGCTTGATTTTACCACCGAGATTAAGCTCAAGGGCCAGCCGCAGGGTCTCCAGCGAGGCAAACTGATGGAGTACCAGATCGATGGCGTCGACTGGATGCTGAACAATTTTCGGCACGACCGCAGTGTCATTCTTGCTGATGAAATGGGTTTAGGCAAGACGGTCCAAGTTGTTGCACTCCTCTCTAGCATGATCCAAGATAATCCTCGCATTTGGCCGTTCTTGATTGTTGTGCCAAATGCAACATGCGCCAATTGGCGTCGCGAGATCAAGAAGTGGGCGCCAGACCTCCGCGTCGTTGCGTACTACGGCGGCAGAGTTTCTCAGACTCTCGCCATCAACTACGAGCTATTCCCCAAGAAGTCAAAGGACATGAAGGCGCACGTCGTCATCATGTCCTACGATTCAGCCAAGGATACGGACACAAAGTCCAGATTCAGCGGAGTCAAGTGGGCTGGACTCATTGTTGATGAGGCCCAGGCCTTGAAGAACGACGAGAACGGCCTTTATAAGGCCCTTCAAATACTCAACATCCCCTTCAAGCTGTTGCTCACCGGTACCCCGCTCCAAAATAACAAGCGTGAATTATTCAACTTGTTACAATTCATTGATCCAGAGAAGAGAGCCGATGAGCTTGACGAGCGGTTTGCCAACATCACGACGGAAAACCTGCCCCAGTTGCATGAAATCATCCGTCCGTACTTTCTGCGCCGCACAAAAGCTGGCGTGTTACACTTCCTCCCACAGATGGCGCAAATCATCGTCCCTGTGTCCATGTCTGTATTGCAAGAGAAGCTTTGCAAGTCGATCATGCAGCGCAGCCCTCAGCTCCTACGCTCAATCTTTTCGTCTGACAAGCTAAAGTCAAACGACAGAGGTTCATTGAGCAATATTCTCATGCAATTGCGGAAGTGCTTGTGTCATCCCTTCATCTACAGCCAAGCCATCGAGGACAGGAACTTGGATCCTGAGCTTACCCGACGCAACCTCATTGAAGCCTCCTCAAAGCTCATGCTCCTGGAACTTATGCTGCCAAAGCTGAAGGAAAGGGGCCACCGCGTGCTGATTTTTAGTCAGTTTCTGGATCAACTCACAATCCTGGAGGATTTCCTTACGAGCCTCAACCTCCGGCATGAACGTCTTGACGGCAAGCAGTCTAGCATGGAGAAGCAGAAGAAAATCGATGCGTTCAACGCTCCTGATTCCAACCTTTTCTGTATGCTACTCTCCACCCGCGCTGGTGGTGTAGGAATCAATCTGGCGACTGCGGATACCGTCATTATTCTCGATCCAGACTGGAATCCTCATCAGGACATTCAGGCTCTGTCTCGTGCCCACCGTATCGGTCAGACCAAGAAAGTTCTTTGCTTTCAGATCATGACTGTGGATTCCGCAGAGGAAAAGATCCTGCAAATCGGCCGCAAGAAGTTGGCTCTCGATCACTTGCTTATTGAGACCATGGACAACGAGGACGATGCCCCGAATGATGTTGAGTCGGTTTTAAAGCACGGTGCCGCAGCACTCTTCGGAGAGGGTGAAAAGAGGGATGCCATCAAATACGACTCTGTTGCCGTTGATAAACTTCTGGACCGCTCTATGGAAGAGGAAACCAAAACCAACGATGACAAGTCGGCGGAATCAGCGTTTGCAATGGCACGTGTGTGGGCCAACGACGAGCGCGGGCTTACTGATGACTTAGAAACGACGGACAAGACCTTGAACCTTGGCCTATGGGATCAGATCCTCCAGCAGCGTGAGGAAGAAGCCCGCCTCGAGGCCGAGAAACAGGCAGAAACCCTAGGGCGCGGTGGACGCAGACGAGGAGTAAGTGGCACATTCATTTTCAACGGCTGCATTTTCTGTGTACTAATTCATAACTTTTTTACAGGCTGCGAACTACAAATTAGAGGTGGAAGAGGGGCAGGAGGGAGGACAAGCAGGTGACAGTGATGGAAACTTTGATGCGGATTTCGTGGGGAGTGATAAGAGTGACCACGAATCCAGTGACGAAGAACCAGGTACACCAGGTATGGACTTTTACCCATCTAATCCGCGAAAACAGGCTGTAAAACGGAAGAGTGCTGCCGTTCCCCAATCTACTACTGTGCCGGTCACTTCCAGCAAGGCTGGGAAGAAGTCTCCTTTAAGTCAGGGCAACCAAAAATCGACAGTAAACTCACACAAACAGACTCCAACCAAGGGCAACAGAACACCGACGTCGACCCGAACCCCAAAGCGAACCGAGAACCCCCGACCCAACAAGACTTCAAGTCGCAGCAGCGGAAATTCGGGCTCGAAGTCTCAATCAAAAGTGGCGATGGGTCCTCAACAGCAGCGGCAGCGAGCAAGACAAATACAAAACACGCCCAGCAAAATGGCCAGACCACCTCACAAAAGGCAGCGAGCCGACAGCCAGAGGCACCACATGGTCAATACAACGTTTGGCGTTCTCGGACTACCACCCCAACAGGGAATCTCAGCCATAACGGAACAGCAGCAGGAATTGCCCAACCTAGACCCAACTTATCTAATGGCACAACAGCAGTTCATTTATCAAAACTTCAGCAGCAGTCCGAGCGCGGAGCCGGGCAGCAGCAACCAGTAATGACTATGAGACCTATGCAGCAGCAGACACCGGTACCACTGCCCCCGCCTCCACCACCTCCTCCGGCTTCGGCTCTGCAAACACAACAACCGGAGTTTTGCTTTTGCTGTAGTTTCTCTCATCCTTCATTTTGGGAGTGTCCGGAGATGAGCAGTATGCCGAAGCTGAGAATCGCGCTGGATACGTTGCGGAGGAGTGGACCGGGTATATCGGTTGAGGTCAAGTCGAGGTTGACGCAGAGGTATTTGGGGAAGTTGAGGAGTTTGGGAGGGGCTTAGTGAGATCTTTTTTTTTCCCTCTTGATAATATTTTGAGTTTTTGTGGGACGGAGTTGCATGGCATGGCATGGCATGGCGTGAGGAACGATGCATTGCGAGAAAAGAAAAGATTGGAGTTTTGGGGAGTTTTTTTTAAAAGGGTTGGTTGGTGGATGAGCAGAGAAGGAGCAATGTGTTTGGGGGAGGTTTTGTTGCATGGCTCTTTTTATCATCATCATCAATTTGTTTTATGTGGGATATTATGTATATTGAATTATTCATTCATACATTCTTGGGGGGGACAGGGGATTCGTTATTCTTGAGGAAGTGGAGGTTTTTGGTGTTGTTGTCGATATTCATTTCGACAAATTATGTAGATTAGCTGTAAAAAGATTTTTTTTTATATATATTTGTTTGTGGTGACGAGTGGGAGGAGTAGAGAGAGGGTTGATGATGACTGGTTAGATTTCCCTCTTTGTGGGCAGTGTTTTGTGTGTTGTGTTGTTGAGTTTCGAGGGATGTAATTGTGGCAGTTGTGATTGTGATCAAAGGGGGCTTAGAGTATTAGGTTTGTGGTACTTATCTGGCCTCCTAAATCGGCCTTAGACTAACCGCTGGCATAACTAATCCGGAATATTGATTTAAAATCAGACCATTAATTTGATATTTTTCCTGATACCTATTAAAATAGCTATTTTATTAATAATTTTAAAACCCTAAGATTAAATAATATTGCTGTTTAGATAAATACTAAGAAATCCCAAGTTTTCTTACGCCAGGCCGTGACATTAGTGATGGTATATGTAAGTGGATGATGATGTTTTGTGATGGCGGTGATGGTTGAATGAGCCAATGTGATGTGAGGGGTTTTGAAAAGAGAAAAAAGACAAGAGAAAAAAGAATTGTGTCCCCGGTCGGATTCGAACCGACGTCTCCTGGTGTCTTTTAGGTAGTTCAGATTAAATCAAAACGCTGAAAGATCTTTTTAGGTGCTAACCACTGTGCTACGGGGACTGTAGATGTTCTGAGACATGGTGCTATTTTGCTGATGTTTAAAGGGGGGGGGGGGCTTTAAGTGGCTGGTTTGTGTGTGGGTTTTTGATGATGATGATGATGTAAGGTGGCGTTTTTTTTTTTTTTTTTTTGGTTTTTGGTTTCTGGGTTTTGGTTGATAGTGGTGATGGAAAAGCAAACGGATTAATGATGAATGGGGAGGAGCAGTTGATAGAGTGAGTGAGTGAAAGTGGTGATTTATTGAGTTGATTTATTTGGATATTTTTACTTGATGACTTAATAAATATGTATTGGGTAAATATTGATTACAATTACTTTGAGGGGTGGTGAGTGTTTTAGTTATTTTATGTATCTTGGGGGGTTTTGCTGGTGATGGTTGTTGTTGCTGGTAAACGAAGGTGTTTTTAGTTTTCTGTCCTTTTTCTTTACTTTAATGGGGGAATGGTCAGAGCAGGTTTTTGTGAACCTTTCGTTGAAGGTATCTATCTGTCTAGTCATGCGGTTTCACTCGGTATTATTGTTGTAGCGGAAGTCGAGGTAGGTTATGTGAGGGACTGGGGTGGGTGGACTTGTGGTTTGGGCTATGTGTGTGTATTGTGTATTGTGTATGTGTATGTGTATTTGTCTGTCTGTGTAAACAGTTGCTTTGTGTCAGTTGTGCGTTATGATCATCTGTTTTACGTTCTGGGGCTGTGTAGATTGGTCATGATTGTCGTTATACGGGACAGGGTTGGATTGAGATGCATGGTAAGTGATGATTTACCTGCCTGTTTGAACTGATTCAGGGTTCATGACTTGATGGATAAAGTTAGGTGCTTGAATATGACTGGCAGCGGGTTTGGTCGGCAGATGAAATTCTGGAGTAGCAGTTGGGGAAGTACAATCAGATGGATGAGTTAAAACTTTTCCTTTGCAGGTGATGTTGTTTGAAGATCAAAGTCTAGATCGATCACGATGTACAAAGTCAACTTCTATTAAACCGGTTGCCTTGTTTTTGGTATACAGTGATACATTTCTGGTCAATACAAAGAAAAAAAAAAAGTCAGCTTCCGGGGAATACTTTTTTTTTCAAGACTTCACACAGCCCACCCACCGCCCTGGCTTCTTCCTGCCTAGACATCCGTCGGATGTGACAACCCTCGCCCACCGCTGGTTTCTGTTTGTCCCGCGGTGTTATGGGGCTGGGTAGTGGTCACGGTGGTGTGGCTTATGGGGAAATAGTGTACAAACCGCGATATGCGGGTAGCCGAACAGCTTTTTTGGTGATGAAGGGTGAGTTGTATGCAAGCAACCTTATTTAAAACAGGGATTAGGATGGTTTTTGTGTGTGTGTTTTCTTTTCTTTTTTCCTTTTGCGCTTATTGTTTTGTTTGGACATTGATGATTCACGATGACTCTAATGATGGGTGATGATGAGGGTGTACAAAAGGGGGGGGAAGGGAAATGGGCCGCACTCTTTCAGATTTCTTGCAGGTTACATCTTGTACTTCTTGTCGCCTTCTTCTTTACATAGCCTATCTTGTGATAGGAAGTATTCTAAGATATTTGAGTGGATAAATAAGGAGGCGGGTTATTTGTTGATGGAAACACAGATATCCCACACCAGTACAACAACACATAACACAGACAAGACGCGCACAACAGCAGCTATCCTTTTTCTGCCTTACTTGTAGGTTCCATCTGAATTCAGACTTTTTGGGTCACAACAGCCTTATTTTGACGCCACTTTGGTCAAAGGAGAACACAAGGCAGAAAAAAAAAATAGGTGTATCGTTTCACGCAAAAGCCACGGAGGGTTTCTGTGAGAGGGTTTTTTTTTGCCGAGGGGTTTTTCCCTCTCCTTTATTCCCCCTTCATTTGTTGTTGTCGCCAGCATATTTCGCCACACTCATCACTCCTTTCTTGACTTTTTACAGGTACAAGGGGGTGAGAGGAGAAGACTGTTGTTGTGTGTATAAGTAAAACACACATTTAACGCAAGTTCCCGTTGAAGGAAGAGGACGTGCGTACCCTTTCTTTTTTTGTCCGTTTGCAACTTTTTTAGTGGACTTTTTTATTTTTTGCCCCTCAATCAGTTTATTAGCAACAACAACAACACACACGGCGACGATCTCTACACCGCAATAATTATTCTGGCCACTTGATTTTGTTTTCTGTTTTTTCCCCTCTTCTCCACCGGCTGCAGGAACCATATTTTCATCTGTACCTTTATTTAACAAAAAACCATCTCTTTTTGAACAACGCAGAGGGAAGCACCGGCTTTATATTCCGGAGCGGAAACGCGCACAAAACACACATACACACATACAACATGGATATCAACAAGGATGACAGTGACCGCCGCAGGGTCGTTCGCCTCGGCAGTAGTAGTTCTTCTCTTGGTTCTGTTTCTTCCTCCTCTTCTCCTTTCATGAATCTTTCGTCTGGTGGTAGTACTACTATAGGAACGTCTTCGTCGACGTCGACAACAACATTGAATTGTCACCGGCTGTTTAAAGAGTTGAGAACAGCGGTGAGAAAAAAGTCGACGGGGGATTTAGGTATAATTGGGGAAAACGGTGAAAGAGGAGGAGGAGGAGACACTCATACTCACACTCACAATAATTCTTCTTCTGATGCTGGCGAAGAGGATTGTTCTGAATCTGAATCGTGGGAACGAGAGTACAAGCCGGTTGTTGAAAAACTTGGAGAGGATTCAACTCTTCATCTGAAGGAAAAAGAAGGAGATAGTGTCGTCAGGATCAAATCATCGTCGCGTGACGCTTGTACAAAGGTTTTGGAGGTTAAGTTGCAGTTGAAGCCCGGGTCTGTTAAAGGTAAGTTTTTCTCTTCTTTCTTTCTTACGTTCTCTCTGCCGATATTTTGAGGTTATTTTGTTGTTGGTATAAGTGTGTATAGACGCTTACTTTGTTTATTTTTGACAATCAACATGGCAGACATCGATGGTGACTCAGATATTGCCAAAAGCACCAAGGCTATAGAGTCTTCAACTTTTTCGATTGATCAACCAAACCCACCGCCATCGCCTGCTTTATCCCAGTCGTCGAACTCGACCCCGTCGTTGTCGTCTTCAATTGTCGATCTTGCTTCTTCGCAAGGGTCTTCGTGTTTGCTTTCGCCGGTGAAGGGTAATAAGGGGTGCAATAAGGAGGTTGAAGAGGGTACCATTATCTCTGTCACGGGTTCTGAGGGAGATCGGTCGTGTGATTCTGATACCCTGCCTGGTAAGTTGTATCCTTGTTGTTGTACTATCGCGCACATTGAGGGGGGCGGTTGCCTTGCGTGGTTCGCCCACAGATGGCCCCGACATGGGTCTGAGATTTGTATGACCTGACTGTCAGTGTTGTTCTGTGCTTCTCCAAGTTGGAGATGGTAATGACCCTCATATTAAATCCTCTGCCGTTTACAATCATCTCCATCCTGTACCTTCCTACCTGATTTAATTCCCAAGTGGGCAGAGATAAAATGTCTGCTTCTAGGAGAATCATGGGTGACTGAAGCCATTTTCCTAATATCCATATATCAGCCTTATCCATTAACAATATCCAATGACTAAGAACTTGACCAAAGCATCAGAACCTTCTAGTGATAATCAGCTCATAACAAAAACCGGCTCCCCCAACCTCTCCGAGTCCTCCTCCCTCGGCGTCACTCACCCATTCGTTCTTCGTCAGCGGCCCCTTCCCGACTCTACTCCTACATCCCCGTCTTTCACTTATAAGACCCGCATAACCGGACCCGCCGCGGAGACGACGACGACAACAATAGCAAGGGAAAACGGACCCGCTTCTTCTTCTACTTATTCTGGATCTCGAGGGTCTTCTTCCTTTTCTTCCTCTTCTTCTTTTCTTTCTCAGGTCGAAGAGACGACAGCAGCGAGCAGCAACAACAACAACGGCTACGAAAGCTTGGGCAAGCCGTTGAACTTTCTGGCTCCTTTTTCTGGTAAGTGGTTTTCTTTTTCTTCTCGTTGTGTCTGTTTTTTTCTTGCTGTTTTAGCTGCGACGACGACAATGGCGGTCGCAATTGGATGTATTCGCAGTTGTGAGGCTTGATGGGAATAGCTTCACATCAAGAATGATCACTTGAGTGTTTACTGCGATCGCATCTCTTTCACAGAGATAGCTGGTCAATGAGCTCTTTGTATGACCTCATCTGGCTTGCTGGCATCTTGCAAAGGCATCTGGTTATACACAGAGTAATAGCTCATTTTGGTCGTGCCCGGCTCGGAGAGCTGGTAGGCCGGACGCGAAGCTGGCGTGTCCGTCACGATCATGTTTCGTGCCTGGAGCGATTGCTGGTATGACTTCAGCGTTCTACTGTTTGGCTGGCTTGCTGCTAGTATTGTCTTGGTTTCTTTGTTTCCTTTTCGGATGCCCTTCCCCGGGACGTTCTTGATGTCTTGCAGTTGCATATGCATCTTTTACAACTCATTATTCCTTCTCTCACTTCCCATGTCTGTTGGGTGAGGTCACATCTTGTCCCATCCATTATGTCGACAGCTAGTTTGCTTGAGTATGCGTTGATTGCTCGTCTTTTCCTGTTCGCAGTCATGCTGTTTCTTGCCTCTTAAAACCTCATCTGACAACTCACCTGTTCGTCTCGTCTCAACTGTCTAACACCTCTATCAATAGACATCAACAACAACCACCACCAGAACTCTTCCTCCTCGACAGCACCAAGTAAGCTTTTATCAGATGCATCATCTTGCCCTTATGTACTGCTAACCCATCACAGGCGTCACCACAATGCTGTCTTCCCTTGCCTCCCCCGCGAGCGTAGACGTCAGCAAGCCCGGCAGGTATGAGGTGCCCTTCCGCCGTGGCTCGAGCGATGATGGAGGCCCCAACGATGACGCCAACCGCGTCCGACGCGGTGGCCAGTTGGGCGCAGCCGGTGCCGCGGGTATGGCTCCTTTGGCCCGCCTCCCGGCGCGGTTCAACACCGCGTCGCGTGCGGTGGCAGCAGCCACCTGGCGGCCAAAGGAACCTCGCCTGTCGGTGTTGCCCACCGGCTCCCCGACCTGTAAGTTTTTCATCCTTTGTTTACTTGCCCCTATTCCCGTGCACGGACCACATCCTCTTCCCCCCTGAGTTGCTGGATGATCCCACCAATAAATCTTGGCTCCTTTTGAGTTCCAATCTATTTATCAGTTTTGCTGACATATAATAGCCGCCGCTGACCACTCCTCTGGCGTCCTGGGGTCGTCAGCTCTGGGTGGGCACGGCGTGTCTGGCCCAGGCGCGGGCTTCCCCAGCGGTGCCGGCGGGTTCGGTGGTTTTGGTCGGGTGCCGCCATCGTCGCCTCGGGGTGGACTGGGACTCGCGGGTGGGTTCATGTCGCCCGGGGGTTGTGGACCAATTCCTACAACCACCCGGGGGCAGCAGGCTGGTGTCCGGCGGGTGGACATTGTGGTCCCCGACAACGCTGTCGGGTACTGCTTTGTCCGTCCCGACGGCAACAGAACGCGGCTGATCCCCGCAGACCTGTTGCCTTTTTCGCTGCAGGGAGTTCCTGCAGTCGAGAACGACAATCCCAATCTCGTCGAGCTCCCAGTCCCCGTCGGAATTGGCCCCGACGGGAGAAACACCAACACCCAGCGGTTGGTGCTATCACCCCAGCGTGGTCGTAACGCCGATGCCATTCAGGTATATTTGATCTCGTCTTTTTATCATATATTTCTCTTGTCTGTCTTGGAGGTCCAACCCCTCTTCTTCCTTTCGTCCCCTCTCTTCACCCAATGGACACCCTCAATAACCGCTCATCTCAAGACGTATATTGACTCGCTTCTTTACTCGCCCCCGCAGGCATCATACAACAACTCTCCCGCGTCGGCCATTGGTTCCCCGCACGCGCCCACCGGCCCCGGCTCGCAGTCCAAGCGCACAAAGATATACTGCGACAAATGGGTCCATGAGGGTGTATGCGCATTCACCCAACAGGGATGCAAATACAAGCATGAGATGCCAATGGACAAGGCCACCCAATTCTCCCTCGGCCTCTTCCACGGTCTTCCCACCTGGTGGAAGAAGTCCCAAGCAGAGCTCTCGGCCCCTCAGAGCGCCGACGAGAACTACCCAATCGCTCGCGGCACGACCCGTTCTCAGTCGCAGCAGCAGATGCCGCCGCACCAATCACCCATCCGCACCACCTTTGGCACCCGTCTCACAAACAATGTCAACCTTGCCGCCAACCATTTCACCTCAGCTTGGCAACCCATGAATTCCCAAGTCGTCTCATCCGCAGGCAGTAAGTTCTTCCCCGATCCCTCAATCTGGCACGATGCCCCGCCCGTCCCCGAACCGACCCCGTACCCAACAACCTTCCCCAGCCCACGTCCGAGCAGTCAAGTCTCGTTTCTTTGGCTCCCGTCCCCCGTCCCCTCGTTCCCTCCCCGGACCCCATCCCCTCGTGCCCGCTACGAAACCCCAAGTCCCTTCATCACCTCAGCCGGCCACGAAAGCAAGGGTGAAGCAAAGCTGGAAGGAGAGTACACAACCCCGACCCCGTCTCCTCCACCGTCAGAGTTTCCCGCCCCTTCTTCACCAGCAGGCTCCTTTCAAACCCAACCCTTCGACGACATCATGTCCTCCTCTTTCCCGCTCCTCCTCCCGAAAACACCAACACTTACCCTTTTGTGACGACGACATTATTTCCTTTTTCCCCGCGGCCCCCTCGGACGAAGTACTCGTCTCCCCTCCCCGCCCCTGTCTCGGAACAGGTCTTGTAGACATTTGTTAGTTCAAATATTACACATCAATCTCGCTGCAGTTTTCTTTTTTGTCTCGCGATAACAATGATTCAATGCTAACATTTGTCACCTCTAATAGGCTACAGCAATAACAGCAACAACGGTTTGAACGATTTCGGCCCAGTCGGTTCTTCTCGTCCGATGCCCAGAGGAAATAATTCCATGCTGCCCAGCCCTTCATCATCTGATGGGAACGGAAGTAATGGCGGAGCTTGGGTTTGATCGAAGAAAAGTGTTGAAGGGATATTTGATTTTAGGAAATGCTTTTTTTATTTTTGGAACGCCTATTTTATTTCGGGGGATGCGTGGATTATTTGGGAAAAGGCCTTCACTTTACTTTATTATCTATATTGGGGGTTGAGGAAGGCACGGAAGGAATCTGCAAGGCATGCAAATGATCAAAAAGACATGGAAGGAAATGGAAGGATCCACATAAAACTTTGCTTGGAACGAATGGAAGGAAGGATGGACACATGGGTTTTTCTTTTTGGACGTTAATGTTTTACACTTTTTTTTTTTTTTTTTTTTTTTTTTTTTGGATTTGTCTTTTTTCCCAATGGCTAGGAAACGATTCATGGATTATGAGAGGATGAATCAAATAAATATGGGAACTTTCCTTTTTTTGTCAGTCGTCAGTTTTGCTATTTTTACTCGACTAATTCATTCGGTTTTTTATGACTACCTTCCATGTGAATAAATGCCATGATGTTACGCAAGCAACACGGTCTGCTTCTCAAACAACAATTCCTCTGCAAGTAAGTATCCCTGAGCAGAAGATAAATCAACGCTCATGACAACCCGAGATTTCTTTTCCGACCAAGAATGACCACTCCTGTAATCAACAGATCCAACCCTCTCCGCCGGATGTCCCTCTCTGTGCCATAAAATCAGACCCCAAGATTGCTCAATATCCCTCGTCGCGAGCAAAAGGCAGCTAAACCACCCATTCGCTTTTTCCCCTACCAACAATGATTGCAAATCAGTCAAAAATCGTACTCGCCAACAGGGAACCACTTCTTCCGTAGAATTCATCCTTTTGGGCCGACGTATCGTATAATCCATCTCAGGTGGGCGTGACTTCAATGCTCCATCATCCCACGGAAGAGTCTCAATAGTGGCATTACACACAAGACTCTCAATCTTGAGCGTATAAGTATACGGTAACGGATTACCATCATACCGATTAGCTTTTTGCACAACCGTCTCAGTCAGCCTATCAAACCCCAAATCCTCAACCCTCTGAAACCAAAACTTCAGTCCATCCACAGCCTTCATCCCCATATAATTATGATCCATCCTCGACGTATCAAAAACCCCTTCTTCCCAACCCGCCCAAGACCAACTAGGGAACCCTTCCCTCCTCTTAATCTCCTCCTCACCACCTCTAACCCACTGCCACTGCATCGCACAAGCAAAAGCAGCATCCAATCCCTCCGTCCCCCCATCCTCTCCCTCCCTAACCTTATATTCCCCCTCTTTCCCTTCGACCTCTCTGTAATACAACCCCGTCGAAATCGGCACCCCAAAAAACTGTCTCACCGGAAACACAACCCTTTTACTCTTCCTACTAAAAGCACTAAAAACCCCCATCATAGCATTCAACACATCTCCCCCAAAAGTCAACTTCCTCTCCCTATAACTAACCACCTGCCTCCACAAATCCAATCTATCCCCTCCACCCCTAAAAACCCCTCCATCAAAAATCAACTCCCCTTCAATCTGTCTTCCCTCCACTCTCGGAGTAACCACACTCTCCATCCTACTCATCATATTACACTCCCACAAAACCTGTTCATCCGTAAAAATCACCCTTCTCCTACTAAACAAACCCTCCTGAAAAGTCCATCCCCTACTAAACCATTTCGATCCCGTCACCGTAAAATAACCTTTTCTCCCCCCCAAAACCAATTCTATTCCGTCATCTTTAAACCTCGGCTGTTTAACCCTCTTCGTCCTTTCAGTCCCAGGCAACCCATACCAACTATTCGTCCCACACACAGCAGCAACAATCGTAACCCAAGCACAACTATAAATCCTATCCATAACCGCAATCTGTCCCATTTTTTGCGTCATATCCTCCTGATCAATACAGAATTGATCAACCCAAAGCCATTTAACTCCTAGACCTTTAGTAACTTCAATGGCATCTTCTATCGTTTTTGGTATTTCCTCTGGTAACTTCCCGTCTTTCCCGGGAGGAACCAAGGGTTTTCCTTCTACGTATCCCCATACATAACTTAATGCCGCGTAATCTTCCCCTCCTAGAAACGGCACGACGTATCTGGTTTCAACATCAATAACTCTCATTCCTTTTATATTTCCTTCATGAGGTTCAAACGACCCACAACGTTCATTCTCGTGCTTGGAACAACATTCTTTTATCCATTCTTTTATGACTTCATAATCAACCGTTTGGTCCATTAACCTTGGTTGCCAAATTGGTAATCCATGGTTTTTATCAGAGAGTAAAATATGTAAATCGATGATATCAGCATCAATCCATTCTTGTCCCCATTGACATTTAATCATGTGACGTTTTGGTCGAGGAGCGGAAACGTCGTGGGGGATGTGGTCTTCTGCTTGGAGGTTATTAAAGATGGAAAATTCGATTTCTTTGTCGTCATGAGTTAGAGTGTTTGGGTGTTTAGGGTAGGCAATTATTGAGAGAAAAAAATTGCAGAGGGGACATGATGTTGGTTTTGGGGGGATGTGGATGGTGTGCTGTTGACGGGTGGAGAGGAGGGATTTGATGTTGATTGAGGCGCATTGGGTACAGCGGGGGGTGGACATTGTGATGTTCATGGAAGCTTAAGGATATGAAGATGAATAAGTATAGAGTAAGACTTAAGAGAGAGAGAGAGAGAGAGAGAGTGTGTGTGTGTGTGTGTGTGTGTGAAATGATACCTGATCCTACACTCCTAGGTACTACCGTACACTAGGTAGAACCAACATCGTTTTGACCCACAGCAGTTCAGCCAATCAGATGGCTTGATTTTGACTTCTATATAAACCAGGCAGCAGAAAGATACGAAGGAAGAATTACAGACTGACTGCTCATTGATCGAACGCTTTAAAGAACTGGTAGAAAAACCGATTAAACCGAGATTTTAATAAGCCTTTTTCTCTGCATGTGTCCAAGATGAAAGGAGGCAAGAAAGATACCTTGGTCCATCCTCTGTGTTGGTCAGCGCCGGGATGGAATTCGCAAAATTCCAGGTATACAATCAGTCAGTTCTTGTTTTTTTTTGGTTTTTTTTTTTAAAAAAAAGGGAGGGGAGGGGAGGGGGGAAGCAAATACTATTGAACTGGTTCATAAATACAATCATAAAAACACACTTGAATGTGCACCATTTGAAAAGCTTCTAGGCCTTGGCGATTGGCAGAAATGATATTCCGTAGAAAAAGGCTCTATCGATACACTCAGTCAGAAGGCTACTTCCGCATAACAATTAGTCCTTCTGCGATAATCATTCCTCTGCAAAGTAAAGGTTCAAACAGTTTCCGCGCGAGATCTCTTTCCCAAAAACACGAATTATCTGTCGTCTTCTGTTTGACCCAAAAGGTATCACAAACAAACGTTTTCAGGAGTGAATACCCTCCACCACCAGAAACAAAAACCTACGCCGCCGCCTCCTTCAGCCTTTTCATCACATTTCAATGCAAGATCTAAATTCCCGCATTCAAAAAAAAGAAAGAGGAGGACGGGACCGGCCCGGCCAGATAGCCACCGATCGGCTCCCGGAAGGATTAACACACACACACACACACACATCACATCACATCCTCCACAGGAATATCTCATGAAACGAAACAACAACTCGGCATCTGGGGCCAGCAATTATGGCCGGCCGGGAGTTGGGCGTCGTCACGCAAATCATCAGATCCGAATTGTAAAGGAACAACAAAAATACCTGTGATGTGTGTGTGTATTGTAATATGTGCCACTGCTGAGCCTCTGTTTCATCTTTGCTTGTGTAAGTATATTCCGTACAGTCAGTTGCCCCAAATTGAAATAATAGCATAACCTTGGCATCATGTTTTACACTCCTTACTGTCAACATTCTCCACATGAACGTGACGTCGTCGTTGCAGATATCTACCGACCAGCCGGCCGGCAAGGCGGCATACCAAACTGTCCACACACCATGTGAAGCTCAGACCGCGGTACCTAGGTATATCAAAATCAGGCAGACAGAAAAAAGAAGAAAAAATATTTCAGCCGAGAACGGCTCCATCACAACCGAGTCCTCGGTACGTTGCAACGCTGCTTTTTGTATTTCGCTTCTGGAGAAAACCCAAGAGAATTTGACAAAAAACGGTTTTTGCGAATGTTACGCTGAGCCGGGACCTAAAAAAAAAATTCGTCAACCAGCAGCAGACTCCATATCATGAGGAATTTGTTTGTTCCGGTTCACTACCTTCCGAATAAAACGGAGTTATTTTCGTCACGGCGACCAAGACGGATGCAGTTGGCCGTTGCGTTCCGTGTGTTTGGAGCAATCTGTTTTATAATATCGAACAGATAAAATAAATAAATAACCGGAACAAGGAGCTCAGACATTGATGTTGAAATGTTCATTCTTGGCGCAGCATCCCGAGAGTTGGGAAAATCTGGGGAAAATGGTTCAAGAATTTGAGAAAAATTGGGACCAAAATTCTTCTTTCGCTAGCCGGTAGCCGGTGCCTAATTCCCGCCCCCCTTCAAAAGTGTTTAGGCCAGCTGAAAAAGAGGAGCAAGGATAATGAACGCCGAGGTTCCAGAAGGTTTCTAAAACGGCCGAGTGCGACGGGGTTGAAGCAAGCTCCCGGGAGCTGGATGCAAGGTACAGAGAAAAAAAAATGTTGCATTCATGCTGGGTACATCAGATGAAGGTGGGCTGTGGATGCATGTGTGCATGAGGTGAGCGATGAGAAGAACACTGGAACAAGGCACAATTCTATCAATACCCCGAAAAGGGGGAGGAAAATCATCGGAGTGGACTGACTCAGATCATCGAATCCAAAAGAAAAAAATACTTTTACACCCCCACGGATTTTGTGTGTTGCTGACTTGAATTTGGTTGGTGACATGTTGTTATGCTTGCGCCGCCTTCAGAACCTCACAAGAATAGAGTCTGAGCCCACGGGTGAAATAGAGGGAGAAAGAAAAAAGCCTTGACCGTCGACCAGGACCGGATTCATCTTACGCCTCCCCCCAACCGAAAAAAAAAAAGATTCACACAAATATGCCGTCGACCTTCATTTCGGTGAGACTGGGGATCGGTTGTACTCCGTGCACACAACGCACGACTCTGCGTAACGAGAGCGAAGGAAAAGAAAAAAAAAAACTAAAAAGTTTCTAGTGTAGTGCCATTGGGAGGGCCGGAAACGAATGGATAGGAGAATGGAGCCGGGGAATGTGTGTTTGCGTCAAGGATCGGTGTGAGAAGAAATAATTTTTGCTTCGTTCGTTTGTGACACCTTGTTGTCGTCTTTCTTTCCGTCTTGATTAACGGCCCGTATTGAAAACATGCTACGATGAGTGAGTTTTTGAACAGTGCCGCGCAACAGGCAACAATTTCTTCTCAGAAAAAAAAAAAAAAGGAAGCTTGGAAGGAAGTTGTGCAACGATGACCGGAAGGCGCGCGATGATGAGTCGAGGCGTGTGAAGTCTCCAGTTGAAGTTTGGCATGGTCGCCCTGTCTGGACGAATTGAGATTTTTCCCCACAATCCCCAGACGGAATTTCCGCGTGTCTGCACCCCACTTTTCCAGCCCCTTTCAAGCCAAGTGTGCCCCACGGGGCAGAGCACAGTCTCAAGCCAGCACCGTTTTTGAGTTTGCTCTGGAAAGGATTTGTGGCAACACGGCTTCGTTTACCGCCAAATTGCACCTTTTTTGTGCCTTCTTCTTGTTCAAAAACGGACGGCAATGGGACTTTGTCCGTCCATCCATCCGATCTCACCATCGAGGGTGTGCCTGATGCAACTCAAGGGGGGAGGGGTGGCCCCCAAGAAAAATGTGTCCTAAACACCCCAAAAAAATGCAGTCCAGCCCTGTGGGTGTATTGGGTACATATGTTTTTCTGCAATGCAATGCTGCTTGCATTTTCTGGGGAAAGAAAGAAAGGGATGATCATTGGTGTTTGTTTGTTTGCCCATTTCAAATTATTACTTCATTAGTTTCTTCTGCTAGTTGCCGTGTTCTTCTCCCTTCCCTTGCGGAACAACATTTTCAGAGACAAATCTCGGACCTTTGCGTAAGAGAAGAAAAAAAAAAAAAAAGAAACCCAACCTGGAAGTACCTTGTACCCTGTACAACCACATGTGCCCCCGCCAGGAGAGCCTAGGAGTCCCATCCCACCTTCCCCAGAATTCCACAATTGCTACCAATTCCACTGGTGCCGCCCCGAAGAATTTCTTCAACGAAATCTGATTCCCTGTGCCTCCCCTGTCCGGTCTCTGGCTCTCGTCCTTCTGTCCCTCTGGCCGGACCTGCTACATAAAGACTCCGTTGGGTCTCAAGAAATATTCCCTCTTTTTCCCCATCTTCCTCTCTCTGTTTTTTCTTCCGTCAACTTAATAAAATAACTCCGAAGATACAAATATTTAATAAACCTCGACACTCAACCCACCCAACCAACCCAACCCAACCTGCCTGGTCACCTCTTCGCTTGCCACTATTCCCACACATACAAACCATCTACTCCACACACCGTCACATCTATCATCAAAATGCCTTCAACTCAGATCGCCTCCCCAATCCCCATCCCGGTCCCTCGTGGAGCCCGCGGCCTCAACATCACCACAGAAGACCTCTTTGCTTCCCTCAACGCAACCCTCCAATCCAAAAACAACCAACTCGTCACACCCAACCACCATATCAGGGAGAAAGACTGGAGCGTTCCCGCTCCTCCTCCTCCCAGTCCTATCCAACCAAGAGCCGCCGGCCTCCTTGCTTCCGATAACAATAACAAGAACAACTTTTCTTTTTCTTTCTAAGCAATAACATTGGGCAAACGGCGTTCTTTCTTTTCTCCTCTTCAAAACTTGTACAACAAACATTTTTTTTACAACTACGACAATTGTTTTTACTTTTTTAACTTTTTTTTTTTTATACAAATGATGGGCGGGATATCCACACACACACACACACACACACACACACACACACACACACACACACACACACACACACACACACAACACAAACAAAGGATGAGCAATCATCATCACATTCGACTTTGAGAGTCATTTTTTGAGCTTGGGATTTTAAAATTATTATCTGGGAATTTAAGCTAGCGGAATGGGCTGCTGGCTTGTGGGAAATGGGAATTCAAAAACAAATGGGATTTGCTTTATTTTTTTATCATGGGGATACCAATACTTGGCGGGTTTTGCTTTTTTTTCATTATCATATTTTTACAAAGGGGCGAAAGTTGTTCATCTCACGATGAAAGGAAACTTTGTTTTATTTTGCTTTTTATTCTCCCTTCACTTATCGGGAAATAATAAAAACATTTTTCTCTCCCTCAATTTGTTTGCGTGTGACCATTCCATACGGAGTACAAATGTGACAAGTGCAGATGTGACAGTGTGCGCCGTAGTCCGTACCGGTGTGTGGTGTGTGAAATGTGATAGTGATTGACTCTAATACCGGTATGTGACGGGACTGGATAGATAGGGAGAGAGAGAGACGCTACCAATGCAAGCAGGAGCGAAAAAAAGACGGACATTCTGAATGGGGTAAAAACAAACACGAATTACGGAGAGGGAGGGAAACACAGAAAAGGTGAATGACTCGGTTTTCCGCTCTGGAATCCTAATCTAGCTCGCCGAACCGGTTCTATAATGTGAAGACAAAAGTGGCTGTGTATGGTACCTGAGCAGTATCTCATGTACAACTAGACTCACAGGTCTTTTATTTGTGGCGGCTTGATTTCCTCTTTTTTTTTTTTTTTAAAAAAAAAAAAAAAAAAAAAGGGCACTAAGAGTTCCTTTCTCCCTTAGACTCTTTTCGTGTTTGAACAAAAATGCCGTCACGCCGGGGAAACGGGGAGAAACTTTGATCGTATCTTTCGTATTGAAGTCAAGGTAGAAGTAGAATACTACTCTGATTCATGACGCGGGACTGAGAGTGAGTCTTTTTCTCCAGACCGCTTCTTTAGAAAAGGTAATCGAAGGACAACCTGGAAGACATCGTCATCGTCAATAATCCCCGGCTTACTTCCTATCATCATGACCACCAGCGGACCGGACCGGAATCATCGGAATAACCTGGCAAGTTACCGCAAATGTAGAAAATGTGTGAGTCTGAGGTGTGATCCTATTCCTACAGTACCTGCCAAAGCAACAAAATCCTATCCAGTTATCATATCGCTCATATACCCCCAAATTCCCCGGAATCAAAAAAGACCATTGCGTGGGGGACCCGGTCCGATCCGGGGGGGAAAAACTGTAAATGTGTACCACATCAAAACCAAGGCACACACACACTTGAGAGTAAAAAGAAAAGTAAATTTTACCGACCGGTCACCGAAGAAAAAGAATAAGATTCAAGTATGACAAGTGTATCGGGGACTCGGGATAGAATGTTACAGGTAGCCAGCCAGCCGCTGCGAATACAACCCTTCCAGAAGTTCAGTTGTGTGTGTTCAGTATAAATTAAAATACGAAGGGGTTACGAAGGAGGCTGAATGCTGGAATCCGGGGTGTGTGGATGTGTAACGTCGGATGAGAGCTGAAAAAGAAAACGGCGAAACAGATATGTGATGAGAAGGTTTCTTCCTGCATCTCAGATAGATAGATAGAGAATATTGATATCTTGCCGTCAGTTTAAACGTTATAATTGCCTTTCTTGATGAAGTGTGGGGGTTTGATGATATGTGGGGGTATCGATGGGGGTTGCCGATGTGTGGGAGGAAATGGGGGTGTGGTTGTGGTGGCATGTGGGCGCGGGTTGGTGCTTTGTGAAAAAAGAGCAAATAAAATCCATTGTATTTCCTGGCAATGAAAGAAATCGTTATCGGAGGACGCACGTGTTACAACAAATCATTATAAAATTGATGGTATCTTTATTTACTTCGCTTTCCAACAACACAATTCCAAAATAGACAACAATACATTTTATAGTTTGGCCTCCTCCTTCAAAGTACCAATCTTGAGCTTGGGACCGTACTTCTCCATGACTTGCTTGCTGTGGTACTTCCAAAACTGCTTGGTTGCGTCCTTGCCAGCTACGCGCTTGAGGATTTTGGCACCGCCGGGATGGTCGTCGAGGAATTCTGTGGGGAAATAATGTCAGTATCGCTACTTTACTATGGCGGGTTATAAGTATATCACATACTGGCGACATCATAAACGCCATCATCGATAATGATATAGATTCCGTTGGCCTCGTCCTTGTGCTCCGCCACTTGGGCCTTGGTGAGTTGTTGAGACATTTTTGTTTTCTATTTTTTTTTCGGGTTCGTTGGGTTTGCGTATAGTGAAAGTGGTGATGTTATTGTTTTGGTGTTGTTGCTATAATAAATAAATAAAAGGAAAAAAGGGAAACTTGTTGCTTGTTAATTGTCCAAAGCCGAATGGTTGTTGTTGTTGCATGAACCTCGGCTCGGTTCACGAGGGAAAACAAGTTGCCAAGAAAGTCTGGGGAAGATGCTCGGTTCTCCAAACTCCACATGATCTTTTGTGGGGTAATTCTTCCGGAAGGTGGGAAATTCCCCGCAGACGACATTCAGAAACAAGCATTTTCCCCAATGAAGATCTTGCTGTATGTAGAAAATGTTTATGTTTTAAAAGAGGTTGGCTGGGTGATTTTAGGGGTTTTTGATGTCAATGATATGAGACTTTGTCTTGGAGGGGAGTGAAGGGATTTGTCTTTGCGGGTTGATACACGAGATCATGTCTTGAGGACCTTTCTCCCCGAATCGAGAGATGGAATAACAAGCCTGAATTCATCTTGCCTTCAAGTCTTTGTACTTTATTTTGTATGTAGGAATCCAGAGGATAATGATGATTTCTCTCCAAACCGGAGCTTGTAATTGCTCCTGCCAAGTCTTTCCAAAGTTTCAAAAGATAGCAACTTCCATCCTTCATACCTTTTCAATTAACCTAATTCAAACCCAAATGGACAAGGAAAATCACAAATTTACAATCAATATCCGAAAAATGTTCCATCGTTGACATCTCTCTTCCACCAATCCCTCAACTCAACGCTTTTCACTCGTCCATCTTCATCCTCGTTCACCACCTCGATCTCACACTCTTCTAAACGCCTTGATTTACATTCACATTCCCATTCCAACCATATTCTTGTCCCTTTCTGTCACTTGCCTGTTCATCTCAACCCTCTACGACCTCTCCCTCTTATCGGATAACCACCCAGTCCACTATCACTTACATCATCAAAGCCACAAAACCCACCACAACCAGAAAACCTCCTCACAAATCTCATAGGAACTCTGACTCTCCCGAAGTACTTAAGTTCCAAAAATTAGGTACGAAAATGTCCTCGTAGCGCAGTGGTTAGCATCTGATTTTCTTAACGTTTGATTTTCTCCAGCGAATACCTAAGACAGCGGAAGACGTCGGTTCGAACCCGACCGAGGACAATCCTTTTTTTATTCCTTTTTTTTATACAGGCACAACCTCAATATCACTTCAAGCTTCTTCTATTTCTCTTTCCTTAAACCTCGTCAAGTTCGTTATTCTTTAACCATTTCCAATCATACTTTCATATCCTTATTACACAACACCATAGCTACCTCGTAGGTACTGACAGTTCTACCTTTAATACTCTCTGTCACCTTTTTTTCCCCTTCACCAACATATCCCTATCTATACTCACAGAAAAAACAAGAACTACTCCCTTACTCTCCTTGACAAACGTAACATCGTTATTCGTCGTGGAAGTCAAACTAGATTTTCTTTTCCCTTATGTCTTGTCAACAAGGCAAATCAACAAAAGAGAAAAAGAACAAACTGCCCAAAAGACAAAGCCAGTAACACACACGTTCCAGCCCATACCACTACTCGCTACCTTGATCATTTTCATTGCTAGGAATCCTTGGGCGCCGTCAAATAACTTATTTCCCTCTTTCTTGGCCTCCATCGTCTCGCCACACAAGGTCTTGGTTGTCCCCTCAGATACAAACTGCTATACCCCTTAGCCTCCATCTGAACAGTAATCACAACTCTCGGCAATAAACAAACAAGAATACCAAGACAAAAATATATACCTCATTTTAAACGCTTCGAAAAAATAAAATAAAAAATTCCTCCTCCTTTGCAGGATATATCCAGCTCCCAAAATTTCCATGTTTTATCTTTCCTCATCTTCTAACCTCTAAACCATCCTAAAATGCAGTGAGGTATCCGCCCCCTATTCAAATAAACAATAAAAGAAGAAAAAAACGCCACTGCAATGCTCAAAAACAAATTCATTTATATACAAACTTCCACCCATCCATCTCCCATCATCATTTACCAAACCATCATCATCATCATCATCGCCAATAACCCAATAATCACCCCTAACCCCTTATCAACCACTATCCTCCCCATCGCGCCACTCGAACTCCCACAACATGTCCTATTCCTAAAAGTGACATTGTTCATCATAGCCGCAACCTCAAACACACTCCCCGGGTAGCTCCCATAATGATAATAATCCACATTCAAAATATTCGGCGCCCTTCCGTCCCACGCCTGCCTGCACTGTTCAGCAGCCATGCCCAAACTTCCATTTCCCTTTGAATCATTGGTAGTATTCAATTTACTAACAGCCGGCACCAATATTGCCTGCCCCAGCAAAGAAACCTCCACGTTCAAATTATGATTCATCAGATATAACCTCCTGGCGGCATCCTCCCTGCTCAAATCCGGCGGTCTCTGCACCACACAGGGAAAAGTATCATCCACCGGATCAAACGGAGTCTCCCACATCGCTGAGAACTCATCCAGCAGCCAAGGATATGCCGTCGCATTGGCCATGTAATCCAGAAACATGACGACTCTCTGTCCGGTAAGAATCATTTGTGCCAAGGTAGGCCAGTCTTCCCGTCTTGGAGGAATAACCTGAGGCGTGTAAACATATTGTAAAATACCCGACTGCTCGATATACGGGACGTAAAAGTCTGGAGTGGAATAGTTTCCGTTGCCCAAAAGAATCGTAACGACGTCATAAGGATGTACAGCGACCCAATCCTTTACTTTTGTAAGCCAGTCGGTGATTGGCCCTGCGTCGAACAAATCGCATGAGGTATGGCAAAAGTGAGGGATGGAAGAGTTGACGGGCCATTGCATCTGGGCTTGAAGGAAGCGAATTCCGTCGTTGAGCTGGTCGGTTACGTTGAATGCTTGATTGGCTGCTGCAGAGCCGGCGCGGACAAATGGGGAGTTATGAGCGCCTACTTCGGTGATGTTGCTGTATTTCCGGTTGCACAGCTCGGGGTAGTTGTTGCATGGTCGGGTGTTTGTTGGGGTCGGAGGGGAGGTAGTTGTTGAGGTTGTTGCGTTTGCTGCTGGGGAAGATGTGATGGAGCCGGTGAGATAGGTTACGGTTTCTTCTGTGTCTGTGTAGTTTGCTGTGAGGACTCCGAGGGAGGTAGGAAGTGAGGTTGTTGCGAGGGTTATCCTTGAGGAGAAGGTTTGGTATGTGCCTGTTTTGGACTGTGATAGAACGGGTCCAGTTTTTGTGCCCGTTAGGATGGTAATGTCTGGTTCTACCGATATCGATCCGGACCCCGAGGGGGGTGGGCTGGTAGTGCTGTCATCGTCGTCGGCGGCGTGGACCGGGTTTATTATGGTAATGAGCGAAAGGGCCCATAAGAGGGCACCGAATCTTCTTCCAAGGGGAGCCATCTTCAAGTCGCAGCAAAAGACATGAGGACTGAAAAAAGATGGTGGTGAGGAGAGTTGGAAAAATAAAAGTTTAAAATCGATCGTTTGTGGTGATCAAGCTCTCTTTCTGACAGGGATCCATAAGCTGAATGATATCGAAACTGGTGGTATCTCGGTGCATCCTTGTAAGCACTGCCGCATCTTGGTGGGGTTTTTTGTTGCGACCCTGACGGTTGCCAATGGAATTTTGACCGCGATTCCCTTGTGAAAATACGAGCATTGTTTACGCTATTCATCTCATCTTCCAGGTTATTCAAACTCAACAATTGGTAGGTGCAGTCTAAAAGTTGACCGCCAGCGTGTCAGTGTCAATTCTTGTCAGTCTTGTCATTGATATAGAATGACGTCGTTGAAGGGGTAAATTTTGATTGGCCGTTTCTCGGCATCTGGTCCGGTGGGTTGCCAAGTCTTTTTTTTGATCGGCGGCCAGCAGCATGCAAACAGATTGCGCGCTAGGAGACGATGCAACAAGCTGCAACCCTTTTGACAGATGGGTCTCGATGACATCTGCCTGGGTCGTGGCAGTCATGGCATCAGTTGATTAATAAATTAATAACCGCTGACAGAATTACAAAGAATTCTTGTCGATTCTCGTCAGTCTTGTCAGTCTTGTCAATCAACTTTTTTCTTGATATTTCAGGGGTTCAAGATCCAATCGATTCTCCATCTCAAGGAGCTTCCAAGACGAACGCCAAGCCCCGGCCCCAGCGGACTGGATTCCCTTTCCGCGCGTCAGCAAACTGCACACACTGCACACTGCACAGCCCTGCACACTAGACTCAGCATCCACCCCTGTTCCTTCAACATCTTATCGCTCCTTTTTGGGAAAGGTTCCGTTAAAGTAAACGACATCACTCTTGTTGTTCCTCGTTTTTTTTTTCTCAGCTCTGGTGGTTCTTTGGTTTCTCTTCTTCAGCTTCTTTTCCTTGTTTCCTTTTTCCTTATCCCCATCATCCAAGACATAATTGCGAATCGTAGACAAACAAAACCCGATCCTGTTTCGCATGGCTTTTTAGACCCGGAGTTTAAAACCGCCCGTTGCTCCAAAAAATTAACATACCCCGGGATATTTCTTGATTGGCCGGACCACATCACCGAGAGAGAGGGAAAAACATACATCACAAAAACTAGTCAAAATCTGACCGCTCTCTCTTCTGAGATTCTCAATCTTCAACCGGTTTCCTTGTCTCAAACATCATTACGACATAAAAATGGGCCTCCCATCCATTCTTCGACCCAGACCCCGAAGAAGAAGTCCATCATCCGAACCAGAAAAACACTCCTCCGCCGTCACCCCAACCTCACCAGCTTCCTATACAGATCAAGATGCCACCACCACCGCCAACACAATCTCTGCCTCTGCCTCTATTTCAGGCCCACCACCATACAACCTACCAAAATCAACAATGAAGCGAATAACAAGGACGAGACGTTACTTTTCATTTTCCGCTTCTTTCTCCTATCTCCTCGCCTGGATCTTCCTCATCCTAGTACTCATAGGCAACACGCCCGGAACCCCCGTTCTCGAATCAATCTACTTCTTCAAGCTCAACCTAGCAGATATCATTCCAATGTCTGTGCCAAACGCAAGCTTGATCAACAGTATTGCCCAAAGCATCGGCTTGCATGACTTTTATCAAGTTGGTCTATGGAATTTTTGTGAAGGATATCTCAACGTGTAAATCACTCCCCTCCTCTTCAATCCACCCCATACTAATGTTTTCCTCACAGGGGAGTAACATACTGTTCCAAACCAAAAGCACTCTACTGGTTCAACCCCGTAGAAATCCTCATGTCTGAACTCTTGGCAGGAGCAACAATCGCCCTCCCAACCCAAGTAATCACCATTCTCTCCGTCCTCCGAATCACAAGCCAAATAATGTTTGGTTTCTTCTTGACGGCTTGCATTCTTGCTTTTCTGCTCGTCCTTTTATCTCCCCTCGCGACAAGCTCAAAATGGTGGAGTCTCCCACTTACCGTCGCGGCGTTTTTGGTCACGCTCTTTACTGTATCAGCTAGTATTATCGGTACGGTCATCAGCGTTGCGTTCAAGTACGCTGCGGAAGCACAGAGTGATTTGAATATCCACGTGGAGTTGGGAACCAAAATGTTGATATTCACTTGGTTGGCTGCTGGTTTTACCGTGTGGGGGTTTGCCGTACATGCTGGAATGGGATGTTGTTGTGTGAGTAAGAGGGATTTAAAGACTGGGAGGAGGACGATTATTTTTGATCAGAGTGGAAAGGAGGGGGGGGAGAGGTCGAGGGATAGGGTTGCGCCGAGGACTTTGATGATTAGGGATGATGTTAGAGGGAGGTACTGAGGAGTGACATAGCGTTGTCGATTTTGAGCGAGCAATATTTTTTCATCTTAGATTACATAGCCTGTTTCTTCAAGGCCGGAGGGAGAAGTTTTATTTCTTTTGTATAAAGCATATACATACACACATTGGCAGCATTGGGTAAGGTAAATGGGCGGCTGGGTTAGATGTGTTATATATTATGAGAGAACGAATCAACTGGTTCATCATAAACTTTTTTTGGTTTCAGTTCAGACCAGTCCGTCGATGCATGACCATGTTATTTGCTATTGTTCAAATCAGCTTGTTCATTAGAGCGAAGCTCCAATATAACGTATTAGAGAATTCTTTTTTACAAAAAAATAGAGAATTTATCAAGACCTTCTCTCTCTCTCTGTATAACACCTCTCCTCGCAAGAAGGTTCTCATATATCATCCATCATCTGAGAGATTTATCGTGTGCCATATGGTATTGCTCGAAGCACGAACTCGTGGAAATGGGCATAATTTTACCTGCCAGAAAGAAGGAGACATACAGGTACGGAGATGCCATTACCCGTGAAAGCCATCATCATCGGATTCAACCAAGGCCACACACACAGTATTCAAGATGATGCAGTAATGAAGAGTCAATATTCCAACACAACACTACCAGACTATATTCCAGCAACCAGGATCCAAAACCAGTCTTAATTTTTGAAGGTCACCTGTATCGAGTGGGAAGCCAATACATCAAAAAGATATAGATAATCGAGCGAAGCGAGGACTGGGGGTTTGGGGGCTTACCCCCATAAACTAGCGGTGGTGGTTGTGATTGTGGGCTTCGCTCTCACATTCCTTTCGAAGCATTGAGCCAAAGGCAACGAACGGTCTTGTAAACATGCCTTTTTAATATCAAAAAGACCTATTTACTTTTTTTCAAGAGACCTTCTTCGTTAAGCAAAAAGAAAAAAAGAAAAAGAAAAAACTCACAAAATTATTTCATTCCTAAAAGTCTAAGAGACCATCCAATTATACTTCATCAAAACTATCCCATCATATAATGTGTTAAATCAAAAACTCGCGCAACTACGACTGAGGATTTGTTATTAGCAGTAGCATCAGCAAGCTTTTGATGAGCTAGCTGTGTTAAACTAGCGCTTTTTTCTTTTCTTTTCGTAAACTCTTGACTTATACAGTTATTTTACAGGTAGATATTAATCTGTCGGGTTTATTCTTGGTGATGGATGGATGGGGTTGGAAGGTTTGTTATTTAAATCACAGAAAAGCCCTCAAATCAGTTGGTTGTACCGACGTCCTCATCATCCAACGCTCATGGATTTCCCTAATTCCGTCCCGACCTCACTGGCAAGACCGCCTGCATCGCCTTCAACCAAACCGACTTCCGTACCGAGAACTAATTATACCTTCCTTCCCTTAGATTTGGTAACCGGGTAATTTAAATCACTTCGGGACTCGGGCAGCCAATAAAAAAGAAATCAACGGAAGCGATACGGCTCCATTTACTATATCCCCGGATAGGTCGACTATATCCCACTTCTTTTTTCCTCAACTCAAGCCCCTTTTTTCACTTCAAACAAATATATCTTGTTTTAAAAAGGCATGTTTTACTTCAAAAAGGTATATCTTATTTCAAACAGGGATATTTAATTTTAAAAATGTATTTTTGATTCTAAAAATGCATGTTTGATTTTGAAAAGGCATATCTTATCTCAAAAGGGCATCTTTTATTTTAAAAGGCATTTTTAAAATTGAGTATAAATATCGCGCTATCAAATGTAGGCCGTTGAAGGACACATTTAACTGAGCCGTCCCGGTTGAGCGTGATTTGGCAGGCTTCGATCTGTTCCTGCTGGAGGTGGAGGACCAGACGGAAGGCATCTCTGGCATTCATTTCCGAGTTTGTTTCCTTTCCATCACCGGTTGCTGCCTTGCGTTTCCTCTGAATTGGAGGTGCATTTGGATCATTAATTTGGTACCCTTTTCTTTATTTGGTACCGAATTATTTTTGTTTCCCCCCAAAAAAATTAAAAAAAAAAGCTTACTCGTTGAGGAAGGAAGATCTTGATCCCGAGCCACATTTTGATGAGAAGGTGCCCTTTATAAGGCCCCTTCAAGAAAAAGGCAGTTTTGTCACATGTACTTTTGAGTTTTGGAAAGAAGCAAAAAAACAAAAAAAACTACCCATTGCGTCATTGATGAGAGCAATGTTAAATACCCCCATCTCCTCTCTTCTTATTCCTCTTCCTCTTCTTGTCTTCTTGAATTTTCATCATCATCAACAACAACACATAATAAATCATCATACCAAGCTTTTTGAGTTAGAAAAAATCATCATTCTTCACAATGGCGGTTTTCAACACTATCCCCGACCTCGTCGTGCCCGATGTTGATATCGATGCCTTACCCTCCGCATACAAGGACTTATTCGTCGGACCACGCGATACCTGCCATTATTGCAAGCAAGCCATCCCTCCTCAGGGTTCAGCATTTCAAATCTTTCATTTCTGCCGGCTGTTTCAGCTCAGCTGGTGCAAGAGATATGAATGCAAGAAAGCTGCGTCAAGACACATACGAGATGACTGCTTCTGGTGTCGACTATGTCCCTACCGCGTCAGCGATGGCATTTTTACTTCGGCCGACTGTCAGAGGTGTTTGAAGGCTTCCAACACAGACGTAGAAGCCACGGTCGATGATCAGGGGGTTTCCGAGTCTTCCGACAATGACGGAGAAGCCACGGGAAATGGTTCTTTTAATCACAGAATCACATCCGGGACGACTACCAAAGTAAAAGAGAAGACGTACGAATTGATGTTGAAGTTGGGAGCGAACCAGGGCGACTAGACGGACGAACCGTGGCGTGATCCTATTCTCATTCCGCACGACGAGGTCAAGGACAACCGATGGATCTTGTTTCTCGACTACGTGATTGAGCAAGGCATGATGATGCCGAATAATGGAATGGAAGAGGCAGTGGTGAAGGAGAACGACGACGGTCCTGTCATATTGTTTTTTGGCAACTTTTTTGCGCTCGGTATTGAGAAGAAGTATTTGAACAGGAACGTGTATGTTGGCCGGACGAAAATTTGGACTCCTCTTGATGAGATTGAGGGGGCGAGGGAAACATTCGGCAATCAGATGATTGCTCTTGGTGGGTTTGAGCGAGAGGAGGTGGTCCCCAAGGATGGCATTGGAGAAGAGGCTACTATATATACAGACGTCAGGGGACTACTGAAGGACAGGTGGTTGGCAAAGTGTAAGAAGGCGGAGGATTATTTTATTAGGAAGTAGGACTATGCCTTTTTTTGTTTTAAGAAGACATCATTAGGTTTGGAATCATACAGCGAATATATATACAGTAACCCACCCCCTCTTGAACGTTTGTGAGCACGATATTTATGCCTCTCTGATTATAAGCATGTCTTTTTGAAATGGAAAATACCTTTTTAAAATAGAAGACACCTATTGAAAATGGAATATCTCTTTTTGAAATGGAACACGCCTTTTTGAAATAGAATATCTCTTTTTAAAATAGAACACGCCTTTTTGAAATAGAATAGACCTTTTTGAAACCGAATATGCCTTTTGTAAATGGAAAATGCTTATTTATTATAAAATAGACCTGATTGATAAATATAAGGCATTTTTATTTATAGAAAGCCAATTCGGTACACAGTCTGCACTTGAGTTCGCTCACGCGTGTAAATAATTGTAGAGGGACCGCATATCCCATAGGGATGGAGGCACCGCCTCCAGCGGTGTAAGATCAATAATAATATTTATAGAAAGGACTTTTAAGAAATAAAGAGCTATTTTTTATAGGAGAAAAGCGTTTTTAATATTAAAAAGGCATGTTGATTAGTAGAGAGGCATAAGTATTACGCTAACAAACGATCAAAGGGGGGGGGTATTGTATGCCTCTCTGATGATAAATATGCCTTTTTTGAAATGGAACATGACTTTTTTGATTTAAAAAATATGCCTGGTTGATACGTATAAAAAGAAATTTTAAATAAAAGTAAGGACTTTGTTTATAAATGAATAGCTAACGACAAAAGCCTCCCAGTCGTAATTAATTGCGCGAGTTTTTGGTTTAAAAAACATTATATAATGGGATAGATTTTGATAAAGTATAGATGGGATGGTTTCTCTTGGACTTTTGGGAATGAAATGATTTTGTAAGGTTTTTTTTAGTGATGAGAAAGGAATAAAGAGTGGAAGCGTGGTGATGAAATACATTGGTGTGTGTGTGTGTGTGTGTGTATGTATGTATATAGAAAAGGAGTAGGAAGATTTTGTGGTATTTACGCAATTAGGGATTGAAAGAAGGATGAGTAGAGGAGGAGGAGGGAGAAGGAATCTTGATCAAGTGTGAATAATGGAGTAATCCAGTAAGTGAGTGAGTGGAAGAAGCAAGTTGGGCGCGCGCTTTCGAAGGAATTGTCCGATTTTTTTGGATTTTCTTTATAAAAAAAGGTTGAATGGATTCTCAGACAGGGGTTTGAGCAGGAAGAGTGACTGGGGGTTATTTTCCCTTCTCAGACCTTGCAAGCTGAATGTATATACTTGACTGCGTGGACTCTAGGTAATTGCTATCTACTACCTCCCACAATATCAAATATTATACGCCTTTTTCGCAGTCCCACTCCAAAGCATGGCCTGATCCTCTTCTCCCAACCCAGCCAAATCACACACCAACTCGACTACTCGATGCCATTTCTTCCAGGCATTCTCTTTCTCTTCCTCGGGGACTGCAAGAGTGCACACGGGCCAATTGCTGCCAAACATGATTCGGTTGGGACCAAAAGCAGCGACGACAACAGCCAACCAAGGGAGAATAGCCGAAACAATCTCCTCGGGGGAGCGGGAGGATAAGGACTCTGGCATTTCCTCAAAGAGGCCGGAGAGCTTCATGTAGGTGCGGTGGCATTTGGATAGAGTAAACATTGCTGTGCGCCAGGCAATGAAGGCGGGGTCGACGGTTTGGTTGCGGATTGATAGGTCTGGTTTGCAGAGGTGGTCTAGGAGATGATGTTAATGATAACATGCCATGAGATCGGGGTTTTAGAAGTGGCTTACTGAGGATAAAAACTACTTTGTCGTCTTCTTCTACGTCCTCGTGAGAGCGGTCAATAATGTCTACTAGCTCTTCCAATTGGATTCTTCCTCTCCTGTGTTGATCGATACCAACATCAAAAACATATTTTTTACGGCCGAGGAGTTTGAGAGAGTCAATGAAGGAGTCTGTGAGACCGTGGCAATTTGGTTTGTCTTGGAGTAAATAACGGAATCCTTTGATTTTGGCCCAGGTTTCGGGACCGGCTTGTGATTCTGCTTGAGTGAGATACTCTTGGAGTTTTTCTGAACCGAGATTGAGGGGTGCCCAGGGGATGATTGCGAGACAGAGGTTGCCTTGTTCGCCGGTTACGATGCTGCGGGCAAAGGAGATTTCTTCAAGTGGGTTGGTCCAGTCTTTTGAGGAGCCATTTTTGCGGTCGGCTTCGATGAGGATGAAACCGGGGGGTTGAGGGGCGGAAGTTGTTGAGGAGAGGTATTCAGGAAGTGAGTGTTGGGCTGAGAGGGGGGAGGAAGGGGTGTACCAGTTGTGGGAGGGGGCTGAGGAGGAGTCAAAGAGGTGGATGTGCGAGTCGATGATGGGGATTGAGGAGGACATGATGATTTTTATATGGAATAAATAAGTGAAAATGGGTATGGAAATGATGTTTGATGTTGGTGATGAGAGTATGTGTTCACCGATACTTGTTGTTTAAAGGGGTGTTGTGGAGGATGGGTTCCTGGGCGACGTGTAAAACGACCCCGCCTTGGGGGAAACAGCCAGTCGGAAGGGATGCAGCTTCACAAATCAGATTGATATTTTAAACTACCTTACGGATACCCGAAATGATGGTTTTTCTTTGAGATGATTGAGATTTTGGTCATGGCATTTCCCAACTTTACGACTGCCTTGTCTGCCTGGAGATGATGTGTTGAAGAAGCCTAGACTAGAAGGACGAACCTTCCATACCTTACCCACACTGTGTGATGCACGGACCACAATTTTGCAATTAAACTAGGTAGGTGCCCCTCGACGCGTGCTGCCTTCCTGACGCGCTGAATTGACGCGAACCCCTCCAACAGAGTGTTCTTCTCTCCCAAAACAACTTTTTCAGAAAGGTCAAATTACACTCGCACAAATTCAGACATCATGGCCGATCAACTGATAACTCAAGGCGCCATAGAGTATGTGATCAAATATTTTCATCTGAATTGTACTGACTCCTCTCAAGCGCCATCTTCAACGACCCCGAGCGCGCCGCCAGGGACTTTGCAGTCCCAGTCTTGCAATGTCTTCAGATCAAGACCCTCGATAACAAGCCCGACGGCTCCGGCCCCCCCAGGTACCGCATCGTTCTCAGCGATATCCGAAACTACATTCAGTGTATGCTTGCTACCCAGGCGAACCACGTCGTGCACGATGGAAAACTCCAACGAGGCTGCATCATACGCATGAAGCAGTGTCAGCCCCAGCACCTCAAAGGCAAGAACGTCTTGATTGTCTTGGATCTCGAGGTCATCGAAGAATTTGGCACTCCGGATAAGATTGGTGAACCTATCACCATGGACTCGAAGGGACCTGAGACTCAAAACAGCACCATTGGTGGTCAGGGGTTCTACGGTGCCAAGAGCGAGTCCTACGAGTCAAAGTCCCAGGTTCAGAAACAACCCGCCACACACACGGCTGATTCATCATCAAAGAACAACACCGGCGCCGCACATGGCGTAATCTATCCCATCGAGGCTCTCTCACCATATGCCCACAAGTGGACAATCAAGGCCCGAGTCACCCAAAAGTCTGATATCAAGACCTGGCACAAACAGAGCGGCGAAGGGAAACTCTTCAGTGTCAATCTGCTCGACGAATCGAGCGAGATTCGGGCAACCGGATTTAACGATGCGGTTGACGCATTCTACGACCTGCTTCAGGTCGGCCAGGTGTACTACATCTCCAGCCCTTGCCGAGTGCAGCTGGCCAAGAAGCAGTTTAGCAATCTTCCAAACGATTACGAGCTCACATTTGAGCGCGACACCATCATTGAGAAGGCCGAGGACCAGACCTCAGTACCCCAAGTCCGATACAACTTTTGCAACATTCAAGATCTCGCATCCGTCGAGAAGGATGCCACAGTCGACACCATTGGCGTGTTGAAGGAGGTCCACGAGGTTTCTCAAATCACTTCCAAAACCACCAACAAACCATACGACAAGCGGGACCTGACCTTGGTTGACAGCACGGGTTACTCGGTAAAGGTGACTGTCTGGGGCAAGACGGCCACCGACTTTGATGGCAGGCCAGAGCAAGTGGTTGCCTTCAAGGGCACGCGTGTTAGCGACTTTGGTGGTCGCAGTTTGTCGCTGCTTTCCTCGGGAACCATGGTTATTGACCCGGATATCCCAGAGGCTCACCAGCTGAAGGGGTGGTACGACTCGAGCGGCAGAAACGGTGACTTTGCTACCCACACAAACTCGGCGTCCGTCGGCGCTGCTACACGGGGTGGCGGCAATGACATCAAGACGATTGGGCAAGTAAAGGACGAGAGGCTCGGGTTTAATGACAACGCAGATTATTTCACCCTTAAAGCCACCATTGTCCACATTCGACAGGAGTCTTCATTCTGCTACCCTGCCTGCCGCAGCGAAGGCTGCAACAAGAAGGTGACAGATATGGGTGATGGCACCTGGCGCTGTGAGAAGTGCAATATCAATCACGACCGGCCCGAGTACAGATACATCATGTCGATCAATGTCAATGATCACACAGGTCAAATGTGGCTCAGCTGCTTTGACGACACTGGAAGAATAATCATGAATGGCAAGTCGGCAGATGAAATCATGGAACTGCAGAATGCGTCTGATCCTCGATTCTCTGATGAGTTTGAGGCTGCAAACTGCAAGACGTTGATTTTCAGATGCCGTGCCAAGATGGACTCTTATGGCGAGCAACAACGGTATGTTATGTTTTCTTTCTTTGAGATTCTCATGCAAATACTAATATGTCTCTGTAGAGTTCGTTATCAAGTTATGAGTGCCACACCCTTGGATTACAAGGCTGAGGCGTACAAGCTGGCGGATCTGATCAAACAGATGAGTATGTAAGAGAAGAGAGAAGGGGGGAAACAGTGCAACAAGATGATAATGTTTATGATGACAGTTTCTGTTGGAGATATTTCTCATTCCTTGTAATTAAATAGTCAAAGGGAAAACGCATTAAGAAAATTGAGACAGTGTTAAACTGTCAATGGTACACACTGTGCTTTCGTGGCACCTGAGCTCTTCCCTGCAGCCTTGTAATGTCTTTTGGTGGGGCAACAAGCTAGGCTTCCTTCTCCACAATCAACTGCCAAATCGCGGGGAGCTTGGCCCAACTTCCCAGCTTTGAGTTTCTTTCCTCCAGGTACAGAAGCAACTTTCCAAAATTATAATCACCAATTCGACTTTTCTCCGAACAAAAAGATCAATCCGAGAACGACATCGATATTCGTATGCAATAGAAGAATAGCATAACATCCCAATTCTTCGAACGAACCGTTTCGTTTCTCCGTAGACAGACATTCACACTTTCAGCCACCATGACCCAACTCGATGCATCGCTTGCGGTGCTTCAAGGCTTTCCTTACGATAACACGTTCGACGACAATGAGGCATATCACTCGGCGATACTTTCCCACAGGAAGAGTCTGGAGAAGCTCGCCGCGTCTAGTGGCTGGACAGAAGCTGCTCCCCAGCTTATTAACGTAGGCCAAACCACAGTCAAGTCCATACTTCTCGTTTACTGACAACAGAACGATTTAGCACATAAACCCCGCTGCTCATTCCCTCTCCTACCTCGTAGCCCTCAACACGGTCAAAACGAGCCCCAATTACCCGCTAGACGAGCTCATAGACAAGCTTACCGTCTTTGTCAACTCGTTTGACGTCCGTCAGATACGCTATGGAGGGAAATACTTTACCAGGTTGATTCAGCACCCGAGGTTGGTGGATATGATGCCTGTAGGTTTTTTCATCCCCAGTACATTTGCATCATGTTTTCCCTCCTTTGCTAATGAGGTTGTATATATATATATAGGCACAAATAGTGATCGGCATTGTCACCAAAGCTCTTCTCCGACTCGACCCAACCGGTTCCATGCTCACCAACCACCACATCGAGCTTCTTCGATACGCATACATGAGAGGTCACGTTGATATCAACATAATCCTCCCGCTTATTGAGAAGGATGTGGTTTTCTACCCTGGGATGAAAGCGTCCCCAGGGGATAGACTTCCCTGTGACCCTGAGGCCCCGTCAGTCAGTTGGATGACTATTGAAAACGAGTTCAGTATTGCCATCAATAGTCAACAGGTGCTGGAGTATGATTTCCTGCGGGGATTGAGTTTTATCAACAAACGGGACTGGCCGCAGGCGTTTGAGGCGTTGGAAAAGGTCATTGTTTATCCTATTCTGGACGGGGCTAGGGACGCGTGTAGTAAAATGATGACCGAGGCGTACAACAAGTGGGTGCTGGTTGGCCTGTTGTTGAATGGCAGGGTTCCGGAGATTCCGGACGGGCTTGTGGCGAATCAGTGCGTAAAGCAATACGAGCTGATGGGAAAGCCGTACGTGCAGCTGGCGCAGGCGTTTGAGAATGGGGATAATGTGCAGAGGCTGCTGGCTGAGTACAATGGAGTTCCAGCTGCGTTTTGGCAGGAGGAGAGCAATTTGGAGTTGGTCAAGTTGGTGTTGAGTCAGTGGCAGGCGTGGCAGATTATTAGGCTTGGAAGCATTTACAGCAAGATTTCGTTGGAGGATGTCAGGAAGGCGACGCAGAGCGCGGAGATGGGACTGCCGCTGGGTAGCGTGGATGAGGTGAAAGCTGTTGTATGGAGGATTATCAATGATTACCAGGGTAATCCCAACGTTCCGGGGATTGCGATTGATGAGGAGGGACAATACGTGATATTTGCGGATCCGGCTGAGGGGGATCATGAGAAGGAATATGCGGAGAGGATTGCGGCTGCGGTGGAGAGGATGAAGGCTTTGGCGCCGTTGGTTAAAGCTGTGAACGAGCGGTTGGCTACCAGTCAGGATTATATCAAGGCTATGGTTCAAGCGCAAAAGAGGACGGAAATGGCGGCGGCGGTTGGTGGTGGTGGAGGTAGTGGTGGTGGCGGTGCTGCTGGTCGGGGTGGTGGTGGGGGGCCATCAACATCATCACTACTTCACCCAGAGGATTCGGAATTGGCGCTTGATAGTTTAGATTTTCAGGATTCGATTGATGATGAGGATTTGATGACTGGGGTTACGATGGGTGGTTGATGAGAGAAAGAAGTTGGGATTATTGTTATTTTTTTTTTGGTTTTGACGTTGGCGTTGGGAAATTAAATGATACAGAGTCGGGGTTTTTTTTTTAGAAGAAATATGAATTATGATTGAGAGGGATTAACTATGAAGAAGCGAAAAGGATTTTTTTTTTCTTTGATATTGGTGATGAGAAGTGGGTGGAGGAAAGGTGCGTGTTAACTTTGATATACTTAGATGAAAATAACATGATCAAAGCTGATATACAATGATGATGTGGCGATATGAGTGTGTGAGCTGGTGGTGAGTTGAGATGGTACACAGACTGTTGATCATGGCGGTTTCTTGTTTTTTCCTCTGTTCATCCTGGTATGCTTGTGCTAGAACAAAGCAGACAGAAGAATGATGCTAGTCCAATTATGAATAAATCAGCTAAATAGCAATCTGTCTGTGCTGGCACAAGTCAAGCAAGCATATATTTGGACTTTGATAGATCACGCCCCCGTGGTTGACACTTGCTTGCAAAACAAACTGGTGTCAAGAGAGTTTGTTGTTGTTTTTTTCTCGGAAGGGTTGTATTAATTAATCCTCCTCCTTCCTGCTAGATAGGTTGAAATCCAAAAACTCACAAGGGGAAGAAAGATGAAATTACAAAGTAAAAAAAATTTTTTTTAAAAAAAAATTAAATTATTTTTTGGATGGTATTGGTTTTTACCGATCTTTTACAACGTATCTATCAACCAATATCTGTCTTGTTGTTGTGGTTTTATAAACTCCCATTCTATTGAGGAAGCAGAAAAAATGAGAAAAAGCATATATTTCAAAGAAGGGGATTTAACTTTCTGAGTTTTTTTGAATTTTTTTTGACAAGGAAAAAGAAGAGAGAGAGAGAGAGAGAGAGAGACAAGACAAATTTCACATCCGAGTCACTTCTGCAACAGGAACAGGATCATAAAAAAAGTACCTCAAATGAATAGATTCAAATTTTTACCGTCCTCTATCCATCTTTATGCTTGACACTATCGAGGTTTGGCTGTTTTGTGTGTTATAACTTCCATCCCCATCTCGTGTTCATCTTCTTCTCTTTTTTTTTTTTTATAGATTTTAATACTGTTTGTTTTTTTCCTTTCTCATTATCCTCCGTCCTCCAAACACCAAGTTTTAATTCATGACAGATAAAAAGTAAAATTTCCCACACATTCCCCTCCTCTTTCCGTATAACCAAGGAGAGGAAAACTGTGTCTTTGGCTGTCATACAAAAACATGATACAAAGAAGTTTAGAAAACAAGACTTGATATTGAATGGGCACCCTTGTAGTTTGTTGTGTATGGTGTGTCAGGTATCAGCACCCCTGATCGAAACACCCAATTGTCCCAAAAAAAATTCATCCCCACAAGCAGTAAAACTTGTTGATTGTTCAGAGCAAAGGGACTCATCTCCCACCAGGGGATCAAAGTGGCATCTGAGGTTGACAGATTGTGTAAAGAATGCGAGAGAGCAAAATCTCAAGAATAATGGGGTATTGGCAGCAAAATCAATTCCCACGTATTAGGTGGTGGACATGGTCCAGGAACGAGGAAACATCTCTCTTCTTTCGTTTCCTTTTTCATCATCTTTTTTCCCGCGGCTCGACACTTAGTAAGAATCCCCAGAAACCAGTTCAAAAAGGTTCTTTTGGGTGTCGTCGAGAGAAAGAAATGAAAAAAAGAGGAGGAAAGAGGAGGAGAGAACCGAAAAAGTTTTTCCTCGAACCTGCCAAAAATCCTTTTTTTAATTATTTCAAACAACAAAGTGAGTGAAAGCCATAAACATCCGTGTCAATGGATTGTAAGTCGGCGGAATCAGCAAGTAACTCGAAACCATGACGCAGTCAAGCGCTGATTTGAGACCGTGATTGTGTGGTTGAGAGAGAGGGAGTAAGACCAGGAAGGTCGACCGTGGAGAAGGGCAAGACAAGTTTTTGTCTCTTTGCGGATAAAGAAATCGACGCAAAAGAGACAAAAAAGTGTTTTATTAATTCTCCCGATGGATTAAGACCAAAGTGGTAAAACAATGCTCCAAGACTGAAAAAAGGGAATCTCTTCTTTTTTAAACCCTCACCCGAGGCAAAGTGAGTACTTGATTTAGCGGCGGACGACGATGCCGTTGCGGCGGGAGCTGCGCTCGACGTACTCATCCTCAGACTCGGAGGAGGAGCAGGAGTCATCAACGAAGGAGCAGCGGGAGCCACCGCAGTCGAGGCGGACGCGCTCGCCCTTGCGGGTGATGCCGTAGCGCTCGCAGGTGCACGAGGAGCAGTCAGAGGCGGGGGTGCTGTAGCCGGACTCCATGGAGCCATCAGAGCTGTAGGAGAGGGAAGAGCCGACGGAGGAGACTGGGGAAGCGGGGGCACCGAAGTCGGTGACAAGGTCCTCCTCGTAGTCGTAGATGCCGGTGGCAGCGAAGCGGGAAGAGAACTCCTCCTCGTCAAAGTCGTTGTTGATGATCTTGCGGGTGGCATTGGGCGAGATGGGCTTGGGAGCCTTGATCTGAGAGACGGAAAGGGGACGGCCCTTGGGGATCTCGCTGGAGCGGGACGACTTGGAAGAAGAGGTGGACTTGCGGGAAGAGGTCTTGGAGGAGGAAGAGGTCTTGGGAACATCGAGAATGTTCAAGGCACGGCCGGTGGTGGGCTCAACGGTGGACTCCTCGGAGGGGTTGTGGGAGACGTGGTAGCCATCGATGATGTAGTAGTACCAGTAACGCTGGCCAGCCTGGAGAGTGGTGGGCTGGAAGCGAAAGGTACCCTTCCAGGCACCAGACTTGGAGGAAGTCTTGTCCTTGGAAAGGGGAAGCTGGCCGGAGTAGTTGTCCCAGGAGCCGAGGAGATGGACGGTCTTGACGCCGGAGGAGACACGGAGGTTGAATGAAAGCTGGGTGGCGGACATTTTGATGGTTTGAAAATTAAAAAAAGAATTATTAATAAAAAATTGATGCTGAGAAGATTGAAAATTATTCCTGAAGAGGATTGGACTTTCGCGAAAAAAGCGTGTCGAGCAAGTAAACCAAAAATTGATCTTTTTTAGAAGGGGGGAAGAGATAGCAAGACCGGCAAGCTACCTGATTTGGATTTTTGTGAATTAATTGGTGATAGTAAACAACAGAGCACAGCTCCGTGTTGGAAAAGGGAGAAAAGGGGGGGAGGGGGGGGAGGAAAAAAAGACCAAAGAATGGTTTGATTATTGAGAGCTTGCTGAAGAAGAAAAAGAGAAAAAGGAAATGGAAAGAGAGGGGAGGGAAGAGAGCCTTATATCATTTCCTTTGCATCACGATGTATCCCGTGCCCTTCCCACCGGGAATTGGGCCATTCTACATGCGGCCCACGGGCCTTCACGGAACGTGGCTGGGGGAATTACACAAAAAGTTCGATATCACCAAGAAACCATCACTGCAGCAGTGTGTGTGTTCCTGCAAGCTGGGCGGTTAACAGAAGAGAGAGAAGAATGTTGAAATGTGGATGCCCCGCACTTTGGAGAAACCCCCTGTCGACCCGGGATAATCACCAACGCCAAACCTATTTAGGAATGGTCGGGCGTCTAAATCCTTGCAGAATTGACCAATCACAACATTGGTCGAGGTCGATCTCGCGCCTTTGGTGAGGTGCAGTTGACCAGCTTTATCACACACATTTTCATGCGGGACACTGCACCACTTCCGCCAATAATCACGACCGTCACCCGCATTCGATTTTTTTTTTTTACTTTCTAAGAAATGAAGGCAGACGTCAGGGGCAGCGTTAAACTTTGGAGTTTGCCGATAAGAAGAGATCAGATTGATATCATTCACAAATCCCTCTGATATGATGTTCAGATACAAGACATGATGAGCAGGTCCCGTCCCCTCCGACCTGCAGTAACCACAAGACCTCTCTGCATGCAGGCTACCTGCACCATCTCGGCGTAGCACTAGGTATAAGTGGCTGTCAAGTAGGTGGAGATCGTGGCCGCGGATTGGGTCAATAGTTATTAGAAGCCGGAGCTTTATTTTCACTTTGACGATGCGACGGTTGTATCTCCATCATCAAGCAGTTACGCAATCCAATTGGAAGATGAAGGATGCGGTTATCCTCAGCTGAGACGTGCATCAAAGGATTGACTTTGAGAATCAACGGCTTTTGGCCGCCCAAAACGGCCACTTCGGCATTTTCAATACTCGCCGCAATGTTGCAGTCCCGAGGGAAGTGGGGAGCCCTGTTCTTTCGGGTGTGTGAATGAGCAACATCCAGCAACAATTACCCGTTGTAAACCATCCCACCTCGCCTGGAAGTCGACACAAGCGCGAGCAAGCGGGATAAACGATGACATGGTGGATACATCGAAAGAGGGGATTCCTCTTCATCCGATCTCTCATTGATCAGCTCCAATGTGATATTGGCATGCAAGTCTACAGCATGCAATGGAAGGCTCCATCATCCCAATGGTCAAGCCCGTGCGTAAAATAGGCGCCGATGGCATCTTATCTTCCGTGTTTGGACCGAATTCTTGACAATTGTGATCCACTTTACCGCCGGTGAGAGAAAAGCTTATCACATCTTCTCGGTCTTGCGTCACCGAGAATTAAAAAACTGGAGAGGCAGACTCGGAGGTTGGGGCCATTGAAGGCAACAGCGGTTATGCCATGCGGGTTTGAGTGATAGCGATGGTATTCTACAGGCAACCTATCTCCCGGTCCGTACGGATCATTTTCAATGTTACTCACGTGAGATCCGAGTTGGGGATCTTCCGATGACATAACCTACTGTTAGATTATGTACTCAGATCTTGATAAGTGCTGTCGTTGATTATGAATCCCCTCATTTGAGTGTGTTGATCATCAATGAACCCACCTTTGCTGCCTGTTTGCCTATTCTACCGCCCCACAGTTTTTGACCATGACTCACTGGCCGACAACCAAACAGGAAGGAAGTACAAGTGATTTTTATCAGTTTAAACAACCTGAGAAAAAGGTTTCATGCCTTTTTAAACCCCCTCAAATTCAACCTCCAACTCACCATCATAATCAACACTCTCAACTTCACCCCCTCACAATCACCATCAATCAATCCAAATTAAGACCCGCCAAAATGAACACCTTCACCTCCGACCCCCTAATCCAAAAAGTCAAATCCTACATCACCCACTACATGAAAAACTACGACGCCTCCCACGACATCCACCACATAACCCGCGTCGTAAACCTCTCTCATCACATCTACACCCATTCCCCAAACAAATTCTCCCTAGACCTACGCGTCATTCACCTTTCCGCCTTACTTCACGACGTAGGCGATAAGAAATACCTTTTACCAAACCAAGACCCCTCGACTTTAATCTCCTCCCTCCTAACCTCCTTTGATTGTCCGTCTGACCTCGCGTCAAAAATCCAAGAGATTTGTTTGGGGGTTTCTTATTCTTCTGAGATAAAGGATCCGGAAAGAGTCAAGAGATTGATTGAAAAGTATCCGGAATTAGCGGTGGTTCAGGATGCGGATAGATTAGATGCTATTGGTGCTGTGGGGATAGGTAGGATGTTTACGTTTGGTGGAGCAAAGGGTGGGAGAACACTAGAGGAGACGATGGGACATTTGGATGAAAAATTGGTGTTGTTGGAGGATATGATGAAGACTGGGATTGGGAGGATGATGGCTAGGGAGAGGACGGAGAGGTTGGAGATGTTTAGGGGGTGGTGGGGGGAGGAGGTTGAGGTTGGGGTTGAGGGTGAGGAGGAGGTTGAGGAGGTTGATTAAAACGTTGAGAGGGGAGCTATTTCATTGGGTTCGGGTGGGTTTGTGAGGAAGGGGGGCATTCATCATGTCATGGGCTGGGAAAAAATATGAAATGGATACTAACGGGATTTGGAAGCCTTTTTAACATCAAACGGCTATTAGAATTATGAAATAAGGAAAAACGAAAATTATATCCCGTTCCCAGAGAATTAACACTACTAAACTAAACTAATAAGTAAAAATAACCTCCTTGATATCCCAAATGCCCATGCTAAAAAATTCCCTTTAATGCGTCATTCCATACCATTTCATAAGGACCGTTTTTGTGTCTAAAATAATCGTAAGGACTGATTTCGTGTGTCTAAATATTCGTCAAGGATCGCTCCGTCGTTTTTCATAACATTATGCTCTCTTAATGATTGTTTTCCCCCGCCGCGATATGACGCCTCTTTCCTAATAAAAAGTAAAAAAAAAATATATAAAAAAAATGATCGTATCGAATCGAACAATAAATTAGAGATTAGAGATTAAAAGAAAACACCAATCAAAACCATCACAAAGACCAAACCTCCAATACTATTTCCTTTCATAACAGAAGCACCACCAACAACAGGAGGAGGCGGCGAAACACCAGTTGTGGCAGCAGCAGTGGTAGTAGGACCAACGGGCACATTCGTAGGGGGAGGAGGAGGGAATGTTTCGGTCGTAATAACAGTCAATGTAGTTTTTGTCTTGTGAGTTTTGGTATAAACTGAGCCTGTTATTGTTGTTACTGTGACTGTTCCTGTTGGATAAGGAGGATAAGTGACTGTGGTGGTGGTGTTATAATGTGGTTTCTTGGTGTAAGTATATGGTGGTTTTGTGTAGATTGTTGTGGTGGTTTCTTCACAGTCTTCGGTGGTGGTATAAGTAGGGGTAGTAGTAGTAGTTTCACAATCCTCTGTCGAAGTAGTAGTGGAAGTAGGAGGAGGCAAAGGCGGATACAAAGGTTGACAATCAGAAAGAGTAAGATCTGAAGCCAAATTGCCAGACGAAGCATAGACGATACAATTCTTCTCACACGCGGCTGTTCCATTGTTTGAAGGAGTGGACCAGCAACGAGCGATACCGATGTTACCAACGGGCGGTTGGCCGACGAGGTTGTTACCGCATCTGCCTGGTTGACCTATTCCGTTTGTGCAGCGGATGATGATGTCTGTTTCGAGGGAGGTACCGGCGCAGTAGACTCCGTTTGGAGTGGAAGAGGGACAGATCCAGGTGCCGTTGATTAGTTCGGGAAGAGAAGAAGAGCCATGGGATTTGGATTCGTGGTCATAGTCGTTTTCGTAGTCGTCGTGGGCTATCGCTAGGGATAGGAAGAGGGGGAAGAGAGTGAGAGGTTTCATTTTTTTGGGAGGAGGATATATCAAGCGATGGGGGTTTGTTAAGAGCGAGTGTAGGGGTTTGGTTGTTTTATTATGTTTACTGGCAAAAAGAGTCCTTAAGTCGAGCGAGCGAGGGGAACTGACGGGCAGACTGAGAGAAAGGAGAGGGAATGGAAAGGGGGACCGAAGATTCAGGATGAGGGGATATATACATTTATTGTCAACTCGGTCAATTTTCCGCGGAGGATCTTAGTCTCGTCCCAAATAGTTGAACCCGAAAGGGAATTTTGACAAAGAAAGATCCCATCACACCTACGAAAAGCAGGAACCAAAACCATGACAGGACCCTGGTTGCATTTGCCATCCTCATCCCGCAAACGTTTCTTTTTTACGACGACGAACCTACACCACCACCACCACCACATCACAACCTCGTGTCAGACAGATACATAGATACTTACTTGCCTCTTCAATAGATAAAAATCCCTCCCGAACCAACAGACAACAAAAAAAACACGAACTGCAATCCTGCATGTCAGATATACAGACAACCGAAAGGACAAACTATTGATTCGGGGCGCTTTTTCAATTATACCGTTTATGGTAACTATGCACAGAAGTAGTTACACTTCGGGATATCCGCTTTCGGTACGGTATGTTGACATCGTGTAGATGTCACGTCACTTGGCAGATTCTGATAAAGAAAAGCAAGTTAACGTATGGGTGAAAGTGGGTGTGACTCTCTCCCGATCTCTCGGTACCTGAGTGATGTGTGTGTGGTGGTTGGTGGTTGGCGGTTTGTCGATAACCTTGCATGTTAAAAACCTCGTATTCGAACATTCACGTCCCCCCCCGTTTCCGGACAAAATGTTCAGATACGGTACGTCCCGTCACAAAATGATAGATATTTGAATGTTCTGAGTAAGAACCCTTTTCCATATCAGCAAAAAATCAGGTGGAAGATTCTGGATTTTTTTTCGTCCTTTTTTTTCGTTGAGAAAAAAGATGAGGCGGGAACATGTTGAGAGCTGAAAAAGGTTGTGCAGAGAGTGCCTCCATGCAGGAACCCTTCTTTTTTTCTCGGAGTTGGCTTTGCGCCATCGGGTGTGATTTATCGTGTTCCCCCATCCGTCCTTTTTCGAGAGAATGATGATGATGATTGGGGGTTGGCGGTGTGGATGAAGAATGTGATGCGATAAGGGACAATCCAGAAAAAGGCAAAGGTGCATGATGACCATGTCAATATTTCTCAATTCAGTCAGTTTAGAGCATGACTTCTATCACGATGCTTACCTTTGATAATTTCTTCTCGAAAGCACCGTTGAGTTCTGCCGCCGACAACCGACAACCGTTGATAGTCTCACTTGTAAAAATACGGATCCGGCGCCTCAGATATACTGACCAACTTGCACTGTTTTCTGAACGAAATCGAAAAAATAGCAATATAAGCAATCCCCCGTATTAATTTCAACGTCATTCGTATGTAATTCCTTCTTCATTCCTTTCCTTTCCTCTCTTTGTTCAAAAGATACGAGATAACGTTCCCGTTTCGGTTCAAAGTTGCAAAGTAATCCCGAAGAATGCCATTCACCAGCCTGCCTCCACCACCACAACAGAGATAAAAACAGGAAAAGGGCAAAAGTTCTTTCCATCTCTTTGCCATTGTGAATGAATTTGGAGGGGAAAAAAACGAAAAGAGAAAGGGGCGATCCGGGGATTGAACCCGGGACCTCTCGCATATATGTGTGTTTAGAGTGAACCCTAAGCGAGAATCATACCACTAGACCAACCGCCCTTTTTATGTTCTTGTGTGATGCAAGATGAACCACCAAAAGTATTGAAATAGCCTCTTTCTCTCTCATCCTAGCTTAAGTGATTTTTAATTTGCATAACCCTTCTAAAAACCCAAATAAAAAGAAAGAAAGAAAAGGTAATACTAAATAGATAAAAATCAGAGTAACCAATGAGTGTATTGACTATCTCTTGTTTATTGATCTAATATCCATCAAAGAAGACTTAAGCAGCAGCCTTGACCTCACTTACCACACCCAAGATCCTTCTCAACCATCTGCCGGCAAATAGGATGATAAAACTCGCGGTTCTTCTCAAAAGTCTTCAGCGCCAACTCCCGGTCCACCTTGTTCAAGCCCCGGAACAGCGGACGAACAAACTTCATCCGACCGACCTCTCCGAGCAGATCTGCAACGCCCTGGTACGCGCTCGTGTCCTTGGCCTTCATGGCGATATGGTAATAAGCAGACTTGAGCTCTGCGTTCTTGGAGGTTGAGAGACCATAAATCTTGCCCAAGGATTGCTAAGAAAAAAATATCGTGTCAGCGAATTTGCATGTGTACTTGTGTGTGTCAGAGGAGAGTAAACATACCGACTGTTCAACCGTCAGGGGCTTCTCAAAGTCTTGAACAGTGTTCAAGAAAACAAGGACTTGATTACCAGTCCAAGAAGCCGTGTCAGAAGGGCTAGGCTTGAAATCCTCTTGCTTCCACTTCTCAGCCAACTCGTAGCACGCGTCAACCAACGAGGTGTCAAACTCGGGCTTGGGAGGGAGACCGGTGCTGTAAAAGCGTCCCTCCCAATCAATTTCAGCAATCTTGTCCTTCAAGCTGGCAAACTCTGGGGCGCTGAAAAACTCGAGGAATGTGTCTCTAAACTCAAAAGAGTCAAGAGATTTAGTAGCCCACTTGTTAAAGTAGTACGGGATGAACTTGTCAAAGTTGTCGCGCCCGACGAGCCTGTCAAGGTAATAGATGAAGTGGAAGCCCTTCTCATACGGAACAGTGCTGAAGGCATCGTCTGGGTCGATGCCTTTGTGGCTGATGCAGAGCTTGGTAAACTCGTGATCTTTGCCATATTCCTCAATCGACTCCTCTGTTGTCATGGATTAGTAGATATTTTTAAAAACTTGATTTTGTGTCAACTTACCGAGCGCCTTCCAGCCTCTGATGGCAGAAAAGTCAAAATGAGCATCACTTCCATGAATAGAAGCGTTGATACGACGCTCAAGATACATAGTCCAGCCCTCGTTCAACCAAAAGTGCTCCCAACTGGCAGAAGTGACAAGGTTGCCGCTCCAGCTGTGTGCAAGCTCATGGGCGATGACATCAATATTCTGCTTGTCACCGCTGATGATGGTGGGAGTTGCAAAGGTGAAGATTGGGTTCTCCATGCCTACAAAAATGGGTGATGCTTAGTCAACAGGCCGGCCAAATATGCCCAAAAAAAAGACTTACCTCCGTATGGAAAAGAGGGAGGGAGGACAAGTACGTTGTATTGTCCCCAACGGTAAGGGAAAACAATTTTCTCAGCAGCGTCCAAAAAGTTGTCCATGTCAGACTCGAGCTCCCATTGGGACGCCTTCAGCTCGTTCGGGCCGGTAGCCACCACGGAGCGCTTGCCGATAGGGGCAGTTACAATATCTCCGGATGACAAGGCATAGAGGTATGAAGGAATGGGAACCTTTTGCTGGAACCTGTAGATCTTGTCCTCTCCCACAGTCTCTGGCGAGCCTGGGATCTCGACACCACTGGCGACAACGACATGAGGGGAAGTAATGTTGAAGTCGTATGTGCTCTTGATGTCTGGAGTATCCTGGCAAGGGAAGATGGAACGAGCATGGATTGCCTGGCACTGGGAGAACATAAAGGGGGCCTTCTTGTTGCTCGTCTGAGCGGGGGTCAACCACTGCAAAGCGGTGCACTTGTCAGTGGTGGCAACTTCAATATTCACCTTGACAACCTCTCCCTTGGCGGCGCCCTCTGGGACTGCGACATGGACGGGGGAGCCGTTGGCGCCATCGCGGTCCTTGACCTCCCACTTTGAGGATGCCGAGTTGACCTTGATGGAGGAAATGTCAAGGTAGCTCGAGTCGAGGATGATTTCCTTGCTAGCTCTGTCGGTCTGTGACTCGAGCTCAAGGATCACATTGCCGTGCAGACGTTTGCCGGCGAAGTCGACCTTGAGGTTTGTGGTTGTGTGCTTGGTGCGCCAGCCATCGTAGTTGGAGAGGGTGTTTGGGTCCCGCATCTTGGCAAAGAAACGACGTTGGGTGATGATGGTTTGTATATTTGCTGTATTTGGAGCAGTCAAAGTGCTTCTTACGAGCCGAAGAAAACCCCGCATTTAGAATTTTTTTACTTGATTCGATATTGCCATCTAAAACATTCCTCACGCCTTCCTACTTTGTCGACGGTCTTACGAACGGGTAGCAAACACGTGATTTAGCATGCATGCGAAGCCTAATTTGGCAATTGATGCAGAAATTCAGAATTTATCTTTTCATATTTGTGTTTTTCATTAATTTTTTTCATCTGTCTTGAAGCTTCAAAAATATCAGCCGAATTCTTACACGCACACGAGCATTCCATTCTAGCGCAAGCCGCAACGAGTGCCGTCTTACAGCCCCAGATACAAATCGACATGTCACTCAAAAGTATCTCTAATGTCTCACAAGCACTCCATCATCAAACATCACCCGTGATCATGGTCGGAAACCCTCAGGATTCAAAAGATGGTGTCTAGCAGGAAGGAGTTCTCCCCTTTTCTGTGCCCCAGACAAAGTCTTCACAGAACCCCGAACAAGTGTTGGTAATCATTCCGAAGAGCAAAATGGCTGATAAAATGCCGCGATACGGCGCGGAAGCGGCACCCGGACCGGCTCGTAGGCGAGGAAGGAGTGCAATTGTACTCCGTGCGATGCCGGCGTCCATCAGTCACGTCACTTGAAAGGATTCAAGCAGTATGCCCCGGCAAATGGATCATGGGCCTGCTCTCGCCTCTGTGATGCGTTTGTGATGACTTGAGGAAAAGTTTTCGTATTCCAACAAGTCACACACACAATGGTGTAAGCGCCCTGAATGAGTGATGACTTGCAGCAGAGAGAAAGGATTTACCAGTCTCAATTCGGAGTGTTTACACGCACCTCCTCTCTGGGATATGCCGCGTTTGATCTTCGAAACAGCTTGAAAGTGATCGACATACAACTGGGAATCCCAATGATACACCAAACCTCCCTCTCGGGTCCTTTTGCTTGCCTATATCACCTGCATACTCGTGATACCGTGGCGGCGGCGGCGCTTTCTCTCTCTTTCCCTCGGAATTGAGGACTGAACAGTTTGAAGAGTCTCCTTTCATTTATCCCCCCCCCTTAAACATGCATGTTTTTCCCCTGAAGCAGCTAACAATCACCGACGACAACAATTCAATTTGTTTTAGTCTCTGGTAAAAAAAGGAAATTCTATTTACTGATCAAAGTGAAAAATACAACTTCACGAAATGAGAAACCTTCCATTCAATTTGCTTTTGCTCGGAAAAGCTTCCTAGAAGAGGTTTCAACTGTAATGTTTAAACCTATAATACAGACCTGTTAAGAAATAGTCCCAACACTTTGGATTTGACGGGCGCCACTTTACAAAATGACATAAAATAGTCAAGTACCAAATCATTTTTTGTTATTATTATTACCCCGCGTTACAAGAAAATTGAAGGAAGGGCGTTTTCCTTCAATGCATTGAAATGCAATGGTAACCCTATATGCCACCTCTCTTATTGATAAGATCAACCTTGCTATAATATATAACCACACCCTCCCGCAATTTCTCTTCTCTCTCGGGTTTTATGAAACAACCACTACTGTTAGAGAATTAATAAAATTGGGAAGATAACTATATGAGCATACCTTACCCTAATCTTATTCCCCACGAGGGTAGAAGAATCTCCTCGTGATTGCGAATTTGCAAACCTCTACCCACTGATTCGAACGATGGGACGACGGCTAGCATGGAGTACCTTCTAGAGTATCGTCAAAAATGTGGCGACTACCTAGGTACTTCATGCGGCCCGTAGATGCACCCTGCTTGGTCAGAAGACCTTGTATCCAAAACTTTCACAGCTTCCCTTTCCTCTCTGGTCGGTACTACAGAAAGAAGGAAGCATGATAGTTTCAAACTTTTCCCCCAGTGGACCAATGCCATCTGAGCAATACACGTGTATGCCAGTTCGGACTTCAACCCCCAAAAGGGGCAAAAGCTAGTTTTCTCCTCTCGCATAAAATAAACTTTTCCTCCCCATTCCTTCTAGAGGCCTTCTTCAAGATCTTAGTGTTGATGGAGAATGCGATGAAATCTCAAACACCAAAGGAAAGAAACGAGGTGGGTGGAGCAGAACAGCCTCTCTCATCAGTCTCTCTTTTGGGATGGCGAACAAAACTTGGCAAAAAAAAGTCCACTTTGTTGAGAACCCCCCGCTGTCTCAGGATTTCAAGCAACCCTGGCTGTCGATTTTTTGTCTTGGTTTCCCTTCCTCGCATCGAAGCGACGTCGGGGCGTGCAGATTGTGCGGCGGCGTAAGAACCGGGGAGGACCAAGCACCCGAGAGAGAAAGAGAACGGCGAGTTTTGCTTGACTGCGTAGGATTTTGCCTTATCTAGTGTAGATAATAATAATCTATGATCAACGCTCGGACATTGTTGTATCTGTATATGTAAGTATCTATTTATGTCGTCGATATCATCTGCATACAGAATACAATTGTCAAAGCCGTTTTCTCGAGTAATAGCATCACCCAAGACGACCACACAGACCGAAAAAAAAACGCCTTGTCAATGTCAAGAAACGTGGTGCCCTTGCTTAGCTTCGATTATAATATCGATTACATCGTAGCGTCAAACAAAACCAAGCTCTCACCCGAATATTTGAAACTTTGTTTATCTACTTGGTCAAAAAAAGACGCAAAGAAGATAGGTTTATGAGCAAAATAAAATAAAAAGTCCGAGAAGACGGGAAAGGCGTTTGACTTTTTTTCTCTCTCTTGTCAATCGGACCTTTTTTTTGTTTCTTCAAATATCACAACCCCCCGCTTGAAGATCTGAGACAGTCTTCCCACTGTTTGGGACGCTTCACCCGCTAACCTGGTGCCTGTCAATCTCAGCGGGGGGAAGGATCCGAGGGGAAGGATGTGTGGGGAAGGGGGAGGGGAGGGGGGGACCAGGAGGGTAGGGGAGGTCTGGCTCCCAACCCAACAGAACGGTTGTTGAAATGTTTCATTACACAACATAACTGGATCTGAAAAAACCAGTCAGTTGGACCTGACGTGTGTGTTATACGAGACTCAACAAAGAAGCGATATTGGTGGCACAGAAGTAAAAAGAAACCCGGGGGAGTGGCCCAACTTCCCCAGGCCTGGTGGTGGTGGTGATGGTGGTGGTCTCTGAGACAGTGACCACCATTCCACGCCGCTCCCGGCCGGACGGGCCGCTAACAAAAAGGGTAATACGGAAATGATCAGCACAAACAAAACAATGCCCAGTGTGTCTTGGGAAAAGAAAGAAAGAAAGGAAACACAAAACATTGTTTTGTTTCGAGGTAAAAAAAACCAGGGGCAACAAAACAAAGCAAAAAAAACAAGAAAAGATGAGATGATATCAAAAAAAAAAAAAATAATAATAAAAATGGAAAGTCCCGAACCCGAGAATAATGAAACTCCGGTTGGGATGCAGAGTGCTTGATGCAAGTGATTCCTCCTCACGACAGCAGAGGGATTTGTGACTGCGCCTTGTGCACACTCATAACAACTGCTTCTTCTTGACTTACGAATTTGTAAGTCTTGTGTTATGTATCATCACAATCACTGCCACTCTCAACAAGATAACAGAAACCCCCCACGTAAGAAGAAGAAGAAAGCCCAGAACATCTTGGTATTTTCCGATGTAGGAAAAAGAAAAAAACGTTGGCCATCAAGGTGTGTATGTTGGTGATTGAGACTATGACAGAGAATTGGTAACGATTATGTGATAGTGATAGCGACGCAGCGTTGACATACCTGAGGAAGAAGAAATTCCACCTACCGTAAGCTAGTGAAGAGATGTATTTAGTTAATATATCTCAGAAACCTTGGTACCGAAGAATATGCACAAGGCTTGCTTGCTGATCACCTAACCTACGCGCGCATCTAAGTCTAGTCACAGGAATGGCTACCTGTTGCCGTTGCATAGACTGTATATCTTGCTCATGACGCGTAATGATACAACATACCTATCTGTATCCATTCATTGTGATGCTCTATCTAGCACATTCGTTCTCTGTTGACGCTATACCAGAGCATTGTTATTAATAGATTATTTTGCTTTTCTTCAGGATAGTAGTGAGTGCCCAAAAAGGCAGCACTGTCCTGTCCCTGGTATCAGATACAACCCCACAATTGATACTACACATTTGAGGTTGCAAGGGTCGAAGTCGTCAATATCGTACGATTTGACAATGCTGGTTGGTGTTGGGTTTTGCTGCTTGGATCTTTTTTCTTTTTCTTTTTCCCCTGTCGTTTTTAAACAATGCTGTGCGAAATCGAGATTGACGAGTGGATTTCTCGGAAACTGGCACAAACGGGTTTAACTCGCCGAGCCCGGAATGCAATCCGGATCATCATCGTGGAGGCAAAATTTGAAGCTTCTTCCGGATCCCAGTCTCGCGCATGACCGTTGTGTGGACTTTCATGTCGGCCACAACGATTTTGGATGGACATGACTGAGCTATCATGGTCATCTGATACTGCCAAAGGTTACCGATACGGCTCGAGATTGCAGAACGCTTGGACGCAGAGCAAGGAGAGGCGGGAAGGGAACGCAACCTTCTTTGGCAAAAGTTGTATCCCGTTTCCCTTTTTTTTTATCGATTCTCGTGATGCAAGCACTTTAAGTATCTCCCGTGTTTTGGAGAGCATTGGGGTGTCCGTGCATTGATGGATGGACTTGAGGGTAGAGAGTCTCTGAGATACTTCCCGGCCGGGTGGGATTGAGTGATCAACGAATCAGAACCCCTGGATGATTCGATGAAACACTGTTTCTGATTTTCATCTTGCCCCGCACTGTTGGAGGAAGATATTTTTCGAGACCGCATCCGCAAGCGGCCGTCTTGTAGATGAAGGTTTCAATTTTGATCACACCAAGTACTGTACATGCGGGTCTTGTCATCTGAGCAGTGTGGTCTCGTTGATAGCTCGATGCAACTGAGGATGTCGACTGCTGACAATTGATGTCACTGTGATAGTATTTTAAAAATCCAACGACTCTCCTGAGTGACATTGCAACTCTGAGATCTGTCATTGTCGCTGTCATGAAGCTCCCAAGAAGTCAAAGAGGGTAGAGGCGAGGAGGCTCGAGTGTTTTGAACGGGTTAGGGAACTGAGCAAGGTCGACAGATCCCTGTCGTATAAGGAACCATTTAAGGTTAAAACCCCCTGAGGATCTCGGACAGATCGCGGCTTTCCAGGAAGAACCACAGCCGGTTTTTCTAAGGGGCCGGGTGACGCCCCCGGTCTGGCGGGACATCGGCTAACCAAAAGGTTTCGAATGAGGGAAAGCTTCAAGTTGTGTCATGAACATGGGGTTTCATGTGAACAGAGCTTGGGCCATCCACCAAAACCGTGCATTCGTCTTGCTGCGAGTAATTATTAGCTGCAACGGGATCGTGATGATAATAAGCCAATGATGTTTGCAGTTGAAAAGCACCTCACCCAGCCGAGCCCGGTGACTTCAGGCACGGCCCATAGATGAATTTGATGTCTAGATGAAGGACGCTCGAGAGCGAGTTCCTACACCTTTGATCTCGCTCATTGGCTAAAACCGGGTATGGCACTGAAGCTCATAAGAGATAAAGCGGCAGTTGGCAATCAAGGACTTCTGGATCGGGAGGCACCCGCATACCGAAGCTTCCGACCCTCTACCAGATAACAACCTTCGTATGTAACCGTCTTTGTCTTGACATGTTGACATGCTTGTGATCAAAAATCCATACATCTCGATTTCCGGTAACACGTTGTGTAGCACGCTCACGGACATTTGACGAATATCTCTCACTAAAAGAGCAGCTACGAATCTCACCGCCATATGAGTTGGATTGTTGCCGGGGTGAAAGGACATGAAGGGTATTTTTATGCAATGTGATGGTCATAAATGCAACGGTGATCTGCAAGGAGAGGGACTTTAACCAACAAACCCATTTGAAAACCGGGCGAGGCCTGTCGATCACCTTGCAGGTCCCAAATCGAAATGCTTGGGGCTTTGCCCTTTCCCCTCTGAAGTCTTGTATGCTTCCCCCACGCTCTAAACCTGTCACCTTGCGTCCCCAACAAGATCCAGATTATCCAGAAATTTGGGTTTGCCTAGCGCTGCGATCGGCTTGTGTGATGTGAGGAATCTCTCTCGCATTGCATTCGGAGCTTTCAGAGCCCAAAAAGATCAGACGAAATGCCAAGGTCCTGCAATGCGAAATCCACAGGCCGAGACATCCGGCTTTGGGAGTCTTTCTGGAAAACCTGCATAGGCTCTCCCTGAAGATTGACAGAGATTCTTGTCGACTAGGAAGAAGTACTTCTGGAAGCCAGCAGTGACAGCGCGATAAACGTGGGAGCTGTGTGCTCGTGTAGATGAAGCTAGGGGCTCGCGTGGACCGGGGGTTGTCCGGAGGAGTTACCAGTCAACTTCAACGTCAACGCTCGCCCGGCAGGGGGATCAAAGCTCGCTTAGAAAAAGTGTGGGTGGTGATGGGATGAGATACCTCAGGTGAAGTTGTGCCGCGGGCATACATCTGGATGGTGAAGCCCTCTTTCGGATTCGGGTTCCACGGCGATTATTCTTTGCTTTGCTTCTGGTGATTGCGACGTGATGAGTTGAGATATCTTTAATATCATTCATCATTAGTTGAAGACATTCTGATGGAAAGAAGCAAAAAAGGTTATTTCGACTTACAGGTCTTGGTCCGTCTTGGGGCACATGGCTTTTGTCGAGACCATTCTTTTTCAGGCATCGCGTGTTGCAATTAGCCAGGGACGCACTGACACCCCTTCATCATCATTAAGGGCCCAAGGCCGCTTTTAGTAAGGAGGCCGATGATGGTGACGTTCTAGGCTGGCCTTGACCGTTGGAGCCAAGGTTTTGTTAGGTCGTGGTAAATTCGTCTGAAAGAAAAGAAAAAGATCACGGGGGGGGGCTGTGGACTGCCACATGGACATTGTTTTGCTATCGTGAAACGGGAATTCCCCGACTCGCTCTCATTGGCTCAATCCACAATATAATTATTCATCACTGCGAGCCGGTGAGATTGCTGTTGGTCTGCAGGGTGATGGGCCATGATGTAAAGGAAAAGTTTTTTGGGGGCTTTTTTTTTTAGTTGGGGGAGAGGGTGTTCCTGTTGCTCTTGCGGGTTATTGCGGGTTTACCTCATCATCACTTCCTCAAAAAATCATCGAGTAATTCGGTCAAGCAAATCACCACCGGCTTTGCTCTTTCCGAACATTTCTGAAGCGGCCATTCCTCTCACTCTACCCCCCACCCTCAGGTGTCCACTTCTAACTTCATGACTCCATCTTCCAAGCACCTGCCGGGAAGGTCGCAGTTGAAGAATTGGGAATGACCAGCAGCTGCTCAATTTCAAATCCGTTATCGCGGGATGATGGCAGCAACATGTCCGTGCGTGCAGTCAATCCAACCATCGGCCCCGAAGTCGCCATCACGTATTCCCCGGATCGCCGTCGACAAGATCTTTGACTCTCGAGCCTCCCAAGCAGCAAGGGATGCGGGGTTGAGCCGTTTGCCTTTACCCAAACTCCCAAAGGGTATCAAGCATGAAGTTCGGAGCACGTCGTCGACGCTGGTTTCCGATATCCGTGAAACTCCCGGGCTTTTTGGGCCCTTTTCTCCTCATCTTCCCGTCGCTCAGAGGCCTTGCGCTCTTGTCTCGACGTCGATGCCGTCTCTGCCATTGTCCCTTCATTTAGCCAAGGGTCGTCATTGGCCCACGGTGCATCATAGCGATTGCGAGATGTTAACAGGCCTCATCAAGACGTCCCCTTTATCTTTCTTTTCTTTGTGGGGCTACGGTTCATGTTCCCCTCCCCTGTTCTTAGGACAGGGATGAAGGGCTTGACCCCGGACTCGCCCAAATGGTCTAAGCGGTTTCACTGTGTCGCCTCTTGCAGGTGCTCTCACTCTTTGGTCTTGTCACACCATGTATCTTCACGGCGGCCATCCCCTTTTGAGCCACATGCCCAGGACTTCGAGTACGCCAAACAACGCTGTGCCTGTGAGAAATTCTCTGTGTACCTCCCCTCACCCATGCCGACTGGGGGCAACCATCGAGTACCTCGAGGCGACAAAGAGCCCTTGTCTCAGACCCTTTCACACTGTTATTGTCACCCTCGTACTCGATGTCAAGGAGGCAAGGGGTCCTTCTACATACTGTGCTCCTCCCCCTTGTGAGCAACAGGGTCAGGATTCGCAGTCTCCACTGGACATGCAGCAGGAGCTTGTCGCCTCGAAATTCGAGGCAGCAGGCTCTTCCTGGGAGAGCTGGGGAGGTGCCGTGCATACATATACAACCTCATCACTCGCCGACCTAGAAACCGGTTGTTTGGTGCGGGAAGTTTAGAACCGTTTCCTGGCCCTTAACCGTACCATAACTTCCGGGCCAGTGCGACTATACCTCTTACACAGACGAACCAAGGACCCTGTCAATACAAATGGCTCACATTGCCAACTGCCTAGGTGGCTCCATAGACGAAGACACTACCGAAGACCATTCATCGCTCTTAAGTTATTATATATCAAAGAGTGTCTCCCCACAAGCTTCCAATGAATCGGTAGGCACCACCTAATATCCCACCCGTATATTTTCACAAACTGGTTTAAGCTTACACATGGGTTCGTCACAGCTAGCTGGTGCTTCATCAGTATCATCATCAACAACAACACCGGGGGAGAACAAGCCTTTCACTTGGAGAATGCAGCAGACCGAGAGGAAATACCAGCTCTTTCCCAAGGGGGCTCAAACGCCAACCACGCCCGCGAAGGCACTGGATCCAGAGCAAGCATTTGCCTTGGCCATGGGGGACAAGACCGAGAAGACGACGGCTGGAGCTGGACTCAGGATACGAATCAAGGAGCACAATCTCATTCGCCGACGAAAAATCAGTGTGCCGGAATTGGGACCTATGACTACGGTACAGGAAGTTGCCATGGACTCTCGTATGTACCCACTGCAGTCTCAAGCTTGTTGAACTACTTACTGACAGGTTCAACAGCCACCATTCCTGGACGTCCGCCATTTCATGAGCGGTCCATCAGCGCACCAGGACACTGGAAGCATGTCCATCTCGCCGATACCTCCATGTCAACAAAGCAGGAGAAGCGTGGATCCATGCTCAAGCAGCCATTGTCCCCCAAGAATTTGACACCACTCGTCATTCCCACTTCCAACTCGGCTGTTCCCCGACTAACACGCCAACCGTCTTTGAACCGGATGCGCTCTGCCACCACTCCAATCGACTCGGCGCTCCGCTCGGCCAAGACCGACGACTCTCCAAGGCTCAGAACGCCTTTCACTCCAATGTCTGCCGCATTGACACCGAAGTCTGCCGCCACAACGGTAATGACCAACTCTACCCTCCCGACTCCCCTCTCGGCTCCTGCCGAGGCTCGCTCGTCGCCAATGCCCTGGGAAAAAGCAACAAACTATGCAGTGATATGCACGCCAAAGGAAACTTCACCAAACCTTCCTGCTACAAAGATGGATTCTGATGACGATCCCACGCCAAACACCAAGACCGTCCACAAACGCAACGTATCCGACACAGGTAGTATCATGGAGAGAGGCCGACCAAGGAAGCGATCCGATATCACGGGCACTGTAGCAGGACGATCTGTTTCCAAGAAAGAAACGAGCGCGGAACGACGGGCGTTTGAGCAGCTCCCAAAGGGATGGAAGGCTAGCGAGGCAGTCAAGGTCTTGAGTGCGTCCGAGGTTGCATCTCTGCACAAGCAGGCCCTTGGGCAGGCGGCGAGGTTCGAGGTTTTAAGGAAACAGGATGTTGACAATCTTTCGAGGGTAGGTGACACATGCTTTTGGAATCTCTTGGGCGTAATTTAAGCTAACCATTAATCCAGGAACTTCGACACCTCGATGAGAGGACCGAATATCTCCGTCGTACTTACAACTCCCTCCGCGCCGGAAGACGCAACCTGCACACTCGTATTTGTCAGTATCTGAGGTCTCCCCGCACGGCAAAGTTCAGCCACGATTCTATGCTCAAGCAAGAGGAAGCTCTTGCTGAGCTTGATACGTCGATCGACGACTGGGTGAACAAACTCGAAAAGGCTGAAAATCGCCGTACTCGAGTTCGCCAGAAGCTTCTTGAGCATGTCGCAGCGGCTGCCACTCTTGCTATCTCGCCGGAGAACATCGCTACTGTCAACGAATCCCTGCAGCAAGCCATGGGGGTTCGACCCCTCAACTACCCAGGCTGCCCTACTCAAATGTCAACACCTCCTCGGAGCCCAACCAAGACGGCCTTCACACAGACGGAATCTCCATCTTCACCTCCTCGCGTGGTTGCCCATGTTCCTTCCACTATCATTGAGCATCCATTGTTTGAGGAGCCAGGAGCCATGGATGGCAACGGGGAGAGCTATGAAACCACTCTGCGCCGCGCCGAAACCATTCGCATCTATGCAGATAATGATGTCTACAGTGTTACAGCACTCCTCTTGGATGTTGAAGATGTCATCGCCAAGATGGGAAGCGGCGACTCTTCTCCGGCCGGAAAGGAGGAGCAGGCTCCGATTGCCAAAGACGTTGTCGTAGTCCGGGAACGGTCAGCCACAAGGGACGACTCTCTCTCTGACGCTGAGAGGAAGAAAATTCATCGGACCCGCAGTCACGGTTTGCTCAGGGGTTCTCCTGCCCCCGTTATCAGAAAGCCACTTCCTGTCCCGAAACTTGAACATAAGGCTTCTCTCCCAGCACTACCCTGCACGGCCCAGAAACTGGAATCCAAGACTTCATCATCCTCGTTGCCTTCTATTCCTCCAACCTCAACCACAACCACAACATTATCAACTTCTGCTCCATCAGAAGAAGGGCCTTTAAGCCCCCAGATCTTCTTGACCAACGCTGTTTTCCGACCCTAGTGGTCATTCATTCCCCCCCTCCCCCCTTTGTCTTACACCCAATATCTTTTTTTTATCACATCCTCATTTAATGATGCTTATGACCGACCATATACTCTCCTTTACAGCACATCGATACCCCACATTTCGCGCCTTTCCTTGAAACATTTTTTACTCTTTACTTTTTATTCTTCACTTGTAATACTTTTTTATATATCACTTCTATTTTAGCTTTTTTTTTTTTTTTTTTAAAAAAAAAAAACCCCCCATGGCAGTGGCAGATTTTCCGCCTTGCCAAATCATAACGATGTTTACGGCCGTCAAACAACAAAGCAAATATAAAGATGGAGAGAGAGAGAGGGAGCAGAGAGATAGGCAATAAATATACCCCAAGTTTCGATGGAAAATGGTAAAGGGGGAAAAGGTCTTTTTTTGAAGGGTCTATAGTTAGTCATGCATCATCATCTATCCGGAGTTTTGCGTTTTTTTGTTTTTTTCCTTCACAAGCATTTTCCTTTTTTGTAAGGGATGGGGTTCGAAACACAAAGCATTTAAGGGATAGCACTGTACATACATACACGAATAAGAAGAAAGTTTGAAACAAGACAACCCGTTTGCAAATGCTATTACATCGTTATATCACATGATGTATGATCAGTTACACAACTCCTATCTTTTGTTCCTTACTTGTCCAATAGAATTTTAATTTTTTTTCCCTGTCGTGTAACATGTCACACAAAAAAAAATCTGACATAAGATAGCTCAACAGCCGGAGTTTTTCTCATCCCCCTCAGCACCAACTACTTTACTCACATGTGCCCATCGGATACGGCCCCCTTCCAAGGGCAAATTTTTTTTCTGCCTTTTTTTCATGCAGTCAGTCGGTCATATGCGAACTCTCTCTCATCTAAACCAAAAAAAGTTGGGCGACCCCGGAATCGAACCGGGGTTTCTTCGGTCGTCATGTATCGGCCGGTGTGTGTGTGCCGAAACCACAACGAAGCGTCCTGACCACTAGACTAGTCACCCTGTCAACTATGTCTGTTTGCGGTGTTGAGTGTTTACTTTGGTAACTGTGCTTACATATGGAGTAGTTAGTTACCACCCACCCCCTTACATCCCTTTGACCGACCATTCGGATGTGCCGAGCCGGAGATACAGTAATGGACGAAACTGCTGGGACAAACGGATATACTTGACATGTCATTTTTTGAGGGGGTGATCGGTGTAGGTACATGCCGTTAGACAGATATCACAGTGTATGTTGGGCAGAGGTACTTACCGTGTACTTACTGACTTACACAAAAGTCAAAGTGGCGTTGGATAAAAAAAGAGAGAAACAGATAGAACTGAATAAAAACATGACTTTTTCTTTTATACCAGCATAGCATTTGGGGAAAGAAAAAAAAATGAGAAAGACTGGAAGCAACATTGATTTTCTGTGCAAAGCATAGCATTTATATGGACCAGGACACATACCCATCCATAGTTGTATCATAAAACATTCAACACCAACATGAAAAACAACAAACCAAATCTGGACGGATAAGGTACTCTATACTAGTTATCGCCATCAACAACATTAGTTTTTGGACCTCTCATATGAGAACTCTTGTATATCCGGAATTGCTTCATAATAGTCACTTAAAGTAAATGGTCATTTGCTTGGTTTTATTGCTAATATAAATCTCTATTAAACTTGAAAAAGAGAGCGACTTCATATCCTCCGTCCTTCTTCTCCCCAAAGAGGACATTTCTTTGGCAGTGTTAAATATTGTTGGTATGCATATTGTATGCATATGCATCTCCATCTCTTACAAGAGGGAAAAATTGGTTTAATAAAAAGGGGGGCTCTCTAATCAAATAAACATAGCCCATAAAAGCAGAATAATAATATAAAAAGAAAAACAATAATAAAAAAAGGCTCAAACATCCACTTTCGGGGGGGGGGGGGGGGTGGGGGGGGGTGGTGGGGGGGGGCGGGGGGGGGCGGGGGGGGGGCGGGGGGGGGGGGGGC